>VZRW01012680.1:146373-514494 GCA_013398125.1 Aegotheles bennettii | reverse complement strand
GAGAGGTTGTGGAGTCTCCTTGGCTGGAGACATTCAAACCCCGCCTGGATGCGTTCCTGTGTGATGGACTCTAGGTGACCCTGCTCTGGCAGGGGGGTTGGACTGGATGATCTTTCGAGGTCCCTTCCAACCCCTAGGATTCTGGGATTCTGTGAATACAAATGGGAAAAACATCCCTGAGCACTGTGAGGAAGCACGTTGCTGTGGCTGTTCCAGCTGACCCGTGTGTCCATGGCTTCTTTACATTTTATTTTGCTACCAACATAAATTAGCTTGAATTTTCAGTTGTGCTTTCACTTTCCACACTGTTTTGATTGTTCATATTTGGAAGTTTTAAAGCATGTACAACCTTATTGCTCATTTCCAGCTGTAACCATGCTGCCTGCAGGAATAAATAACTCCAGTGACATCCTCGAGCTTCAAGGCTACAAAATGAAATGATGGCATTGATTTCATCCAGCTATAAGATTTCTGAACATGAAAAAAAAAATCCCCAACCTAAAACCTCCACAATGAAGCCTATTATCCTTATTTGAATGCAGGAGAACTGTTGCCATGAACATCCACACTAAATACCTTGAACAATCACTGTGCCTCCCGCCTGCCTGCAGCTCAATACCTCAATTACAGATGCGGGGAGGAAGGAGGTCTTGAACATCCTCGATGTGCTCCGGAGGTGCCACTGTTGTTAGTCTGTGCAGAGAGATGAGTAATCACAGAAACAAATGAGCATCTTTCTAACACGCTGAGCATCTTACAACAAAGTAATTGTTGATGCAGCCTTGCAGTGGGAATGAATTAATTCATTTAAGCTTCACACTTTTCTTGACCTGGGTTCAGACCAAGGGTAGAGGAAGGCAATTGAAACCATATCTGGTTTTGCAGCTGGGTTTGTATAATCTGCTTTTCTATCTATGGAGGAAGGTGTTTGTGTTGTCTACCAAAAACACCATGTGAAGTGCTCAGCTAGTTGTTTTTCTGAATGAAAGAGCGGGGCAGTGTGGCATGGTACCCATAGCATCAGCGTCAGAGACACAAACAAGCTTTGAAAGTCTGATTGCAAAGCAAACTCAGCATCTGCCAAAGCATCTTGACACGGAAGAGTGTTTCAATACTCACGTAAGTGCTTACTGGGCTGTCAGCTCAGTCATTTCAAATGATGTATCTACCAGTGGGCTGCCATAACCAGGAGCAGAGAGAAACTGTGGGGTGGTATTAAAGACAAGACAATCTGAGTTAAGGCTTGGGTGCTGTTACAGGAGGGCACAATGCCTTCGTTAACCAAGAAGGGACAGTTGGTAACACCATCTGCCTTGGCAGGACAGGAATTGCACAAGCCTGGACCAATGTTGTCTGGCAAAGCAGGCAGAAGGTCTGGACCCTGCATTGGAATGGGCTCAGGAGCGAATGGGGCAATGGGATATGCTGGTTTATGGAAAATGGGAGAAAAGAGTTTCTTGCCAGCAAAAGTTTTGCCTAAACTCCTCAGTGACAAATCTGCATTTAGCTTTGCATTTCCCAGCTTTCCTGCTGGTTAATCCTCCCTCATACCAGAAATGTGCTCCCAGAAACAGTCTCAGACCCTAAATCTGGCAAGCAGTAAAATTGAAGTCGTGTCAGCAAATTAAAATGTCCTGGTATACTTTACAGGACACTTTATTTATTTTTATCTATCTATCTATATCCCATATTGGTCATAAATGCTTAAAAATATCTGCAGGATTTCATAGTCACAGAAAAGCAGCTGTGCCCAAAGGCCACACGCAGGCAAGTCCCTACAGAGCTCAGATCTCAATATTCCAATATACATAATTTTACCTTTTCTACAGCAGCCTCCCACAGCCACAGAAGATCTGCCAGCAGTTCCAGTCTGCTTTTCCATTTCCTGGAACACAGAATTCAGTTCTTGAAGTCTCCCAGGTTAAAAACCTGGATTAGAAGGCACTGGATGGGGTTGTAAAGGAAATTCACAATTCTTGTTTTTGTGGAAAACTCTGTTTTCTTTAAAAAAAAAATATTTAAGAAAAGTTTTTTTTAAAAAGTAAAAATAATTCAAAGAGAAATGTAATTTACTCCTTGCTAGCCAATATTTCCTCCTCTGACAAAATGCAGTAACCAGCAACTTTTTTCCCCTAAAAGAGCAGTGGGGCTGTAGTGTCCTAACTCCTGATCTGCTCAAATCCAGCAACAAGTAAACACAGAAAGAGGGAAATGAAAGCATCACACTGTGTCTGTACATACATGGGCTATTTGTGCCTAAAACCGTGGAATATTCATGCATCTAAAATTAAGAACCTCTCAAAAGCTAGAGCCTGCCCAGTGTAGGCATGTAAGAGGACCGGATCTTCTAAAACACATCTTAACATGGTTCCTCTGGTTTTATTTTAGACTTCTAGACTGCAACCATTCTTCAAATAAACAGGCTTCCCTTTCCTACCTCTACGTCTATCTTAGATTTACAGTGAAATATCAGCTGTCATGGTTTTACTAACGATGCTTTTAACTAACATTACATTCCTTGACAGGCTGCTGTGGCATCCCTCTAGGAGCTGCTCTCCCTCACTTGAGTTCCCTCACTGGGAATAAAACTCGGATGTATATGAAGAAAACAATCAAACCCCACCAAAACCCAAGAAAATGAGAGGGCAGCCACATTGATGACATTTTATTTAAAAAACTCTCCCATTTTCATTACCTTGGCAGAAAATCTCTCATTTTCCACAGCAGATACAAATACTAACTCTACTTTTCAGGGCATAGTTTTTTAGGCATTAGAATCTCCATTTTCTACACAAAGCCAACAAAAGTGTATTCCCTTGGGAACAGGTTTCAACATTCACCTTAGTATTGGAAGCAGCAGAATGTTTATAATCAGTCAACAAAACATAACTTGAGATTTTTTTTTAAGCTAACTCTTATATGAAGGAAAGTGCTGCCTTCTTCTTTGCTACAAGTGCCTAATTTGTAGTAAAAAATATTAAACTTAGGCAAAATAATTCAGAACTGAAAAATAAATTAAAAAAAAGCATGTTGCCCCTCGCCCCATTTAATATATGCTATTCCTTGCTGTACCAGGAAAACAGAGCAGATTTCAAAGGATAAGGTCCACGGAAAGGTGAGTGAATAGATACAGCACATCGTGCCCAACATTGAGAACAGCATCTTCTTTTGTTTGGGTAACTGCTGCTGCGTGGCCAGAGGGATATTGTGCAAGAGGTATTGAAGGACAACAGCATTTAAATGACTCTCTTTGGGCTCTTCTTGCTGAACTGATTTCAGCTTAAGGTAAAGCAGAGTTTAACTTGTAATTGATAGCCAATCTTCTGACAAAACCTAGGTACTAAGCTCAGGAAACACATGGCGGAGACTCTTGTGCAGGGTGAAGGAGTTCAGGTGTGAAGTTGTTTTGAGGAGCATGTGAAGGGCACTATAAGGACAAAGTGAATTATCATTTATTCCCTGCCTCTTTTCCCACTTTTAGCACTTGCTTTTGTCACCTGCACTGCAATATTGCTGTTAGCACCTTTAAATGGAGAACATCTCGGCTCTCCTGGGCAGAGACTCCTTTCCCAGATAGCACATTCAGGGAGCTGTTTCTTTCTTAAAACAGAGATAAAAAAAGAACTGAGTCCTGCTTTAATGAAGAAAGGGGTATTTTGCTTTGTTAATCCATTCTCCTGCTAATACTGCCATCTTCTACAACAAACTTTTACCTAGGGAAAATAATGGACAGGTGATTCAGGGAACAGGATGGTGAACCAAGCTGGATTAATATCTGGAGTAATGAATGTGTGATAGCAAATTTTTTATAAAACCATAGTAAGTAGGAACCACACCACTGAACTGACCTAAGGAGGAACATATGACTAGGAGAGACACAATCAACTCAACAACCAATCAAGTTTGGGAAAGTGATGCTAAAAGCATATTGTGACAGCTGGTTGGGAACTGCTATAGCCCAGAGCTCTCTTTTTACCAGTTTTACAATATTTCAGTGTTTGCTTATGCAATGTTTGCAGTATTTCCTCAGGTGGTGAGGGCAAGAGTAGTGAGAAACCACAGAAAAGAGCTCCAGCACCTGCTGGCACCAGTTGGGAACAGAATGTTGATCAATAAGTCACAGGTTATTCAATTTTATTGAATGGGGCCCTTGCTAAATGCTAAGTGGAATTTCAGAGGTTGGTCTGTTACAAAATCGTAATTGCAGATATTTGATGAAAAGAGAAAAAAATGTGTAAACACGGTAAAATCTAGATTTTTACTATTTATTAATTAGGTGAAATAATTTTTAAATAAGAACTCTGCAAAAATTTGACTCTGAATCCATTCACTTTCCAAATTGCTCTGTGTTTCAAACCCCATGAATGCCAGAGTTGAAAGAAGAGCATCCAGAAGAAGGAATTTTGTTACAGAGCAGTGCTGATGGGAGCACATGGAAAAATAGAAGTTACACATGGCAGATACTGAGCCTAAACCACACAGGCAAGGGAGCTGCAGCTTCCGTGCAGCCTTACAACACGTTAATTGGACTCCAAGCATTTGTCTGAAAACTCTGCTGGTCAACAAAATCAAAGCAAAAGCTGAAGTAATTGCACTGCTGAAGTAGCAAAGGAGACTGTAATTAATTGACTTTGCTGATGGCTATAAAATGCCACAAAACTTTTGCAAACATAATTTCACAACTGATAATAAGTCATGGCAGGTGCTGAAGGTGACATTGACAGCCATTTGTCTGTAGTTGGGTAAGAAATACTGCCACACACGCTGACATTATTTGATATTAGAGGTTCTAGCTCCTAAATGTCATATTTTAAATGTCATTATATTTGTAGAATGTAAAAAAATAAAATTTTAATGCTATTTTAGTCATACACCTCTCATTGAACCTTAAAATAATGCCATCTTTTTATGAACACTTGTAATAGTATGCAAAAGTAATTATCTCCAGTCTCTGAGGCTCAGGATCCTTTAATAATGAACTGAGTCATTCTAGACGTGCCACATCTCCCTTTTATAAATGGCTGTTTGCAGAGTAGAGGAGAACATGGAGATCAGAAGGATGTGGAAATATTCAAGTGCTGCAATTCTGTGACAAGCAGTAGATTCAAACTAAGTACCTATTAATTATTTGGGTTGCAGATACTATTCTTGAAGCCAGTTTTGGCCAAAACACCCATTCAGGATTCAGATACTGGTGGTTCTGTGGGTTGAACAAATGAGGTAAGCAACCACATAACCCTGATTTCACACCCAACTTTAATTCCATGGTGTCAAAACTTGTTAGGCTAAGGCACTAGTGATGGCTTAGTCTTCACCTAACTAAATAGTTCAGCTAACTCAGGGGTCTGGTTCACCCTTGGAGCCAGCACAGAGCCATCTTGTCCAGTGGGTGATTCAAACCATCCAAAACTGGCTAGCCAGAAGTTATTTTTGATCATGTCTTATTTCTGCTGAATTTAAACGGCATCCAAACAATTCATTTGTACTAAATATCTAAAGACTAAATATCTAGTCTTACAAAGCAAGAGAGAAGTGAAATCAAAGCTCGGCTCAGAAAGGCTGTAGGAATTGACACTTGGCCTTCACAAGATGAGAGTGGCCTATTCAAAACATCACCATCACATTTAACTGTTCTCACTGGTTAGTTCAAGTTAGCTGGGCAATGCCCCTGCTTTGTCAGGTAGTAAGTCTAGGTAAGTGGTTATCATAGCTAAACTAGGTGGTAGCACACAGCTTGAGAAGTGACCTGATCCTTCTCTGTCTCTTGCTTCCCTTGTTCTGCAGAATGATATTCACAACAGAAATCAATTCCAGTCTTCCAAGACCGTATAATGGTTTTGCAAAACAAAACTATGGCAATTATTTATTTGTTATAATTGAAGGCCCTAGAACCAAAGAAAACATTTTGTTGATTCTTCCTATAGAATAGTAATTTACTTTCCTGAAGCCACTACAAAGACCTGAATTAATTACCACTGAGATGCACATTAGTGGATTAGTATGAACTTTCAGAATGCTGCCTGAGCTAATTGACTTTCAAACTAAAACTATGACCTTATTTTGGTTTGCATCTTGGAAAAATACACATTGTTAAAACGCAAACCCATACTAGTCAGTCAATCTCCTACTACTACACTACACTAAACTCAATGGTAGCAAATCAAAAAGTTTATACTGAACAAGGTGTTTATAGTTTTTTTATATGTATATGTGGCTTAAAATGTATTTTTTTTAAAGTCCTTATTAATGTACAAAATTTTGAACACATCTTTCTTTATTACAGTTATATTATACAGTTATTTATGTTTTATATATGCTTCTATTAATGATAGATGCCCTAGCATTGATCAGATCTTCTTCAAAGTACCCTAATCTGTATCACAGTACGTGATGATGGTACAAATCACTATGCAATGAACTACAGTGAAGAAGGGGGAATTATTATTATTATCCAGGAAAACATTGCATGGACACCAAAATGCACTGATTTACCTGATTACACATCATTTACCAACTGTTTCGAGCTCTAAGATGGAAAGAGGAATAAAGAAAATGCCAGATTGCAGGAAAGGGTGAGTTTCTGCCCCCCAGCCACCAGACCTAAGAAGAGAAGCTGAAGGTGTTGCAGTGGTAGAACTGCTCCACTGGTCCTGGCCCATTGCCCCTGCTGTGACACCAGCACCTACATCAACATTATACACACCAGTACTGGTCAGTCGATAGGGTCCAGCCCCATTTGTCAGCTAGCAGTAAGGTATGGCAGGGGAAAGCTCCAAAGGAAGAAGCCAGGCAGTTTCTATTCTGCACAGCAGGAGGTAAATCAGAACAGCACAGACCAGCCCCTGCCACCCCTCCACTAAACACAACCACTCAGCCTCTGCCTGCTGTTCCCCAGATGCATCCCAACAAGGGCTCAGCCTGGGAAAGTCCTCATTTATAGAGTCCAAGCCCTTTCCCTATATGAGCTTCAGAAAGAAAACAAACCCAACCATATACATCATCTCTACTACATTTCTGCCAGTAAAAGGTCATTCCCTGCTGTGCATTTTACCTGTATTTTACTCAGTATAGTTTTTAGCTTCCCAAACCAGGAGGTTGATCTTGCTTCCTTCAGAGAACTGTTCTGCAGCCTAATAAATTTCTCTGTCACAGGTTTTTTTCCCCCTGCTATAAAGCTTAGATTTCTTCTTCTCCTTTTTTTCAGCCTATTACCTCTCATAATGCCCCAAGTGTCACAATAAATAATCCTCTGTTCTCCTTGACACTCTACATTTATTTATTGGGAGACTGCTATCTCATCCTCGCCTCTGTGGTCACCACCCAGTCATCCCTGCTTTATGAGCCCTCCTTACCATTCAGCTTCCTGATGCTGTTTGGAAAATTTAAGCTGAGAAACATAAAGTGACAGCAGTTTTTCGACCTCACTTTGCTTTTGCCATGCACAAAGGGAAGGTTTTTAGTTGGTTCCTCCCCCTCCATTGGTACGCCACAGTTTATTCTGACAGAGCAGAACATACCTACAAAATAATGACTATCAGTGGTTATTAATTTCAAAGGATCAGATTTGTAAAGAGGAAAGAAGAAGCACGCATGTAAGTTTAGGTATGGAGGTGTCTGCTCAGAAGCACCCATAATTCTCCATTATAATTTACTTTAACTGCCTTTTTCTCAAGGCCTTGGCTCTGCAGCCCCGGGAGAAGACTGGATATCAACACCCACTTGGGGTTGTCAACTTGCTGTTGGTAATGTTGGACCACAATGCCTCAGGGAGAAGTGTTTTGGAGGATCTCACTCAAGCCTCCCGAGGACAGTGCCCTCTCCCACACCCAGAGCCTCCCACCTCCACAGGAGGGGTCAGCAGGACTTGCAGACACCCCTTAAAACAGAACAAGAGAAGCCATTCCTTTGAGATATACCCATGCATACCCTGTGGCCTTGGGGCTTCACTGTGCTCATCCTGATTGTCATTTTTTGTCATTAAATTACTTGATGTTACCCACTAAAATATCACACAAGCTTCTCTCTCTTAAATGCACCATAACTTAACAGATGTGCTCGTTCCGCTTCCCTCCATTCTCTGCAGTCCAACCCTGCATGGCTTCTACCAAGCATATGCTCCTCAATTCCCCCCTTTGAGCAGCAATTTTCTCAGCAGAAACCCAAGCAAGCACAACTTGATTTAAACACATTTTTCCTACCTGTGGCTCACATTCCTCATCTTCCTTCTTGCACAACATTTTTTAACCACTTCTCCCCAGCTTGAACTTCACCAGGCTCCAGCCTGGACCTTGCAGGACCTTTTGAGGGCTACCCTGAAGGTGTGGCCAATATCTCCTCCTCACACCCACCTCAGGCGGGGCTGATGACCTACCTGAGCTCAGGTCACCACCACACCCCTTAAATAAGCACATGTGTCCATTAACCATGCAATTAGATGTAATAGGCAGAAAATTAAGTGAGCTGCTCTTCAGCCTTAAATATTTCACTGAATTGTTTTAATATTGCATTAGGTTACTATTTTTATGATGAGTCAGGGGTTTTTTCCAGCACATAAACTCTTCTTGAACTATCCCACCTGTGGAAGTTATTCCAACCCTTCAGACCTCAGGAACACACAGACAGTTTGTGCATGGCTCTGTTAGATCCCTTCCAAAAGCAAACATGGGAGAGGTGTCCCAATGGCCAGTCCAAGCCCAGACAGCCTCAAGCTAAACCAGCAGAAATTCAGGATGTACTTCTCAAGACAGAAAGTGAGCATCAAGATGTCATAAACTACCTGACCCTGGGAATTCAAATGAATTGAAGAATTTGAACAGTAACAGTGATAGATCCTGCTACACAATTCCAGTTTCAGGCACAGCATCTTTTGAAAATGCAAAGGAGGTTTGCAAACATGAAGGTCTTTCATTCTCTCCTCTCAAAAACCTGTAGCTAAAATCACTCCTCATTTTGTTCCTCTTCTGGTCTCCACCATCTTCTATTGCATCCCCTGTCCAACCTCCATTATTGAAGCACATTTAAGGAGAAGTGTTGTGAGTGTGGTTCTGCTGTGGGACAGGGACTGGGATGGACCACTTGACCTTCTGAGACCCTTCTGGCCATGCTGCTGTGACTCTGCACTCTCCAGCCTGGTTTCTGACCCAAAGCAACGACTCAGTCAATCTCTATCAAAATGTCAGCTGTGCCCTGAAGGACAGGCTTCCCGTGAGCAGCTGTCCCTGCCTTCTCCAGCTGCACGTTGGAGGTCTTGTAGGCTTTTTCTCCGTCACTTACATATGATGGGAGGGCTCATCTACATTCACAGTTTCATTCTGCATAGTAATGCTGCTTATCAGTATAAAAAGCAACTCCTTCTCCCTCCCCTGTTTCTCTGGAGCATGCACAAAACAGCTGCCTTTAAAATTCCTTGAAGTATTTGTGTAATCTTAGCAATAGCAGAGAGCGCTTGGGAGTTCAGTGCATTACAAAGTCTAATAACAGTAACAATAACAACAATAAAAACAAGTAAAGCAATGAAAGCTCAAGGATGCTGTGACTTTGAGCACACTGTAATGTTGTTTTGAAAAGGTCTACTGCAGCTCCAGGAAACCTCCCTCACCAGACAGCCACAGACTCAACTCTCTCTTAGGGGGCAGGTAACACAAATTAGAGCCTTTTATTTCCACTGTGTGGGCTTGCATCTGGCTGGTTTTGAATGCAATAAAAGTGTTTACATACTGAAGACTGTTCAATAAACCAAATCAGAGTTTGAACCTTTTCACACCTCCAGGTTCAGTTCATTAGGCTTTATGTACATTTGCTATGCTCTCACCTTGAAAGCAGGTCAGCTAAAAAGAAAGCCAAGGGAGATTCTCCTCCTGTTCAAGTGCTGTCGTTGACACTTGTGGTACAATGAGACCCAGTGACTCGATATTTGATGGGTATGCAATAAGTCATCTTCTTGATCCCTGCACAGCCCTCTTACACAGCGAGAAATCACCATGAGACCACATTGAGATTAATTAAGGGTGAGGTGGGGTGCGGTGGCCCATGGTGCATCCCTGTGAGAAGAATGGGTCCAAGACAGCCCGGAGGAGGAGGAAAGGCTCCAACATGAACCAGCTCTTCATTCCTCCCAGGTCCTGAGTCAGCCTGATCTGCTCAGAGGGAAGCCGAAGTCACCTGAAAGTTGCTGAGGTGCAATTTGTACATGACAGTGAGAGATGAAGTCAAAGCATTAGTACCTAAACTTTGACCAAAAAAAATCATATGTGATGCATGACAAAAGCTGAGACCAAATGTGTTATTTACTGCAACTTTTTAAGCCCCTGAAATTTATGATTGTAATGGGAAGCTAACCCTGAAATATGCACGGCTCCAGGAGTCTGTGTCTGGAGTGAAGATTCACTACAGGGAGGTCTCATGGGATAGATAGACACTGACAATTTAATAAATGAAGATGGAAACAGAATAAGCTGATGTCTTAATCAGCTCTTCCTTTGAAAGCAAAGGGACTGCACAATTTCCTTTCTCATCCAGCTTTTTCTCAAGCCCAGTTGATCATATCTGGTCAAGGAATTACTCTTTGCTCCTCTTTGCAGCCTCTCCCGTTTGCAGGATTTTGTTTTTGCCACGGACCTTGTTTCCAGAGAGAGAGAAAAAAAACAACCCCAAAGCAGTGTTTCATAGCTCTTCATAAAATTGTCACTGACCCAAATGTATGACTATCATTCCCTTTAGTAAGCCTCTTCTGAAATAAACAGTCCCCAGCATGCCTGCAGCCTGCAACTACCAAGTTTGGCTACAGGAAGAGCTCTTAGCAGCAGCCACTTCTCTAATTGCTTTCTACTCCACCAGCGACCAGCGTGTCTGCTGCAGACTGGTGGGCTCAGAACAATGCACAGGCAGGAATTGAAAATGTTTCCCTCCGAATCAGGCTCCGCTGCAAGCTGGTCCTTGAATTCCTGATTTTCTGTGATCGTGAATTCACAAAGCTTTGAGGATTTGGGAATATGTGTACCAGGCTGGGAGTCTGCACAAAGCCTCGCTGGAAGGATGACTGACTCACTTTAAAGAGGATCCTGAAGCACACATCAAATTTTAATGAGTCTTTGATTTTGTTTTCTAAATATCATCACCTAATGACACTGTGGAAAGATGCTGTTCCTCCTATTAAATTCATTCTTAAAAACGCTCAAATGATAAACTCGTGGTTATCTGATAACCGATCAAAGGAGTTTGCTCGCTAGACCTCAAAATGCAAGGAGAGAACATTTTGCTGCTTGTCTTTATGTTGTGATGTTTGGATGTGCAGCACCTGCTTCTGTTTTCAACTGCCATATGAAACATTTCCCTGACTTGGGAGTTGTGTGAAAAACGGAAACAGGGATTGATCTGAAAAACTCTTAAATTCTTCTAAAAATATGGCCACGTGTTCAGCAAAGCCCTCCTGCACCCTTCAAGCCCCAAATCCCACCTGAAACACCACTTTTTCCCACAACAGCTTTACATTTCAATGGGTTTAAATTGCAGCAGGGGAGATCCAGATTGGACACTGGGAAAGATTTTTTCCCTGTGAGGGTGATTGGGTGTGGGAATGGGTTGCCCAGGGCGGTGGTGGGGTCACCGTCCCTGGAGGTGTTCAAGTTGCGTCTGGATGTGGCGCTGGGTTTAGTGGTGATGTAGGTAGGGGTTGGACTGGATGAGCTCGAAGGGCTCTTCCAACCTCGATGATTCTATGTTCCAACAGGCCAGTGTTGAAGAGCAGGCAAAGAAGTGGAGCTGGCCCTTGGTGGATGTAGGGTGTGAGGATATGGACCACCCCCAGTGCCTCTGCATACGGACCAGCTCCTGAGTACATGAGTTAACATGCATTCAGTGTACTGACCACTCCCACCTGCTGCTTGTGCTGCTGCACAAGGTCTCTCACACAAATGCACGTGTACCCACACAAACCAACCATTAACCACTAACTGAAGATAGTGAAATTTATTTTTTAATGGGAAGGAAGGGCCGAGCAGCAGAGACGCACGCACACAACGGAGAGGAGCTTTGATTTAATCTGTTTAAATAAAGGAGTGGCTGTGGGAAGAAGTTACTATTGCAGAGGGTAACAGCACATAAAACTCTTTCTCTGCCAATCTAAATCACATGTCTCAGCCTGGAGCAACTATGGGCTGCAGGGTTTTCATGGCTGTTGCTGTTAGGCAGGATCTATAATGCAGGTGAGTACATACACTTGGCTGGGAATCACAGCACTCCTGTGACAAGCAAACAAGGCTCTTGGCAGTTCATTGCCCAGGGGTACCCCTGGATGTGATATAGCATTGCTGGTGCAGGCAAAGGTAAATAGGAAACAAGATACTAAAGCAAACTTTGCAGATGCAGGATGCCAAACGTAATGCAACTTTGCAAGGTGAACGAGTGCCTCATCCTGGAGAGTGACAAGACCTTGTTTTTTTTCCTTTTGGGCCCCAGAATTTAAAGGGCCTTGCACAGAGCATCCCCTACTTGTGACATGATGCAGTCTCTGGAAACCTCCATACACCCCCATGTTATGCCAAGGGAAAATTGGTTCTTACCCAGAGGAAGAACACTATATCAGAGGTTCTTTATTCACTAAAATCTTGTTTTTATTCTCCCCAGATCTTACACACAACCAGCACGTTTTCACTCTGTAACCCTCTGATGGAAAATTCTCCCTAGTTAAAGGCTGATCTTTCCTGTAGCAAAGGGGAAAATAAACCTGCCCACCACTGCTCCGACAGCCTCTGGTTTTAATCTTACTGATTGTGTGGGAATTTTTATTTTTAGATTGATGCCCAGCGCAGATGAACTTACAATGTTCTACCACATGGACCCAGTTCACCCAAGATTAACTTTACTGCAGGAGGACTTTATCGCTATCATAAGAACTACAGGCAATGCCATGGTAACAGGAATCACTGGCAGAGGATTACCAGGGATGCTGATAGTCATCATTGAGCACATGATTTACTCTAAGGCTGCTTTATCTATAGTTTTTTATCTGTTATATTTTTAGACCTACTTTGTAAGAAAGTATAATTTTGTAATTTCTAGCTTTTAAGTGACTGTGAGCTATTTGTGACCTCAGGAGTCACGCTGAGCAGTAGCTGCATTGCAAACAATCCCACCCAGATTAATGAAATGTTTACATATAAAATTAGTATTCAGTAGCAAGAAGGGTAGCACAATCTGCTCTGCACATTTCAAGCCAAGAAACTTCACGTGCACATTGAATTTATTATTTTCCTTTGGAGCATTGTGCTTGAAAAATTGAGAACTGAGTGCTCCTTTGGGGATCCAGCCTTTCAATTCCGTATATCAGTTTAGTAATGAAATTAACTTACAGAGCACACTGCATGTGCAAACACTTTTTAATGGAATATCAGTGTCCTTTTCCCACTGTATTACTGAAGTATATTTTCTCCTAGCACATGAATCCCACCGGAATGCTCTACTTTTTTCTTTTCAGTTTAGAGGTCAACTGTTGTATCTAGAAGAGCATGTATCCATTAAAAACTGCTCTTGCTGTACAGGTAACACTTATAAAACTCTGGATATATTTTTTTATCATTTTCTTCAAAGTATGTTAGCAAGAATTAATTCAGTTCAATTAAAATCCAAAACTGAAATAGCTGATAAAACACTGACAGGGAAAACATGAAAAATTCTCCCCAGCTGCAGTTAGTTATATTTGCTCTACAGAAAGAGCTGAATAAGGAACTGAGTGTCTAAAAATAAGTTTAATTTTTCTGAATGGCATTGAATTATTGTTGGATTCTAGTAGTGTAGACTCAATAATGGATTCACTAGATTCAGCCCTAAAGGACTGACCAGAGGATGGGATAGATGCAGTTAGAGCTGTGAGTAAAAATATAAAAATGCCAGCAAGAGCATTCAAAGAAAAGCTTGGTTTTAAAACCGGATTAACGGGGGACAAACCGAAAGAAAGAGATGGATGTTGGTTGCTTAATTAGATAAAGCCACTACCTTAATTTTAATGAACTTTCTGGAAGTACAAGTGGCCTTAAAGACCAGAGCAATTTACATCAACAAGTACCTAATGGGTTTCTTAATACTGCCTTGAGCTATAAAGCATCTACCATAAGAGCTACTTAGCATTCCCTTTGTGTATAAACACACTCCAAACCTTTCTGGACAGTTTATTTTAAATACTTTGGCTTTGTTTTCAAAACCTACACACTCACACTGCAGAATGTGCTGGGGGATTAGTGGGTGCTGATAAAGCTAATTGAGGGCGGTTAGGGATTCTATGGGAATATATCCACTGCTGGCTACCTTTTCGTGACCAGTTTGTAATTATCAATGGATAGTTTCCATTAATTCTTGACAAACTGAAACAAAGTCAGGCTTCCTGCTTACTAACAAGTTGTGTATAATCTAAAGGTATAAGCTACTTCCATATCTTATGGAGCGAAGGCTGAGCAATGAGAGGAAGATGCACTCCTTTGGCAATTTTGAAGCAATAAAAATGTATTTCAAAGGTATTAAAATTTTTCAAGCAAGATCAGGAAAGATTTATGAGTTGGTGGATTTATTGCAAAGACACACCTTTCCTGGACTTCAGCTCCTTTTCAGCTGCAGAGGAAGAAAAATGTGTTTTGTTTCTTCAGGTTCAACTCAAGCCAAAACAAATAGAAATCTTCTGAACCTGTAGACACCTACTGCAAACTTCCTGAACTCATAATTGGGCTAAATGTCCATAAGCAAGAATAGTGCAGACAGAAATGTATGGTGGAGGGTAGAGGTGTGTGCTTCTGTGACAATCATTTGCCTCTTGCCCATGGCTGGGAGCTGAAGAGGATATTCCAGGAGCAGCAGATGTTGTTCTGCTTGCCCTAGAGTGATCATTAGTTGTCCCCCACCATTTTCTCACTTGCAAATATGGGGAGGGGGGAAGTTCTGTCCCTGTCCTTCCCAACCAAGGTCTAGGTGCCATTTCTCTCTGAAAATATACAAATTTGGGGCTATTTATTAACTGATTTCTAACATTGCTGCCTTCCTGCAAGTTCCTTGGCATGCACTAAGCCACAGCAGATTCCAAAGGGTTTATTCTATAATCTATCACATAAATATGTACCTTAAGGAAAATGTCATGTGTAAAATACACCATTACATATCGATGCTTTATTAGTTGCCTGTTTTGAGTAATTTACTTTGGAAAAGTTGCTCAGGTGTTAGCCCTTGGCCTCCATGGGAATGATCCAGGAAAGCCTCAGGGATCTCCCTTGGTGCTCGCATGGCCAGATTATTCACTCTGCTCCAGAAATGCTTCCCTGGGGCTTCATTTACAGCTCATTCAGGTGCAGAAAGTTTTACAAGTGGGAGTTAGAAAAGTTAAATTTAGGAAGTGACACCTGGCTCTTTTCACTGTCACTCTGGGGCTCCTACAAATAATCTCTCTCACTAACTTATTATTATTATTATTATTAAAACAGGTACATTCAGAAATATTTGCCAGCTCAACCGTGTTCTTCTTCTGAATGGAATTTGCTGCAGTGTCTATAAATGGGTATTGCAGATAGCTATGCATCATTTCAGCAATTAATTGCTTATTAAACTCTTGGTTTGGTGTGGAAATATATGGAATATTTCTGCAAATGCTGATGTTTGTGATATTAGCCAGCTGCTTACTGTTAGGAAATTGAGAGTTAATGATTTCAAATTAGAATCCACTGAGCCAATTCTTGCATATCCAGATATGCAGCAAGTAACAGGTCGTAAAGGCCCATGAAATGAATGTTACTCTGACTCAGTGGGGTTGTGCCTGTCCACGGAGTATGCGCACAAGTGTCTACCTGCTCAAAGATACTCAAAATGATACTTTCTCTGGAAGAAATGTAACAAGGTTAGTAAGCCTGTATGGTTCATCACAGTACATGAAGCAGGAGAAAAAACCCACATGTTTGTTAATGACAAACAGGTTTACTATGTCATTAGGTACACAAAATTCAAATAAGAATTACAGAGTAATTTTACCAAGTGTGAGTAACTTTGGAGAATTAATAATCATAAAATCATAGAATGGTTTGGGTTGGAAGGGACCTTAAATCTCATCCAGTGCCATCCCCTGCATGGGCAGGGACACCTCCCATCAGACCAGGTTGCTCCAAGCCCCATCCAACCTGGCCTTCAACACTGCCACAGAAGAGCAGCAACAGCTTCTCTGGGCGCCCTGGGCCAGGCTCTCACCACCCTCACACCAAAGAATTTCCTCCTAATATCCAATCTAAATCTCCCCTCTTTCAGTTTGAAACCATTCCTCCTTGTCCCATCACTCCACGCCCTTGTCAAAAGTCCCTCTCCAGCTTTCCTGAAGCCCCTTCAGGTACTAACATAAATCTTGAGTCTCAGACAACCAATCAGATCCTGAACTGAAGGAATAGATCTGTACACGAGGTATAAATCTGCAAAAAACTTCCCAGAGAAGTATTTATAGCATAATTTGTCACCATGCCCACCAAGAGCAGGGCACTGCTGCAGTTGCTCTCCTCATCTCCCACACCAGCACACCCCAAAGCACACACAGGGGTCACACATCTGGCAGCACATCAGTCCCTTGGCAAGAGCTCGGGACTTCCTCTCCACAGCTTTTTTGAGGAACATTAATAAATAAAAAAAAAGAGAGGGTTTGCATGTCAGTTAATTCTGGCAATGGATTTCGACACCTACATCATTTATTAGACCTGCCCATTGTGAGGACTTGTTTATCCTGGGTGGGAATGTAATAAAAAAAAACTTCCTCATGCTTTTTACTATCCCCTGTAACAATTACTGTCTATCCAGCCTCGGTGATTATTTATGTTCTCACCTATGGTCCAAATATTACCTTGCAAAGCTAGATATTTAGAGGCAGTTCAGGTTTTAAATTTTATAGGTAACATAGCACTTTTAATTGTATATTCTTCTGAATTTAGATTAAGCTGAATAATGGGATGTCATCCATTTCAAATTCAAATTAGGGCAATTTATTCCACCAAGGAGTGAACTTTGTCTTCATAATCTAGCTCAGCAAGCAAGCGTGATATAACATAGAGGGTAGTAACAGAGTGCTTTAACTAATGAATATGCCATCAGCAATGCAGCTCCGTGTTTGACAGCTGGACCACTGAATTTTGATTTTTATTTTTATTAATTGGGAGACCCTTCCAGTAACCTCTGTTAATCAGTGCTGGAGCAGCTCACAGCACTCTGGCAAGAGGACACGTACAAATGAGGACTCTGCACAGGTTTAAAGCCATGTATGTAAAAGTATGATGTTTTCCAGCATTTGGTGAATTTTACAGAATTAAAACCAGTCCTGAACATTTTCACACACCACACAATGTGATTTTACATCGTTTCATAACAAAATTGTGTTCCACATAGTGATCTTTCCTCCCTCCATATAGCACCGTTAATGAAGGAAGTTGTGCTGAGAATAATTTGGATTACATGGAAAATAGAGGCCATGGATTAAGTAGAGAGATAGAAATCATTTTTGTCTCTCTGATAATGAATTTTCCATCACAGTTATTAGTTTTGGTTGATTAGATTCAGACATACTGGGACAGATTTTTAGACCACATTGTTCATATATCTTCATTTCAGTTAAATGGCAATTCTTACCACCAGACAGAGGTTTGTATATTTTCCCTTTTTAAAATTATGCTGAAGATTAAAAACTCAAAGAACTCCAAAGTTGGCAACATTTGCACTTGCATTTTGGTTATGCATGAACCAAAGCCAAAAGCCAGCAGCTGTTTCATGAGGCACAGGAACATCAGAAAACACGCCCACACATATTTTGCAATATATTTGCAAAACAAGATGTGTTCCCTCCAATCCAGTATTTGTTTTGCAGAAGTGGGGTCCACTTTTTCCATCCCGACTGACAGGAATGAGAATCACAGAGTTTGTGTCCTCGACCGATTTTAGTTGAAGCTCTTCATAAGGAGCCAACTCCTCTGACACTTGCTCTGCACTGGGGTCCTGTCTGGTCACCAGCAATTGAAGTCCCACCTGAAATGATCTGTAACGCTTTCCAACCAAGCATGTTAAACTGCTTTATACATATTACATACTGACTAATTAGTTAGAATATCTTCTGAGACTTGATCTTCAGTTCAGGAAACTGAGGCAGAGAGAGGTGAAAGCCCTCCTGAGAGGTCCCAGCTTGCCCTTGCTCCATGACCAGGAGTGAGCTCCAGTGTCTGATTCTCACTATGGCCTTACAACCAAGGACCTGTTCCTTACCACAGCCATGCCAACGATATCAATTATACTTATCCTTTTGTTTTTTTTCCCCTTCTTTAAAAGGCTGTAATACAGAGGCTTGAATATCATCAAGAAAAAAGTTTATATTGAAGCACTCTTAAATATTCAACAAATCCACAAAACCGAGGAAATTCAGATTTAAGGCTGAAAATCCAGACTGACACTCCAGCCTTACTGATACTGCCACAAAACTCCTTGCTTTTGTGCATTTGAGTCAGATCTCTTACTTTACTAAATGCTGCTTTTTTGTAGTTAAATTATAGTAACAAGTGCTCCAGTTTCACTAAACCCCACTACCTACAAGATCTGGATTACTAAAATATAACCTCAATCCTTCCTGCTGGTGGTGTGTGCATTTGAAGATAAGTAGCAGGGTGACTAGGCTAATAATGGATTGGGATCTCCTATGAATAGTTCAGCACATCTCTAATTTCATTGCAACTATTTTTCTAGTTAAATTTAGATGAAAGGGGAAGAAACAGCTCTTTCTTGCCTGGTATTTTTTTTTTTCCTTGAAGGTATTATCAGAGTGCTGTTACATAAACTCACACATACACACAAGTGGCAGCCACAGTAGCATATTAATTTCTGCCATTTTTCCAATTACTCTGAGTGATTATATTCTGGCTCACAGTAACTAAAGAGACAGTATTGTAGGGATTAACATAAAATTGGTTCTCTGACTCACCTCGCTGCAGATGCAGGACAAAAACATGTAATTATTATCTGGTCAATGTAACTTTAATGACACTTCTACCACTCAAGTCTTGCATACATCAATCAAAGCAGAGAAAGTTCAACCCCAGTCTTTTCTGACAGTGGAAAAATATCCACTTTCTCTTTCCCACATATTCACACCCAGCCAATCCTACCAGAAAGCAGACACCCAAATTAGTCACAAAAGTTTTATCATGTTTACAGATGTTCAGACATCCAGAGTTTCTCCATGAGACGATGACTTTTAACCCTTCTTACGGGGCGATGCATAACAAGGTCCTGTTTTACACCTTCGGGTGGCTTGAAAGATTCAATTGTTCCTCCTTTAGCTCCTCTGCATTTGATCTCCAGAAAAAATGGTGAGGTTGGTTGTTATCTCTTTCTGAGAGTCCTACCCTTTCCCTTTTGGTTTGATCCAGCAAATGAACGGAATCTGGAAAAATAAAAAATGGCAATTAAAAAGGTTTGAGCAGGTCTGGGATGGAGGAGAGGTGTGCAAATGGGGCACAAGCAGTTCACACACTAGATAACTTTTTGGCTATAGTTATTGCTTTGAGCCACGTTTTTGGCACAGCTCTTACCAAGGATAGTGAATATTCATCACCTCCATTTTCAGAAAAAAAACTTTTTGGAGAAGAAGATTTGCAATACAGATGAAAACAGGGAAATGTTTTTTGAAAAGCACAATAAAAGCTTTACAAGGCAGCAGATGAGTTAGGAAAAGGGCTTTCTGTGGGTCCTTGCCTACCTTAGGAAAACGTGAATTAGAAAAAGCTCCTGGTGAGAATTTGTTTATGTCAACATGGAACTTAATGAAAATTAAATCTTGCTTTATGTGATGCTGGAAACCAAATCCCTAGCTTGGTTACAGGAGTGTAAACACAAACTAACTCCACTGTGCTTGATGATCCTACTGTGCATTTCCATCTTGCTCCCATCTGTGTCCCACCAATTCAGAGCAGAGGTGGATCCAGCCATCAGGGAGCGATTTGCCTACAAATGAGAGAAATACAAGCCAGGGGTCGGTCTGCACATGAGCACAAAGAACTCCTGGGCTTGCAGCTTGCCTCTCATCAGCTGTTAACTTATTAATGCTTTCCTCACCAATATTCATTTTAAAGTCTAGCACCTTTCTTTCTATGTTTAAGGCATTTGCCTTTGGAGTCATTTTAATATTCAAGCTACAAAGGTGTTTGCTGTCTTTGACTCAGTTGACATTTACTTGCCAGAAACTGAAGCAGCTGGTAATTTCTATGAGGTGTTGGCATTATTTTTTTTGCTGTTACGCCTTGTTGTTCCAGTAGATGTTCGTAGATGCCAACGTTGCCTAATTTTTCCCCTTTTTACTTACGTTTGACAGGTTAGTTATTACTTATTGACTGTGGGAATTTTATTGTGCAGTTTTGCTTCTTTAGCTCTGGCATTCAGCAAAAAAAGGCTTTATTTGTCTCATGAGAGGGTGTTTATCTGACACTAAGTCCTTTCTTTAACAAGTCAAACTTACAAAGAAATTATAACCTTCACTACTTAGCTGTTACCAAACTCTGTACACTTATATTTCTGATTATATGGAATTTGCTGAGTGCCACAGAATTGTCTAAATAAAGCTCCGGCCCCTTCTTATCTCGTCCCTGTACTGTCATATGAGGGAAATTACTTATCTTTCATAGAAAAATCTATACTGGGTGCTAGGATTAATAAGATGTTTTAAAAGTATATTACATATTTAAAAAGCAATCTAATAAGTATATTATGACAAGTATCTTTTCTAAGGTTATAGTCCACCAGTTGAGTAAGGAACAAAATTATAATAATTGGAGTCCAAAAGTGATTGTCAAAAGAAATCTTAACAAGTATCTTAAGATGTGGGTAAAGGTGTGTGTCAGTAATTACCTTCACATAATAATACTCAGTGTTGATACCCTGTTGCACTGCTCATCTAAACAGATATTAACATATAATTCCATTCGAATTTATGAGTCCTGAAGTAACTGCAGTCTATAAAGAGAGGAGTCTGATTTGACTTGTGA
The DNA here is from genome assembly GCA_013398125.1 of Aegotheles bennettii. Taxonomy (NCBI): domain Eukaryota; kingdom Metazoa; phylum Chordata; class Aves; order Caprimulgiformes; family Aegothelidae; genus Aegotheles; species Aegotheles bennettii. The sequence goes on along the minus strand of VZRW01012680.1, from coordinate 493,468 downwards.
TGAACTTATCTTTTAGAAGAATATCCATGGTCTCTCTGAATAGGTATGGCAGTATCATGAGGGAAAATCAGGAAAGGCTTGATGTCTTCCCAACATCTTTGTTCTTAAAGTTTCCCACTGAACATCTGCTTCTTGCCAATGAGCAGCACAGAATATATTACAGAGGAATCATCTACAGTGGGAAAACGTTGTGAAAAGTAACTTCAGCAAAAACACCCTGGCTCTTTCCTGCCAAGAGCATGGAGTTTTCTACGCACCAGCCTGATAATCTCAGCAGCTCAGTGACCACTCTGGTCTCAAGCCTTCCTGTATAAAAGTCACGGGGTATTTTGGAAATGATTCCTTCTGCCAAGCCACCTTTGCAAGCACACATTGGGTGTTTTGCTGCAACAAGCTCAAGCCTAGCCAAGGTCGTTCTTCACCTCAGTTTGAGAAGAGCAGAGTTTGCCCAGCTGTGGAAATGCCAAAGGAATTTACACAGAGATTTTTAAGAGACAAGTAAAACTGGGGCATGATAATACCACCCCTTCCTTCGTAACCTTAAAACTATGACTGAGTGCACGTGGATAGAGAACAGGCACTGCTTTGAAAAGAGCCAGCTTTGTGTTTAATGCCTGGCATTAGCAGACTGAAATAGAATGGAGATAACATTGGATCACCTGAAAACATCCCCAGATGCATGCTTTTGGCAGGTAATTGCATTTCCTTGCAACGTGATAAAGCAAATCAATGAAACGGATACAGAAAACCTGAAACTGAAATCTGTCACTGTATTCCCAAGAAATCCAGCAGAGTCTTGTTCAGAACCACATGTCCAGGTGGTGTCGACACAGAGGTTGCATGATTTTCTGGAAATAAAAGAACAATTAAAAAACCCCCAAACCCACAAAACCCAGTAAAATGATCTGTTCATCCCTTTTCCAAGACTCAATAACTTCACTTTCACTCCACACTTGGAGAAGCAGAAGTAATCAGAACAGGAGGTTGCTGATTTAGAAGGCTTAGTTTTGTGGTGGCTTTGAAAGGGCAGTGAAAACAGCTCTCCAGCTGCAGAAGATGAAGTTAATGTGGGTCTACATCTCTCTTTTGCCTTCATGAACTTATTATATAGGTTTTTTTTTAATCAGTCATCCTAACCCGAGCCACAAGGAGCCAAGCATCCCTGTGTCAGCAGGGCCACTGCAATCCATTTGCACCTCCATTTGCTCAGAGCTAGTCCTGCCCAAAGAGGTGGCTTAGTGCTCAACGTGTAACTCACGTGTTGACTGCTTGTATACAAGCTCCCCAATACCCCACTGCCTGCTCCCTAACTTACTCATTGTAATTCTTGTAGTAGAGCTGCTGTGTGCTCCTCTGCTGGGAATAACCTTCTTGGTTTGCACTGGAGACTGGCATTGCATTTTCAGACATACTTGTGGCTCTCCTTGGCACTCAAGAGTTTTTATGGTCGTTCTTGACTATCAAAGATTTCCATCATCCTCTGGCCTTAATCTTCAACATTTATTTCAGAGCCTCAGAAGCTTTTTTTGAGTGCAGCTCAGCAGCGAGCAGCTGAAAGTCTTTGTGACTGCCACAGAGTTTTCCTATTTCTTTTTAATATCCATCAAGCTTGAAATTTTATGCAACCAGCTTTAAATGTGTCATCAGAGAGTTTATTTGGTTACAGGCAGTGTTTTCATGATGGGTTTGGGTTTTTTTTTTCTGAGCTGATAAAAATGGAATTAGCAGGTATTAGCAACTAAAATTACTTTGTAGGCATTTATAACAAAAGAAGCTGTTCAGGTTCACTGAAGCAGATATAATTTAGTTACAGGTAAAGTATTTTTCCAATAAGTTGTTTATTTACATTGCTTTTTAGGTATTATTTCTTAAGAAATTAATTCTTCTTAACCACAGTCCAGTGAACTCAAGAGCCCATCTGACGCTGCCTTAGACTATTGCTCTTGGAGAAGAAACCCTCTCCATCCTCTCATTTTCTCTCAGACAATGTGTCTGTGTTCCCTGGAGGGCTTCTAATTCAACCTCAAGAACAGCACAATTTCAAATGTCTCTAGAGAAAATGGAGTTACAGAACACCAGCTGTGGAAAAGTATATGTTCAGGCTCATCACACGTGTGTAATTAGTGCTCTGCTGAATTTCTTACAAATTCTGAAAAAACCCCAACGACTTCATATATCACAATACACTCAGCAGGTTCTTCTCTGTGGCAATTTCCAGCCTCTGCGTAGACATTTTCTCCAGGAAGATATTTTATTCCACATGTTCATCTACTAATTTTTAATAAATATAGTATCTATTTAATAAAACAAAACCAGCAACATCCAGTGACAGCCTCGGTTGATCTAAAGGATATAAAGGATCTTCTAATTTTACATCTAAAGGATACAAAATTATCATCTATATAAATCTTGCATATTTCTTCATTGATATATAAACATCGATATAACACTTATACAAATATTTTACCCAAGGAGAGAATATCTATATAAACCAGAATTATCTACATAAACTACATATAAATATATATAGAGAGAATATAAGAATATATATAGTGAATAAATTATATATTCTGACTACTGAATACACATCAAATGTAAACATCTAAAAATAGGAGACCTAACTAGGAATGCTGCTTGTAAAAAGAATTAAACAGTAAAAGGCCTTAGAGCCACTGCAGGAGGTCGGGTAGACAGGTGTCAGTCTGAAAGACTGCTGAAAGTTAAATGGTGTTAAGGGCAGCATGGCAGGTTGAAGTCTTGGGAGTGTGGTTTTCAGTGGTGCAATGCAAGATATTTTGGTTTAATAGTATTATCAAAGTCTGAAAATGTTTTACATGCACCACAACTTCAAAGAGAGCCTGATGTATAGGGTCCCTGTAATGCATCTAAATGTCAAAAATACATAATTTATGAATTTGTCTATACTTCTCCAGATTATGTATACTAAAATGACTGTATTCCAAGTAATTCAGCTCAATTTCTAGCAGATTACTCATTTGAGAAGAGCTGAGAAAGTGTTTGCTATTCATTTTGCACACAGAACAGATGTCGACAATGCGCTTCTGCACATCCTAACATGAAAACTTGGATTTGTCATCAATGATTGATCATCTCGGTGCTGCTCTCCAAATATGCCTTTGTTACTTACGCTTCTGATTTTGTGATCGTGGCCTTGAAACTTTTAAACCTGTAGCAGGTGAGATAATTCACTTCATGATGAAATTACTTTCTTCTCCAAGCAAGTGAAGGAATAAGAGCTGCCCTTCCCTGCTCCTTCTGCTATCCCATGCTGTCTGCAACAGTTCAGACCTTGGTACCATCCCAGAAAGACCGGTTCCTCTTGCCAAAGTTCAGACACAACAGGGCAAGCCAAGCCTCAGACATCTTACGCCTCTTGTCCATCTCCTTGTCACCACACCTTTAAGTCCTAAAGAAATTATACAGTGAGATGAGAGGTTTAGTAGATAAGGGTAGAAACATAAATAAAATATAAATGCAAAATAGATGCAGTTGTTACACCATAGTATAAAAAAATGCACAGCAAAGAGCTCATCTTCATATCAATATTTGAGTCATTAATTTGGAGACAAATACAGGGCATCCTTCTGTCTGTAGTGCTTTGGACCTCTTTGGTGCTCGAGCAAAGCCATGCTTTGAGCATGCAAAGTTCAAGCAAAGTTGTGTTGTGTCCACTACACTGCTGGGAGGGAGGAAGGCATCTCACCGTCCTGTTGCAGAGCCTCTCCATGCCCTGAAGGACCCTGTCAGCCAGAGGAAAAAAAAAGCCATTACTCCCCTTGTCCATAATACCAGCTCTGCCATGAATCACAGCGTGGTAGCAGAAGGTCACATTTCTCATCTGGTTTCTCAGTCCATGCACCTAACACCCATGTTGCATTATTTGCGAGGTTTTTTTATTATGGCCTGTCTATGATAGTTAAGAAAAAAGGTTTGTTTTGCCCATTTTTACCCATCTTACACATTCCTTTTTAAACTTCTTACTGCCTTGCCCAAATTCTCGAATCTTTGTCATGTTCTTGTTGGAAAAGTGCACATTCAAGCATCAATAATCAGATTTTTAAAAAGAAATGTTGATGATTTTGGTACTGAATATATGAAAGAGGAGATCCTATACTTCAATTTTAGAAGCATCTAACTGAACTGGCACAATATACAGGGTTTTTTTTCAGGAGCTTTAGCATACATTTACGGTTACCTAAAACGACCGTTGTAAATCAAGGTCCCCAGGAGGGAACAACAATTATTTCTTTATGCTCTGAAAATGCATTAAAACACACAAACACAGCTGAATTTTAAAGGGTTGGTCAACATGATATTGGGCTCAGAGTCAAATTGGCTCCCAAAGCAGATAACTCAGGATCTTTTTAACTTCAGAGAATTTACGTGCACGTAATATCAATAGTTGATCCTATAGCCAACACCCAGGCCCTGGAAATGGTTTTGTAAAGCAAACAACACTTTACCTAGTGGAGTTTTCTACAGTTCATATTATAGAGCTAACACAGAACTTCAGATTACCATTAGAAGCTATTTAAACACCTCCCAGATGGCAGGATCCTACTGACACAACCGGTATTTAGTTGATATTCAGCACCTTTAAGGCTCAACAATACCCTTTGTCCTTGCCTGCTTATCTACATTGCCCATTAAGATCAAGGTCTCCAAAACTAAATAGACATGAGCTGAGTGTGGATATGAGCTAAATTACTTGAGATGATACAAGAAACTCTCCTGAAAAGCAGATAATTGAACTTAAATCCCACAAGAATAGATTACTGCCTTCAACGTTAAGATAGTGCCTGCTCTTTAAAAAAAAAAATAAATTGGACTCACAAAACAATTCTACTTCTGTATAGATTTTTGTGGTAACAAAATACACAGCGGCATTTAACTGAGCCTTTACAAGATCATTAAGCTGCCTTACAATTATTAGTTTGTGGGTGGTGGTGATTTTTTTTAAGTGGCTTGCATAATCATAATAAACATAGGTGGGAACTCTGAACCTTCCAGCCACAGCTTTGTCTTCTATTGTTATAAGGAGCATGTTACTGCCACCTGGGTACAGGAGATATATTGCAAGGTACAGCAGTACACTAACATAGAAAACCTAGTGCATGGAGGGAATTTAATTCCTGTTAGTCCACATTTTGGATATTTCATCCAGTTGTTCCTTACAGGGTTCAACTAAGGCCGCTCCAAACTAAGCAATAAACAGGGCACCTCTAATCTTCAGGAACTGGAAATGTAAGAGCTAGATTAAGCGATGTACAGTGTTTATATAAAATTCTGCATTATTCAATCAATCTAGCAATTGGAGAGGTGCACTGTAGGGTTTAATGCTAATTAGGCTGAGTGGAAGAGGAAAACAATCTCATTACTGGAAGGTCCCATAATATTTTTCCCCACTTACCTTATTCTTCTCTTAGAAACGAGAGGAGAATTTATAAAATGTTGCCAAACAAATGCTCTTCACAGTGTCAAACAAAACATTTCCATATTTAACATATCTTATAGTAAAATCTCCTACGCATGTATATATTTTCATACATACAAATGTGCTAAAATCACCCAGAATCAAATTTGATTGTCTGCACATTAAGAAAAACAGGTAATGAAAAGGGATATTAATACAAGGAAATGATTGCACTGGCTCAGACTGACCGAGCCATCTAGCCATGTGGCTAATAGCAGATGCCAATGAAAAAACGTAAAGAATAAACTTATCATTAAACTTGCATCGAATAAATTCCCAGCCTCCAGCAATTTCTGGGTCAGAGAGCTCCTGAACAAGAAGTTGTACCTAGTATTAACAGGCAGGTGGTATTGATTACAAGACAAAAAAAAGCCTTTTGATTTTTGTTTATGAGGTTTTTAATCCATGTGGGTTATTTACCTTCATTCAAAACACATAATTCTTCAATGCATGGACAGAAAAAAAAAATAATCAGAGTACAATTTAGGGTAAACAGCATCTCAAAGTATTGAAGCAATAATTCAGGTGAAGCAGAAAAGTTTTCAGCTGGGCTGAAAATTTTCTGCCCTTTTACTCCAGCGAGGGCTTTCTATGCCCGTGGAGTTTAAAGTCAGTAGGACTTGGCATCAGTCCTTTGAAACATCTTCCTCCACAATTATAGATATGAGGCACTGTCAATGGCCAGAAAGATCCATGTCAGGGTCTTGTTATAACTTTTGTATTATTATGGCTATTGTGCAAGTGTTTTTAGTTTCAAATCTGTCACAGTCCTTCACCTGCAAAAAGAAAAGGGTCTAAATGTAGGACAACCTAGACAGTGTAAAAACTGTCTATTTTTTGAATTGAGTCCCTAAAATAACCTCGTTCAAATACAAAATGGAAAGTATTTTCCATATTCTGAAGGTAATAAAAAAAGTGGCTGAACCAAATTTCTAGACCTTTCCCAAAGGTCCAGTTTTGTACTAATATTAAGTAGGAGATGCTACATAATGTAAGGATTCTTTTAAAAAAGTTACCTAGAGGTGCAGAAGGAGTTTTTAGAACATCGGGAGTTCTGACAACTTTTAAAAAGCTATAATGATATTTCCTCTGACAGAAGAGGTGGCAAGTTTGCAGTTTTGCCTTTTTAGGACACTGGTTTGTATCCCAGATTATTCTAAAGTATAACAGTAATTATATTTGGGAATTACAATGCAGTCCCTCCCTCCCAGCCAGTTTATTTGTCATACTAACAGGAAGGTTTCCATGTGAGTAGAACCTTTGCAGTTCATTTTTTAATAATGAATGATTTGCACTTGAGGGCAAAGCGCTTCTCACACAAATTTGGAAACCATAAATTGTCTCCATGGTTTCCCCAGGGAACCACTCAGAGCCTGATCTCTGGGCAAATGCAGTAGAGGAGCATGTGGTGCCAGTGCTTTATTACTGGCACGGATAAAGAACTTCTCACATAAATAATCATTTAGAAAAGATTACCATAAAATCAAATTGGGAGAATTGTTAGGACCTCCTGGGTCTCTGATAACATCCGTCATAATAGAATAAATACAAAAATAGCTTATTTGATCTTCTGCACTTCACAGATCTCAGCGTGCACTGGTTAAACTGGAGCAGAAGGAGCCAGCCAAAGGGGTTTGGGCTGCCGGGCTCGCTGGGGCTGCGCGCTGACAGCCCCTGGAATCACACGGGCAACAAACCTGCCAAGGAGATTGTCACTGATATGAATAGGAACATTTTGTGCAGATCAAGGGATAATGAACACCATGAGGCAGTCTTTGCTCTTCCAAAAACCTCCTCTAGATCATTCGAGCCCATAAAGAGCAGAACAGCTTCAGCTGGCTGCATGAAAGCAATGCCTTTCCTTTCAAGGCTGTCAGCGTATTCCCGTCCTGGCGCTGGTGCCCGCAAGGGCTCTACAAGCATGGTTTGAACTCCCCATCCAGCTCTCTGCTTCCTTCTCTTTGCATAGCTACGAATTCCTCTTTACCATTAAATATTTTGGGAAGCAGCCTCTCCTCCGTCTTTGAGAGAGATTCATTTAAGAGTGGGAAAGTGGCACAGGAGATTCACGGGGAGACATTTCCACATGCCACCTCCCCAAATGCCAAAACCCTGATCTGTGTTGGAACATCACATTTTAATAAAACCTATAAAATTCCCTTGATGTTCTGATCAGCGTTACAGTGACACAGAAGAGACATTTAACATCTGGACATGAATGTTAGATATCAGCCTTAATTTTATAGTAATGAAAAATACATTTTCCTGATTATTATAACTTCCCTAGCCTTACAGACACATGAATTTTAGAATTTATAAAATTTTCTAAGTGTCTAAGTTAATTAAAAAAATAATACTATGTACAGAATTCCTTCTGTTCCTTTGGATGTTTCATGCAGATATTTTCCATATAAAGGAATGAATCTGCTGGCTCATTTGATCCATCCATTGGTGAGGTCTTGTGCTGTTCCCTGGACAGAAGGTGGCTTAACCCTGGGGTGCCTCTGGCACCGTATTTACTCTCATTGCCACAATCTGGGAACAGGGCTGGTCATCCCTTAAAAACTCACTTTTTGGTTCTTGGCTTGTCTCCATTTGTCCAACACAGCATTCTGATGCACCTGCCCAGAAAAAAAATCATTCTTCTCCCCATCCTCCTCCTCCTCTGCAGCGCTGACCACACCACACCTCTTAGATGACTCCAGCCTGTGACCTGCAAGCTCTGTTTTCCTTTGTCTTCCCTTCTAGCCACGTGTAATGAAAATCTATAATGTGGCTGGTCTAGATACAGCTCTGTAATGAAGGTTTACAGGAACTCTTAGTTGTCCCAAAATAATACCAATATAAATTCAGAAAGACACCCAGCTCAACAATGTCTATCAGGAACAGGAAAAGGCTGTGACATTTTCTCTTCTAATCTCGTTCTCTTACTCTCCTGATGGCCAACACAACTCCCCTTTTTACTGATAAAGGTACTGTTTTGTTTAAGGCTTTGTTTTCTCTAGTCCTCTCCCACCTGGCCCAATTCTTTTATCTAAAGGAGCAATTTTCCATTACTGTTCACTTGCCTGGTCATGCATATATATATATATATGTATATATCTTTTATTCTGTGATTTCTTACTAACACAAGTGACTTTTTTCTGTGGAATTCAGTACCTGAGCAAGCCTTCAGTAATTCACTGAAATCCACCAGTTACATTCAGACATAAAGGCAAAGCAAACATTCATAAAACCCAGGGAAAACAAGTCAGCTGTTGTCCTTACATATTGTACCCATCCTGTCTCTGAAAGCAAACAAATCCAGGCTTCAAGACATGAGCTGTTATTCCTAATGGAGGGTTGAGGCTCCAGTTTATTCCCTTGTCTATCAATCTTGATTTCCACAGACACGTTTGGACCTTGCAATTTGTGTCCTGTGGAGTCAAGGGCTCATAGTAATCACTGAACAGAAACCTTCCTTAAAAAAAAGACTATTTCTGTAGAACACGAGAAAGCCAGGGCAAAGGTATCATAAAAACAATTCAGCAAACTACACACACACACACCTGGTTTAGGAGGTATTTATTCATGGAAACAATTTAAATTTAATTTCCTGTAGACTCTTCATGTAACAGCCTCTAAATTCAGTTCATAGCTGGAGTTGGCAGTCTTGACATGGACTGTCAAGTCACTTAGTTACTTTACTTTCTATAAAATAAGGACATTTATCCTAACCTTTTGGCCTTGTATCTCCCAGCTCTGCTCAAACAATGCCAGAAGTGAGATACAAAAGTCTCTCATATTGTCATATGCCAACAAGTTTCACCATGACCTACAGTGCTTTTCAGTCACCATTTCTTATCAGTATTCCTACTTCAGATCCATTTTCATCGTAATTACATTATTAATTGCAATTGTAGTGGGTAGCAAACTACAGCAGTATCATCCTGAAGAAATCCTTCAAACTAGGCTTAAAATAAATTTCCTTTTTTTTTTTTTTAATTATGATGGGATTTACCAGGAGCTCAGAAACTCTTTACCTATTTTATTTCAAATCTGATCAGAATAAGACTTAATCCTTCAAAAGTAATGCTGAAAGCTGGTATCTGTTATGGCTTTGGATATGTTTTAGAAAGGAACAAAATCACAACTATAATGACATTTCAAATGTAACAACTGTGGAATTATTCCTAATGCTCCATGGAACTTACCAAGCTGGAGCCAAGGCAAATGTATGTATCTCTACAACTATAATTTACTGCCTTAGAAACAACAGCCTTATAATGAGCATTTTGTAGCACTTTGTGCATATTAATGTTTTCTACAAAATTGCTCCCCTTCATTATGCTGGCTCAATTCTTGCTGCTTTGGAAGTTGTCTTTAGAGACGCTTCAAGGAAGAGCTGCCGGGAGGAGGAAAACACTTGTCCCTTTTATTAGCAGTCTACACTTCGCTAAATTCCCTCGACTCCTCTGCTTGCTTCTCTTTTAGGCAATCAGTCCTTTGCTGTCATTGCCAACATGCTGCTGGTCAATGGCAAATACTCCAAGATTCATTAGAGGGATCCAGCTGATTAACCTGGGAGACTTTGCAAGGAAGAAAAAAGGCCTTTTTCTTCTCATTTTAAGATTCACCACCTTAAACAGAAATGCTGTCTTTCAGAATCTCAAATCTATATTTATACAAAATTCAAAGTACGAGCCTTTCCATGAGATTTCCTAAAAGGATAAAAAATACACATGAGTATTTCTCTGTCCGTAGCATCACAATCATTTGAATCTCATCTCTCCCATCCCAGTATGAAAAGGCTTCACAAATGAATGATGAGCAGATGGCATATCATTTTCTCAACTGGAGATTCTTGGATTCGGTTTGTCACTCATTGAATGCTGGCAAAAAAGCACTTTTGTGCCCCAGTGAATAGCCTGCATAGTTTGTATATTCTCTGATAGTATTTGTTGAACAGCCACTGGTAAACATAATAAAGGTTTATATCAAGTAGATTATTTTTTTTCCAGTTCTAAATATCACTGCAGTCATCAATGACTTTTCTACTTTGATTTTGCTGTCTCCGAGCTGTATTTTGGTGCATAGCTTCAGTCTGCCTGCAGCATCACTGCTGGCCACATCCAGGTGCCTCCCTCCCCCAGCTGCCCCCTCATCAGACCCACCTATGGTTAATATCTGTTCAGCCCAACAACCCAACTCTTCTCCCTTTTTTCACCATTTAGTGACAGTTTGGCTTAGCACCTGTGCTGTTTCTGTGGTAGCTGTTGTACTCATGGCACCCACGTGTGATGCAGAGTGGACATTAGCGGGATGCTTTGGAGACAAACCCACAGAGACAGTGCTCCAACAAACGGTGGCTTCTCCACCTAAGCTCTCAGATACTACCTAAAAGAGTAATACAGGTATCACCAGTTTGATACCACTGTTTCTGATCTCAAACACCTTTCTTAATCCCATTTTTCCTCTTTATTATGCACAACCTGTTGCAACATTATCAACAGACTGTGGTTTGACAAGCCCATTTTCCTGAGTTATGCAAGTAACTACCAGAGATGCTGCCTTGATCCTGCGTGATCCATGGGTCAGTGCCTCCCATTTGCAATGCAGAACTGCCCATCTATCAACGGCTTAAATGATCTGTTAGTAATATAACTAATGCATAGGGAGATTTATCTGAAACGTTTTGTGTATCATAAGATAAGAAATCTAGAAACCATTACTCCTAGTCGAGACACTAGAAACACTAACTCCCAGCCTGCACATGGTGGAACTATTGCCCATCAACATCACATATTTTATGTCATTCCAGGCCTCCTAGGATGTAAAAACTAACAAGTTTTTGTAAGTAACTTCTGAAGTAGCACAGTTTTGGGTTTTGAGGTTGGGGGTCATGAGAATTATCCTTTTTCCAGATTATTCTGCTATTTCCAACGTACCAATCAGATTAGTGGGTTCATTGTCAGAAGTGCTCTACTCTAAGCAAAAAGTTTCCAAATCCTTGACACAGTATTAATCACTTATCCAGGCTTTCTGCTATCGGAGCAGATGTCTAAAGCACAAAAGCCATGCAGGGAGCCCTTAGAAGTTTGTATTGTTTCTACCGCCTAAGGGGTAGATAGAAAATTTCCTTAAAATTGAGCCAACTCAGTTCTTATCACAGTTACACAAAGCTGCCACATAATTCAATAGACAAATTGTCTGAATCTAATTAATCTCATAAAATGACAAATTATAATTTTTTTAAAAATCTATACTTTAATAGATAGCCAAATGGCTACGAAGCACATTAAGCTGAATGAACCAGATACCATCTGTGATAGAAGGCATGTTGAATAATGCAGTCTAGATACAAAGCATATTGAACAGAACAAAACATAGCATATAACAGATTTATAGTCTATAATCCACAAAGAAAGTCTGCTAAAATAGATCAGCTCTGTCACATAACACTGCTTTCATCTAGTGTCCAGGAGCACTGCACCACTTTGACTCATTTAGCAGATCAGTTACGTGCTATTCCCGATTTCATGCCGTGATGATTAAGGATGAAAAACATCACAGGCAGTTGGCAACTGCAATAAATCAAAATGCTTTGCTCAATTTTGCTTTACATATTTGCACCCGAATTTTAAAACCAATACGATTGAATTAGTTATGTACAATAATTGTTTTCTGGGGAAAAAAAGTCTGATATTGGTAACTTTGGGTCTTCAGATTTCCCAAGTGTTCTAAGACAGGATTGTAAATTAAGCTTTAATAGGCTGTTTGAACCCACCGTCGGGAGATGTTGCACACACACTAAAACCAGTTTCTACTGGGACATTTTCTTTGAGAATGGCTCAAACCTGTAAGCAAAGTAATGGTGAGATGAACTGCGTTAATCAAACAAGGTTTGGCACAATTAGCTAAGCCACTTAAGGTATTTTTTCATATATGCTGTTCCAGCCTGTGCTCCATAGACTCTCATCAGATATAGTAAACATCTGCTGGTTTGAGGATTATGGACTATCTTTTCTAAATTTATAGTGCTCGGATACCAATTTGAGTCACAAAGATCTGACTCTGAGCTTACATCAAAGCTTCAACTGCCCCCAAAAATGAACACATAAAGGCACCCTGATGAGAGCTCCTGGATGATGCCAAACAGCTCCTGCCTAACAAAGATGCTGAATGGTGAGGCAATATCAGCCACAGCTTCACGTTTTCTTTTCTTTACCTGCCACATGCCATAGCAGCAGAGAAACAAAGGTTGTTCTGAAGATTTGGAGCTGAAGCTGTTGATTAGCTCTGCTCTGTGTAAGTAAAGGAGCCAAGCTAGGGGATACAGGATGTGCTGCTGTGTACAGCTGTCAGCAATGCCACCATGGTACCTTGAATTCACTCCTCAGCACATGGCCAAAAGATCCTCCCTGGATCAGATAACCTGCATCACATCAGTCCTGATAATAATACGGAATACAATATACATCACAGCATTCCTCCATTATATCAGAAGTATCTAGTGGAAAACAAACTGCAATATTTACAATGGTTTTCAAATCTGGATCTTTGGAAACCTTCTGTCTTACCGTTTAATCTGAAAAATCCAGAGTATAAAATCAGAAGCCTCTAAGGTCTCATGGCTGTGTAGTTTCATTTATTTAAAAATTAATCATAGAGTGAAGGAAAGAACAGAAGTCCATTCCCACAAGAACTGACTTAAATTCTGCTGCCTTAAATTTGCTTTGTTGCAGTCTTTCCTTTTAATAAAATACTCATGGTGATTTAAAGTGTGACTGGTGGCAGTAAGAGAGATTTATTATTATTTTATTGTTATCAAATTAAAGGGCACTTGGGGACAAAAAAAGGTCCTTCTCATAGAGTTGTCATACTCCAGTTTTCAGTTTTATGTGTGTTTATTTAGAAAACACACTCAAAGGAAACATAAAAGTGTAAACTCTGTGACTAAAGTATTTTAATTTATTTAATAAGCATTCTTCCAAAGCCATTAATAACAAACCCAGTAACCAATAAAGCTGTGCGAGTGGAACATGAGATTTCCTCACTTGCATGCTCCCGGCTCGTCCCAACTCTGGACACTGCTGATTTTCAGCTGGTGAATTCACCAAAGAAACATCGTTCAGCTGCTTTTGTGCATGGGGACAACAGTTCTGACAGAAATCTTTCCGACATCTCTTCCATAAAAACAGAAAGCCATAAAGATGCTGTCCCTGTGTTTGGGCTAAACCCACATCGTGTATTCACGTCTGTCTGACTCAGAGGAGAATCAACGTGTAAACCCCTGTCCTAAACAGGTGCTGTGAAAATTGCATTGCACAAAGAAAATATTTAGGCAGATGTCATACATTTCACAGGTTATACTTTTTTACAAAAATATATATTTTTAAACATCCGAAGGAAATGAGCAGCAAGGAATCCTGAAATTACATCAGCTCCACCAAGGAGAAAGGAAACAGGAGGATTTCAAACGTACCTGCCCTCTCCCAGTGCCTGAAGTTACAGAAACTTACTGAAATCTTCGCTTCTTTAAAAAACTTTATCCTTTTCATGGCTGTGAGGAAAAGCTGGGAAGCATGTACTGAGAATAATAGCTGCAGACGTCTTCTCAATTCTTAAAAAACATGAAAGGACTCAGAATAATAGAAACATCAGTTGGAGTTAGTGAGGCTGACCTATGCATCGTTTCAGCATGGGGAATATCAATGTACAAGTGTAAGCAAAATTAAGCCTGCTTTAGCTTTTCTGAGAGAGATTCAGGCACAACATGAACCATACTGTTATCCCTGGGAAGAATAAGAAAGAAGGTCGTGACAAAGCCTGGGTCTTGATGTAGTTACAGAAGTGAATCACCCAGTTCCAGGCAGCAAAGAATCTGCCTTAATACTGAAAAATACTTAGCATTCTAAGGTTTCATTTCATAATATGCATTTTTTTAAACACAAAATGTCTTTTTTTTTTCCAAAGGAACACATTCAAATATTAGTATTCTTACAAATCTATCTAGTTCAGGGAGAATGTTGGGGAACCAGAAAAGTGTCATTTTCACAGCTCGAATATCGGTGTGTTGGGGTTGGTGTCTGGCACTGCTGTCACTCACTGTCGAGCAGCCATTGTCACCTCACACACAGCACCCAAGAGCCAGTCTGTCTTTGCTACACCAGACCAAAAAAATCCCTAAATGGAACCTGGCAATGCTTTCAAAGCACTTTCCTGTGTTAATCTCCAAAGTGATTTAATACATAAATTAAGAAAGCAAGTGATGCAAGTGTTTGCTGCAAGAAAATGCAGCTGCAGGAACTTCAGGGGAGTTCCTACCTCTGCTGGTGTCCATGCTGGTCTGATGCCTGGAGACCTCTAGTGACTTTGGGGCTGGCAGGTGATACATGAAAAATGAAGCATCTTCAGTGATAGAGCAAAACCAAATCCATTAGACTAAAGATTTCATCTGCAGCAATACAGAAGAGAGTGGTATGTCTGCATTTATTTTTTTCTGATCCCACCACTTCTTTATTCTACACTTGTCCAGACATCATTTCACTCCTTTCAGTTTCTTGGGACACAACAACTGACACATGGTAAATTTTGGAAAACCTAAACACAAATATTAATCTATAGCTGCAGAGCATTAAAATTTCTTGAGCTCTCACCTTTTGATTCTTTTTTTGAGAAAAAGGTTCATTCTAAACTTGAAAATATCTCCCAGTTCTAGAGATATGATTTTCTAGAATAAAAACCATAATTTCATGTGTATGAACCCATACGCAAGAATATTTAAAATTGTCCAATGTTAATCTGGTCTTGTTTATAAAACACCACCTTCGTTTGAATCTCCTTAATACATATGCAAAAATGCAGTCAAAAAACTCCTCAATAGCAAATTATCCAAAAAAATTTTAGCTAACAGCTACATTTGATGATGTGATTGCTAATTATAAGTTTTTCTAGATCACAGAAATGTTCTTGGAATGATGTAAGGATTAAGCAGGGCTGTACTCACAGTGAGCATGGAAGCAGAGGCAAGTATCATTACAGAAATAGCACCTTGTGCTAGTGGAAAAGTCTTCCCCCTCTGAAATCTACTGTCCAGCTAAAAGTCCCCAGAACATCAATGTCTGCCAAGAGGTCATCTTCATTGCACTATTCTTATTCTGCATATGTAAAGTCAGTGTACTTATTTAAAAATATTTAACAGACTATAATTCTTCCCGTGCTTTCCCAGAACTAAAGGCACCATTATGAATTATTCCATGGGTATGTCACAAGGATTATTCTATCAGAACAAAATATCAAACTCCAACAGACCTTTTCATAGAAAAGAGGGGATTCTTCAGAGCAGCGGTAAGAAGAAAATGAATAAGAAATACTTTTAAAAGCCTGCTTCTTACCTTTTCTCTTCTTTTTTTTTTAAGGTATACATACTCTAGACCTTTCTTTCTAACTTCAAACTTAATGGCAAGCCTGTGCACAAAGGACACAGCACAACCACGTTCATCCTACCACAGTATCTGTTTATTCGTGCTATGGGCAGGGAATTTTCCTTTTCATACATCATTCAACACTAGCCAGACTGATTCCACAATGTCAACTCAAAAAACAGCCTTAGCACAAAGAAAAAAAGAAAGAAAGAAAGAAAAAAAAAATCTATCTTTTGTTATTGCTTTGAATATTAGCTACACTAGGCTCTAGGTTTCATTTTCTCTGCCCTACTCCAGACAGCAAAGGTCACATGAACAGGACAGAAAAATAAGTAACATTTTCTGCTATTTTCTTGGGTTTCAAAAGTTCTTCTATTGCCTATGAATACAAAGGACATATCATCTCTCTGATGCACCAAGAAAGGCCCTGATTATAATGTTTCATTGCCCGAACCTCTGTTAGAGTTAAGAAGCTGTTTGGGCAACAATTTCAAAGGCACAAAAGCAGTTAAGGCATCCAAGTCTTCCTGGAAATTAATGGGAAGAGGGAGCTTCACATCCATTCATAGCTTTGTTACACATTTCCCCATTTGACTTCTATTTCTTCAGTGAAGTAAGAAAAATCAGTCACATCATACGGGCTGGATAACAGCTTTACTTATTGAGAAGCCCAAGCATCTTTCATGTAATAAGGATTGTTCACCATCTTTCTCACGGTTTTGGACCGTGTTGCCACTTGGAAGAGAAAACAAATTTTACTCCCGCATTTACTAACCAGATTAAGCTTAAATGAACATACAATTGGAGGTAAACCTAACTTCATTAATTAACAGGAAGGGAAAATATGCATGCAAATCACAACTGAGACTCAGAGAGAACAGCAACTATGATTGCTTTGAACATCCACATATCTCATCATTATATATGGATATCAACTTATGAAGTTGAAGAACTGGCTGTGAATAGTCCTGCATTATTCTGTTATTAGGTAACCAGAGGAAATAGCTGTGTTGTTTTGATCTGAACCATCCTTAATAAGATCTCCACTATCAAGAGTAATTTTTTATTTGACACTCCAATTAAGAGAGCTTGCTCGTTGGCTAGAGTGAAAAAGACTTGTTTTGGGATAATACAGAGACTGATTTGAATCCATAACAACTTACCAATTAACAACACTCTTAATTCCACCATACAAACGTATCGTGTGATCGTTTCAATTCATTTAAATGAGGGGTGTTTGAAGTCCACAATAGGAATCTTAATTACAAGTAAGATTTAATTTAATGAAGATTTAATCTTCAATTTATAAAAAAAACCCCAAAACATGAATGACACTTTTCCCCAAAAACGATAAAAATGCTTAAATCCCTCCATCTTGATAGGAATGAAAGAGAAATAAAAGTGAGAATTCCTCACCTACCTGCTGGTGATTTTTGCCTCCTCTATCTGAAGTCCCTTCAATTGTGTGGTTCAGTCTCCCAGGCTGAGTGCTTCCTTCTATGGAGAGCATTGCACATAGCAGCAGCCCAAGCAGCCAAAGTCCAGTTTTACCCACTTGCCCCTGTGGATATTGTTGCTGAAGGAACCATCACAGGTGTTTCCCATTGATACTGTTGGTGAACCAAGATAGGAAAGAGGTCATGCCTCTTCCACCCTTATCTGACCTTGTTTTTAGCAAGTGACTTTCATCAGTTCAGCCTTAAACACCGATCTTCAGAAACCCAGGTCTGCTCAGGTGGCTCCCACATGCTGGAAGCAAGTTGCTGTCTTTCAATTTTGCTGCAGCAGGCAGATGTCAGGCATCAGGTCACCAGGCAGTCTGCTTGGGATGACGGGCGCCTGGATAAATCTGCTGATGCATACACTTGACATCTGTTCTCTAATAGATACAGAAATAGGATTTGTGTGGACCCACTGTGAAGGAGCTGCTACCAACCTTCAATCTGGGGCAACAGTGCTGGGGCCACCTTCATGAGCAACATTTGATATAGGACTATGACTTGTCTTCAAAAAAAAGCTCTCAACTTAGTCAGCAACGTACAGTCACTCCTACAGGTTTGCCACAGCCTGGCAATAAGTCTACACAGCTCAGGAGGTTTGACATCCTTACTCTGAGCAGAAAAAATTTGTAAACGCACATAGTCACGGGGCCTTAATTTGGTAACAAACTCAGTTGGTTTTGCCCTAGAAAGAAAGAGATGCTTTTATTTCGTATTGGTTCAGCCTTCACCTCTCTGATGACTCCTGTTTACATAGGTGGAGTCCCCTTGGGGCGGGTGCAGATGCATTGCAGAGAAACTCAGGCCCCAGGTTAGAGAAGCTGTAGAAGAGACCCAGGTTTTGATGGTGCCATCTCATTTCCCCCACTCACACTCATCGATCCATGTCTTAAAAGAAGAAAACCTCCTCCCAATGATTACTCTGACCACCTTCTCTCACCCTTTCTCTCCTTCATCCAGCAATCCCTCCTCAGCAAAGGAGAGAAGAAAAAGAAGCAGGGAGCACCATGGTGTTTGTCAAGCCATGTTGTTTGTTCACTGTGACCATCCTCTCCCCCAGTCTCCACCTGCCTCTGCTTCAGCAAAAACTTAGTTAGCCAACATATTTTCATAGGTAAACCTATCTCTAATGAGTCTCCAGGAACACCTAAAGCCGTTGCATACTAATTAATAACTGGCTCTATGAAGCAAGCAAACTGCAGCAGCTTTCACTCCTAAAACCAGTGGCCCTAGTTTAGTACAATGACCAGAGTTACTCATTTTGGAGTCCAAGGAGGGTAGGTTAACTTAGATTCATCAGTCCTTCCATATCCCCTTGGGGGATTTACACCATGGATGGATGGATGGATACAGACAACAACACGGATAACAGTGTTGTGGGGTTTTTTGCCAGCAGCTATTTTTTGTCAGCCTGGTTGAAGGTGCTGAACAACCCTAAGGATCAAAAGCAAGATATTGTTGCATCGTCAGTTGTTTTGCATGAAGTTTCAAGAGCCAAAAGCACTACTCGTGGCGTGCAGTGCTGTAACTACAAATGTGTTGCTTCCTCCTGTTATCAGGGAATATTTGCCAGCAGTGTCCTGAGGTCTCCAAGAGAGAGAAACTCTGAGCTGGAAGGACAATGACCTGGAGAAATTGTTGGCTTAGCTCCCAATTAACTGATTTTTTGGGAAGAAAATAAATCTCAATGAGGGTCAACATTGTACATGAGGAAAATACAGGGAAGAGCACTGCAGAAACTGAGATTATTTTCTTGTTAATAATGAAGTGCTTA
The DNA here is from genome assembly GCA_013398125.1 of Aegotheles bennettii. Classification (NCBI taxonomy): domain Eukaryota; kingdom Metazoa; phylum Chordata; class Aves; order Caprimulgiformes; family Aegothelidae; genus Aegotheles; species Aegotheles bennettii. The sequence goes on along the minus strand of VZRW01012680.1, from coordinate 474,295 downwards.
AAAATGAACTCATTAGAGGCTTCTGCATTGTACATAAACTGATCAAAGTTCTCTTATATATTGAGCTAATCTGTGAAGCAAAGGTCCAGAGTTAATCTGTCTTGCAAAGGGCCAGATTTCCAATGCACTAAGACAACCATTACAGGGTAAAGCTCTGCAGAGACATCAGACTTCAAATCCCTTTGAAAACAGTCAAAAGCAAAGTCTCTTTACCTTGCTGAGGTCAGCTTTACTAATCCCTTACTCAAGTTAAATCTTCAGAAGCCAAATTTTAAATTAGTATAACACAGGAATTTATTGTTTTATTATCAAAAAGTAATAACAGAAAAAAAAATCAATTTCAAAAGGGCTCTTTTCTGTGTCTAACTTGCCAATTTTGCAAAACTGCAATTTCCCTGGTGGGAAATCCATTATGTTGTGAAAATACTACTGTACACATTTGTCTGCTTTTCCATGAATTATATGCAGACTTTTGCATAGCATACTGTCATATTACAGAAGCAACAGTCTCTAGTGGTGAATCAAATCTGTGATATAACCTCTCCCTCTCTCCAGTCCTTTAACACTTCTCATCTCAGTGCATTACTAAGCATACTGAACATTAATCATTTAAAAGCATGGTTGTGTTACAATACTGTTATTCCTGCAGAGAAAGCATTTTTGCCTAAACCCAAGAATTTTAAGAATTATAAATATGTTAATGAATAATCTGAACTGACTCACAGAAATAACTATCATGCTCCTTATAAACTTCTGAGGCCACTATAGTTTCCTCGCTAAGCATTTCTCTATTTCAGATCTGCTTTCCTTTGCAAAAGAGGAATGTAAAGCTCACTTGGAGAAAATATATGTCCTGGGGGCATTCTGTAATGAATGACTTGTCTCTCTCTCTGGAAGTGCTTGTAATATTTTGAGAAATGGATATATAGTGGGGTGGTTACCAGCAGTTCCCTTTGTTGTAATTTCTGAAACGGCGCTTCTCGTGTTTCAGAGAATAATTGATTTTTTAAAATAGCTTTCCTGTAGTTATACAACTCATTCTATTCTGGCACTTTTTCTTTTTTTGCTCCTTTTTTTCCTCCTCTCAGATGCTTAATTACCTTTTGCAACAGTATACACAACCAAATTACACAGCTGCTAGAATGGCAGTTTCCTGGTATCCATTAGCACGCACAAAAGAAAAGGATGCTTTTATACTTTTGTCACAGACACTCCAGTTATCTTTGTTTTTTTTCCTCCATTATCATGTTATTAAAATTGCACTTTCAATAAAAGTGCTAAAGCAATGTGAAATCTTAGTTTTATCATAACAGCAAAAAATCAGACTAGGGACTTAAACTTTGTCTGCACTAACATCGTTTTGTGATTAGGTTCTTCACATGACTCAGTGCTATAACATAATATAATATTCCTCTGAAGCTCCCTGAAGCACAGGAGGCTTCAGAATGACTAGATTTAACCTCCAGAGATCAAAAACCTAATTTTGTATCTTTACTTCAAATCTTCAAACTGATACTGATTGTTTTGGTTGTAGTCACTTACCAATGCAATGTGATACATCCTCAAGCCTTTAGATCTCATCTATACATACATAGATGTCCACACATACATACAAATCAATGAAAATAATATATTCACAGCATACAGCATCTCCCAGACTTCTTCCCTCGAAGCAAGCAGATGCAAAAGGAACAAAATGTTCACAACAATGTTAAATAAATACAGTCCCTGGTTTTTCAGGTGCTTTTAGAAGGATACAAAAGTGGGCTGATAAACCTGTCCATACCTACCTCACCTCTGTCGAGTCTTCTCCCTCCCCATCCAGCCCTTCATAGAGTTTTTACCAAAATCTCCTGCTGGGAAATTACCACTTATATTCAGTAAAACCAAGCAGCTGCAACCCTAAAGTGAATAATCTACACATGGCTGATCTTCCTCAGCTTTACCTTGTTGGGCTTTTTAACTTCCAGACAGAGAAATTAGGATACCATTTGAGATGTATCAAAACAGTACCTTGAACTCACTTGACTCTTTGCCAAGACTGGTTTTGAGGGACAAGAATGGAGGAGATGAGTTCAGTTTGGAAACTGTCCATGGGCAACATAGGCAGCACTTGAACAGTAGTAACACATAAAAAAATTATGGTTTAGCTATTGATTCTAAGTTGTGGGGAAAGAAACCCAACCCTAAAAAAACCATTTACTCTGACTTAGTGCAAGGGAAAATAATTTGCCAGCTTAGACAGCAGAAATATTAAACATAACATAAGGCTTGACCTATCAGTTATTTGTCACATATTGTGTTAAGTTTTCTCCACCCATCTCATTCATCATCTGCTGGTCAAAAATTAAGGAGAAAAGTTTTTCTGAGTTCACAAGAAGTTAGTGTTGTGTAGACATCAAGTAAATCAGGAAGTGGTGCATCATTCCAGAAAGGGAATGTCTGGCATACTCGACACTACCTTCTCACACTAGAGCAATTGGTTATCAGAAAATAGTTTTGAAGGGTTTTGGGAGTTTTTTTGTTTAAAATTTTATACCTTCTTAAATACATTATTTAGAAGAGTAGTAATATGCTATGAATGTTTAAGGGTTTTTCTGCTTCAGTTCTTTATCACGAGCAACAGGAAACAAATCTATGAATTTCTATGTTGTTACCAGGAACTTAACAGCTATATAGCAAGTGGCCAGAGAGCATCAGCCCCACCCTGAAAAGTTTAAGCTGTGCTCAGCTCAGAATAAAAAGAATAAAAATAACATACCAGAACAGTACAGATGTCAGGAGCTTGAAAGAAGGGAGTTATGCAGAGAAAGGGCTTGGAAACTAAAAATTATTTGGGAAGGCATCATAAAGATGATCAAAGGTATGGAACAACTTCTGCCTCAGGAGCATCAAGGTAAATTGGTATTCTTAAGTATTAGATAACCAGATCTATGAAATCATGTGTGGAGAAGATGAATAAAGCACAGTCATTCACTATTTCTTTCAAGAGACAAACATCAAATGAGTTGAGGCTGAAAAAAAACTTAAAAGAAGATATGGGTCTTCACATCCAAAGTAGTTAAGCTGCAAAAGTCCTTGCCACCAAATGTTGTAGATCTTAAAAGTTTATATGGGTTCAACAGGCAACTTGGGGAAGTTAAAAGAAAAAAACCCACCAGGGATTATTATACTCCAAGACAGCACTTCTGGTCATGGAAGTGTCTTGGCTACAAATCCTTAGAGACCAGAAGGGGCAGCAACACCATGTTCTCATCCCCTTCCCTACAGAGCTCCTTTCAGCCGGCAATAGCGTTCTTGGGGTCTGAATATATAATTAATAATATTGACACTAGAATTGTTTTATTAAGGTTAACACAAGCTTCATTCTAAGTGAAGATGACTTGACAGGCCCTTACTCCTTGAGCAGCCACTGAATGGATTGATCCACTGAGGCATTAACAAACATGGCAAGATCATGGACTGTGGGAAACATCCTGGGTGGGATGGCTGCTGAGGAGTATCATGCTGCATGCTGTCCAAGGGTGACACCTGAGTCACCATGTATTTGTATAGCTCCACACACAACACAGAAACACCAGCACAAAATCAGAAAGGACCATTCTATAGGAAACTGAGATAGGAAACTATTGATGGATACGTGCATATATGTATACAGATATTTTCAGTAGCCTACACACATAAATATACATCTATGAAAATGTCCACAGTGGTTGGCCTTTAAAACAAACCACCAAAGTAGAGCTATCCCTTGTGAGACAGATTTAAGTACAGTCAGGCCACAAACTCTTCAAATGAAAACAAAGTTGATGACTGAAATCTCCCCAGACTACTAGAGGCAAATTTTTGGTAATATTTTTGACATCAGTTCTATTGTTTCTCCCTATAATGCACTGACCTAGATCTGTTGGTGTAATTTTTCAGCTTCTAATAGTGATAATATTGCTTTTAGACAGTGGTTTCGGGGCCCTTTTGAGATGAGTTCTTCAAAGCTGTAGCTTAATCCATTCTTTATTAGCTTCTGTAAAGTGATTACTTCTTCAGGGCTGGATGGGAAGACTTAAAGGAAACGAGCGTTCTGTTACCAAACACCACAGCTCTACTTCCAAAGCATTTGCTGGAATTTTAACGCTTTAGGGTTGAATGATGGGGATATAAAACAAGAGAAGACACTAAGAGAAAAGTTTCATATGATAAATGTGTTGACACTATGACATTTTTTTCACAAAATCCCCAAATGTGACAGGTGCTCAGGGACTCATGGCCTGTGACGGGCAATCTTGAGGTCACTGGAGCTGATACCGCTGTTGAGATGTCATTTGATTTTTTAGTTCAAAATGAAAAATTGCTCTCTGCATGTAGTCTACTAGAATCCTGTTGCAACTAGGGGCTAGGAGAAAGTCACACTGCAGTTGCACATTGCCTTTGCAATGCTTCTTCCATATACCCCAGAAAAAAAAAGATACAACCAGACCTACTGCATGTGTCAGACTATAATTAGATGGGGAGTTTTTCCTCTGCCCATGTGAACTTGTTCTGCTATTTCCATGTAACACGTGCTGATTAACACTAGGCTAGGATGGCTTCAAGGAATATTTATTTGAATAATAGCTACAGAAAAGAAGAAGTACCTGTTATCATGGAGAAGTACCTGCTTCAAGGGCAAAGCAGGTCTGCCAGTGTGACCACAGCTCTGTAATTTCAGATGGCAATTCCAAGACAATGAAAGAAATAAATAAAAAAGAAAAAAAAAAGGACTAATTAATTTCAGAGCTGTTGAAAGCCAGAAAATCCCAGACTCTTGAACATTATTTTCATAAACTTTTGCGTATCAGTCCAGCCAATGGACACGGAATAAATTAATTTTTTTGAAAGAAAACAATATTGTGAAGTCTCTTTAGGAATAGAAATAATCCTCCCAAAATAAATGTGTGAGAGCAAACATGTATTAAAGTATAGGACACATGTTACTACTGGTAAGAGGAATGAGATGTGATCTATCACAGCGTCAAGGCAATGGTTTTGTTCCTAAACTGAGAGAGAAGAGAAACAGCCCCCCTTAATGTGCTGTTCACATAAGAAACATTGGGGTATGGCCTGACTCAGAGAAGTGCAGCTTGTCAGGAGTTCCCAAACACAAGAACATCAAACCACACAGGCTTACAAAAGCAGCTCTGAAGCTAGACAAACTTCTGAAACCCATTTATCAAAGTATTTGTAGTTCCCATCTCAAGGTGAAACAATAATAAATAGATAAAAAGTTAATTGGGTTCCCAAACCGCTTTAAAAAACCCAAAATTATATTGAATTTTTTAAGGAAAATTTGGCATAGGGCAATAGGCTCTTACAAAACCTTATTAATGATTCATTCCTGCCTGCCATCTTTCACATGCTTAAGGAATAACCAAGTACAGAGCCAAGACACTCATTTTAATAAAAACAAATACAACAACCACAGGCATGCAGATACTTGAGAAAAAACCCTAATTTTAGAATCAAAACTGGAGACAAACCTGCTTCTGGGGAGCTGACAGGAGCTTTGCTATGCCATAGGGAAGATGGGGATGTGGGCAGGATCACTGCAGTGTGACTGACCTGGAGGGTAGAGCTCGCTTGGGGGTTGACATCTGCAGGTCCAGGTGGCCACTGCCTCAGCACCTCCAGACCTCCGGATTTTCGGGAAGGAGGCAGCAGCACACCTAGGAGGGAAGTGCTCCCTCTGGTTTGGAGATTGTTAAAAAAATCCTAGGGGGAACTGGCAGAGTTCAACAGACTCTCTGCTGTAGCCCTCTCTGGCTCTGGTTTTGGTAAGTCATTACTATGGAATAATTAATAACTAGGGCCCACCATGGAAATAATGTCTAATATGGCAATTACACAGAGGCAGCATAACCCAAACTTGTTCCATTTCCAACATGGCCAGAAATAATTTAAATGTCTTGGAGCAATTAATTTCATTCCAACATGCCTCAGCTTATCTATCTGGAGTAGCATCACCCTCCCCTAAAATGTCATAGTCCCTCTGGGTGTCTTCCACTAAGTACTACAAAAAAATAAAGACTAACAATAATGGCTACAACAACACTGAGTTGCCATGTAGTAACATTTACCATGTGTCCCATGACACTGTAAGACACAGCAAGAGGAGAGGGCTGAGCTGCTGCAGGCAGAGCAGGTGAGGTTCTGCCCCTACTGGCCTCAAGTTCCATCAGGGGAAGTTTGGGTTGGATATCAGGAAGAAGTTCTTTACTGGGAGGGTGGTTGGGCACTGGAATGGGCTGCCCAGGGAGGTGGTGGAGTCACCGTCCCTGGGGGGGTTCAAAAAACGGGTTGCTGAGGCACTTGAGGCCATGGTCTAATGGTCCAATGGTCAGGAATATGATGGGATAAAGGTTGGACTTGATGGCCCTGGAGGTCTCTTCCAACCGTAATGATTCTATGATTCTACTTCTGGCCTCAGCAGGCCCTTCATTTGGAATGACAGCCCAGCCTTTATCCTCTCTTGTTGGGGGCAAATGTGTCAGGGAGCAGGAAGTGAAGGGAAGCATCTCCTGCTCCATTCAACTGCTCAGCTGGGGACCCTGCCCATCCACAGATCCTGCATTCAGGTCCTGTACTGAGAAGGTGTTATAGAAGGACAAATACAATACAGCAGTATAGTTTAATTGTATGGCTTAATTGTACACCCAGCCAAAGTGTTGTGGGTTTTTTTGTTGTTGTGGGGTTTTTTTGTGTGGGTTTTTTTTTTTTTAACATGAAAGTGAGAACAAGGTTAGGAAGAAGAAAAGCAAAGCAGGGTGCGACAGCATTGAAAGTCAGACGTGAGGACAAAACATTGAGCACAGACATTGCAACAACCACTGTCTGGTTCCTCTCCATGAGCTTCCCCCAAAGGAAGAGGGGAAAGCAGCCCAGGCTGTTTTGACAATTACAGTAGTTCCCTGATAACATCAGTCGGTTGGATTTCAGAGCATACCGCTCCCACCACAACCTTCAGAGCCCGTCTGCAGATTGAAATGTCTTTCTAATGAAAATAAATTCAGTCTGTGAGGCTGGCTGTGTACCTCGAGCCATTTCAGGAATTCTGATTTTGACGCCGCCTATGGAAAACACATTCTGTGCAGAAAATACATAGGGAAGGAATAAACAGAAGGATTGAGTGCAAGAGAGCAAAAACTCATTCAACCTTGATTTATAATCTAATAAAAACAACAAGCACATATTCCATAGGAACTGCTCTCGCCTGCATTAGGATTGCTTTTTGCTTTGTTTCCTAATGTACTTGTCCTGCAAATGCAAATTCATTTTCAGCTGATTTGGACCAGAACTCCTGTCTCCTGCTCAGTTCTCTGTATCATATTGTGAACATCCCACGTGCCTCACATTGCAGCCCCTACTAAGAGAATGAAGGGGAATGCACATGGTGGCACGAGGGACAGCCAGGCACCCCCCAAGGCAGGTGGGGGGGAGTGGACAGACACCCCCCCACCCTGAATGAAGGAGGAAAAGAAGGGTGCTGCTCCTGCAACAGCTCTCAGAAGTGATAGAGAAGCTCTGTCTCAATTAAACTGCATTCCCATCTACCTCTGCCTGACCAGGCAGCTCCACAATACAGAAGTCTGATGAAGAAGCACAAGATACTACCAGGACAGAAGGGATGGAAGGGCTGGATGAGAGCTGGATTTATTTTCTTTTGGAAGGAAGCAGCACTTGTCGCTGCTACAGCTTTCTCTCATTCCAAAATATTTTGCTTTTCACCAAAGCCCTTGGGGTACCGGAGTCAATATCAATCAAATGCAACCAATCCTATATTTATACCTTTCAGTATCTGCTTGAAAAAGATTAACACCACAAAGTCCCAGCACTATAAACATTTATCTATATCATACTACAATTGCAGGTGTCTCTCTTAATTATTACTAAAGTACACACAGTCAAGGGCTACAAATATTTACACATTATTTGTTTCCTCAGGAAAAACCCTCAGGTCAGGTATGCATTTCCTTCACTCTGCTCCCAGGACATAAAGCAGACGTAAATCTATCCTGATATCCTCCAACATCCAGTGCCATTACTCCAGCAATGATTCTTGTAGTAATATTCATTATTTGATTAATATCCACAATGTTTAATGCTTTATTTGATCCATAGCACCCATTTAATTGTTCACCGTGGAAAAAATACATCATACAAGTTATACGTGGAAAAAGGCCAGAGCTGAGTAAATGAGATTCAAAACAAAGTTGTTAAATAAGACCAAGACCATTCTTCTGACACCCTGTAGCAAAAAAATCATGGCTGTGTGGTAACAACTGCCATAAGTGCGAGGACTTGGATCACTCACACCCTCCCACCTGCCCTTCTCATCACTGCTGAGAGCACGCTCCCTTCTCCGTGATTAGGAGTCCTGTTCACATTTGCTTTCAGAATTGCTACTTACTCAAGATCTTAATGAATTAAGATCTGCATCTATGCTCTTCCAGTGACCCGTGGTATTGTGTTCACAGTAATTGCTCAGATGCTTACACCTAACTGGTTTTTGAGCCGCTGAGCACCTGCAGTTCACAGGTACCTCACCAAGACACTGATTTTTAGACTCTACTCAACAGCTCTGCCTGTTCAATGTCAACAGTATGAAATTAATTCTGCTGGGCTAAGCTGTCCAAAACCTGTAAGCACAGGTATTTAAGCTGCTTTACAGGAGCCATTTTAAATGTACAGGTGGTTTATAGAGAGAAGACCACTTTAAACCTGACTAGTCTTTAGGGCTGGGTGAGAATATTGTTTTACTAATCTGCTCGACCTTCCACAACACATAAAATGATGGAAACTGTTGTGAAGGGCAAAAGCTGTTGTGAAACGAATCGCAATGATATACTTTGAGGTCACTGAAACAAGAATAACTGATCACCTCAACGTTTTTAAGAGGTTACAGATAAGAGTGAAAATGGAAGTTCACATGATGCAATTCGTGGGAATTGTCACAAAGCCATTAATAACGTTTCACGTGACAGGAGCTCACCTTGATCATAAATCTCAGCACCCCTGATGGATGGATACAGCAGGAATGGATAAGACCCACTTTTGAAAAGGAGAAGAGAGGGAGCAGTGCTTGCACAGGAGTGTGCCCGGAGCAGAGTTGGCTTTTTTCATTTAGTAGCTCATTTTCAAAGGAATTTGCAGCACGGACAATAAACACTTTTATAAGCACTTTTTTTTTGGCCTCTGCCAAACCATGAGATGAATGTGTCTAATAATTATTAGCACAGTGACATGGAGAGAGAGTACAGTGACAGGAAGAATAATGGCTCTTTTTTGCTCTAGTAGATTTTGGTGTAACGACTCACACCACGACTCCTTTTTCCCTTTCAGTAAACTCTTACTTCAAGAACCCTTTTTAAAAAAACAAATTGTACCCTATCAAATTTGTCAAAATATCGAGATGTCTTTTAACGGTTCTACAATGGTTGAGTCTGTCATCCACTTCTTTCTGTGCTTTCATCCAAGCCCTGGTCAGAATTGATGGAGAAACCCAGCTTCTCTCTTTGCTAACATGACAAATACTACAGTGCTTCAGTCTAGAGCCCCTCGTACCCACAGAGCTGTGTTGCCCCTTGACCCCACAGACTCATTGGTATTCGGTTACTGACCAACCATTTGGATCTGAAATCTGAACCTCTCCACGTTCCTGTCAGAAGAACAAAAATGAGATGTGCTCTACAGAGAGGATGTGTACTGTGAGCAAATCTGGTGGAAATAACTTCAACCAGTCCCCAGGCAGATGCAAGTGTGCACTGACAACAGGGACAATTTTATTAGAAAACACTTGTAATCATTGATATTTACCTATTGCTTGGTAAACCATGCATTCACAGTGCCATCCTATGCCTTCGTGCTTCCTCCCACCTCTCCCATCACCCATCACCTCAGTAGAAAACACACTCTACACAACAAAAGAAGCCTTCTCACTTGTGGTACAGTTTTCTCTCCAGTAACAACAGAAACAGCCATGGCCAAAGGTCTAAGGCTCCTGCACAGCTGGTGTTTGCTCTCAGACCAATTTTCCCCACCTGTTCTCAAGGAAGCCTTCTGAAGGAATGGACAGGCAGGAGGATCAACCCAGGACAGGTTATTATTAAACAATTCATAGCCATGTTGTTTAATACAGGTACAACCAATTTCAACTATCCCTCTCCTGCCTGACCTCCATGTCATGTTTATAAGCACTTTGTTCTGTATTTTCAGAGAAGCAGGGGCAGGTGAACCACAGTGCTTGTACATGAAAGCCTCAGGAGATCCTGCTAACTTCACTCTCGTGGACTCATGCCCTCCCAGCCCCTTGGACTGCACTGGGAGAAGATGCTTTCTAGAGGAGCACATGGGCACAGCCTGCTGGAACACAGAAGGTGGTAGAGGAGATGAGATTTAAGTTCTTTAGCTTGAGGCGTTTCAAGTTGGATTAAGCCCTGAGCAACCTGCTCCTGCCCCCTTGAAGCTACAGGTGTGCACTTATCACACCATGTTTTCTGCCTTCAGCAATGACTATTGCATTTTTTATGTGTTTGTATTTCTGGGCATTCTCCAACAGTAAGAACAGAAATAACAAATTTCCCACTGAATCCACTTCAAAAGCTTGAGAGCAGCGCTAGAATAAATTGTAACACAGTCAACACTGATCTGACTGTGGAGTAATCAGCTCTTCTGACCTCCGACGTGTGGCTTCACACCCTTTCAGATGACAGGACAAGAAACAAAACCCCACCTCACAAAGGATCTAAAAGCTTCGTTCCAGAAACAGTCACTTAATGGAGCCCTGCAACAAATTCTGTGCAACCAAAGAAAGGCAAAGTGCTCACAACAAGAGGCAACACATCTAAAATGCTGTCATTTACTCTAGGGTTAACTTTATTTACAAAATTGGATATTTCTAGGACATTCAAACCTGTATTCATAACAGGCAAGGCTTTGAAAGGGAAAACACAACTCTTGCATTGCAGGGCTCACAAACCGTGCCAGGTTTGCCTGGTCTTTCCTTTCTACCTGCTGTGGTATTTCAATGTCTTACTTGGAAATTTCTGGGGGAAATATCAAAATATATCACTCACAGGAATCAGCCTCTCAGCCTGCACAGAGAGAGGGAATGGGACTCAACAGGGAGGCTGAAGCCCTTCCTGTGCTACCTATAGTAAACCCTAACCAGCAATTTTTATTTAATATATCAGAAAGCATATTATAAAACCCAAAAACAAATTACAAAATCATCAAAAATATATTACAAAACCTAAACTACATTGCCAGCAAACATATAAGCACAGCAAATACAAACCCATATCTGGGAACGTGGTGGGCCTTTAGAGGATCACTGTTTCAGAAAAAAATGGTGTTATCACTGAAGTATTCATATTCAATTTAAAATGGATTAGAGAGCACTCTGGCTCTAAGTGCTGCACTTTAAGCAGCAATAATATTTCAAATATGTATACAGCACATTACATCGTAGCTCTTTGTACTCCTTATGAAAGCTTCAGAGCAGCCTCTGGTATCTACACTGTTATTAGAGCTCCTCTTTGTAATACATTAAAGAGTATAAATGCTTTTCTATATTAATCCTTCACATGCTGTCGCTCTTTGCCTCTTCAGCAACCTTCGGGAGTGAAGATGTTACCAGAGACAGAAGAGTGCTCCAGCAAAGAAACCAAAAAGGATGCAGCTAGAGTGGGTATCTACAACAAATAGTAAAAGACTTGGGCAAACCAAGTTGCCTGACAACTCGGAGAAGCAAACCTCATCTTGCAGATGTCTCTGCTAGAGGACACAGGCTGGAAGGCTGCACAACCAAGCACCACCAGCCACAGGATGCCCACCCCACCATCCCCGTGATGTGTGGGACATGCCCACCCACACTGCCAGCATTGCAGTTTCAGTGCCCAACTGATAAAGAATTCTTTGTGCGTAGTAAACCCAGCAAATGGCTTCGCTCAAATCACAGCACACACACTCCAGCCACCATTGTACAGATTGTACTAATCTCTTTAAACCAATTGTACAACAAATTCCCATAAAACCTGTGTATTGCATATTGATTCCCCTATTCATATTTTATTACAGCAAGTTCTTTCTGAAGCCTTACCACAGCTATTTGCTCCTTACATTTTAATAGCTTGTGAAGCTGTAATTTAGTTTTCCTTCACATAATCGTGTGTATATACACATATTCAGACATATTTCTTACATAAAATAGCACTGATTTGAAATGGAGAAAATGGATATCCAAATTTCCACAGTTCACAGGTGACAATATAGCAGGCTCTTTCACAGAACAACTCTCATTAAGGCACTCAAAGGTAGCAATGGTTCCTTAATTCATCATATCCATCATATCTACTTTCATATTGAAGAGCATGTGAGTACCCTTGGACTAATAATATCATGTTAGACTTGGAACTGAGAAGCCACCATAAGGCTGGATAGTGTTATTTTATTTATTTTTTTGCCACTGGGAGAATAAATTTGTCTTCATATAGTAATTTTTACTATATGGACAGCCTGACTTGCACTAGCTCACAAACCACCCTCCCTTTCACTGTATGAACACACACAGCTCAGCTTTGATCTTACCAGGACCACATTCACCTTACCCAGAGAAAACAGAAGCTTAACTTTAATTTCCCAGAATTTTATATATTATAAAAACCCACTATGAAATAAGGAATGTACAAAATCAAACAGCAGTTACCAGGAATAACAGAGCAAGGTTTGGTCTGCCACCTGTGATTTTTGTCTGGTATTTACTGAACATTGAAAAGTATGATCCCTTCTGTGGGTCAATAACAACAACTTAGTAACTGATACTTTATTGCAGCCTAATTGTCAAAGCAGCATAAAAGTTTAAAAATAGCACGTGTGAAAAATAAATGGAAAACTAAAGTAGATACTGAAAATAGGTTTGCAGGATTTAGTTTTACTTTAAATTATCAATTACTTCAATTATCAAACTGGGAAAGATAACATAAAGTTTATGTATATTTTAATGACTTTGGACTGGCAGTTTCCTAGTGGGTAAACTCCAAGCAGCTTAAGAAGAAGCTCGATGAGGTTGTTGACCGACTGTACATCCAATACATCCAGAGAAAATTGTATGTTAAGCTCTAAAAAAAAAAATAAAACAAAATAAAAATAAATCATATAGCAAAAAGTAACATCCTCGTAACAGATTTGTTTCACGCATCCTTAATCTTTTCTGCCCTAGGGACAAAATCATTTTTCTCCTTAGATGCTACAATGATAAAGTGTAAGAACAGTGTAATCCCAGAATGCCTTAGACCTGTTAGAAATGACTATGGTTTTGTTTGAAAACATTTGGTGCAAAATGGTAGCTGGCCTCCAGTGGCCTTTTTTGGGTTTTTAATAAAAAGAAAAATCAGAAACCAAAAGTGGTTTCTTCTGTTCCATTTTTTTTTCTTTAATTTTTATAGGTGCAATCAAGAAACCCTTCACCTCTCACACTAAACAATTTATATTTAAACACAGTTACTCATCCATTGTTGTGTATTGTAAAAGGTTTCATTATATTTAGATAATTACAATGACTGAAACATTTTATTCAAGGAAAGAGTATTTTTGGCTTTTCTATGTTATAACAGTGAATACCTTAGTGAAAGTAAGTGAAAACTGCCACAAACATCACAGGGATTGACTCCAGGTATGGAGAGGGCATGTGGCAAGGTTTTGTGTGTAAAGCTGGATTTAAAAAAAGCAATATCATCAGGAGATAGAGGAATCATTTCTGGACAGAATTGCCATGGCTTTGGCTGATCACTACTTTGGTTCCTCACACCCCGTTCTTGGCCACAGTGGTAAAAATAAACCACCTTTAGAAACCATCTGCCAGCACGTGATAAAGGTGCATTTGGGGAGATCACATATGCTAAAATACATTTAAGAAGTGTGTTTACCTTGCTAAGCAGATTTGTGCAAAAAATAACTTACTCGCAGTAAGAACCACAAATATCAGCATTATCATGTAAACCACAGCTACCAACATCAGCAATAATGTCCTTATATCAATGCAATATTTTTCACGCCCCTGTCTCTTCCACACAACAATCTACAAAACTGACAGCTCCAATCTTTTATTTAATTTGTTCCTGACCTTCCAGATAATGCTGCCTCTTATCTGTCTGTATTTGTTCCTCGACTATAATAGCAACATCATTGTCCTGAAAAACTGCATTTGACCCTTTTGGAGGTGTGAATATTGAATCCAGACAAAACTCCTTGAAGGTATTTTCCTGGAAACGATAAGGCTACATACCTCTAGTTAGGTATTTCTGCATTAAATTCTGAAACATGATTTTCATCCAAAAAAAATCTAGACTTAGCAGCAGACAAGTATTCATTTTTCTAGGAAATATTTCCCAATAATTCTCTTCTTAGTTTCATTACACAATTCCTGCTAAACCAGCTTGGTTTTCAATACAGAATTTTACGGACTATGATTGTTTCTTTCTGCAAGTCCTTCTTCACATTTATACCAACAAACTTGATTTTCATTTCAAGGAGAATAAAAATTAAATTATTTTTCCTTATATGATTCCTACAAGGAAATACAGCTTATTCATTTTTAAAAATATTTTAAGAATTCCACAAATATTTCAAAAGTCATAAATTTTGCATGTACAGAGGGTATGGAAAGGGTATTTTTAACATGATCAGAGGAGATAGAAAGAATGGCAGACTGCAAAAAAAAGTACCATTCCCAAAACTCATTTAAATCTCCCATTTTTAATTAGATGCTCTTGCAGGATTTCTGCTGTTTTTCTCTTCAAGTGCCAAAAGGATCAAATCTAAAGAGCAGCACCTAAATGATGTCTTCTGGGCAGCACCAGAATGAAGAAAAAATAAAAATCTACCTCACCTGAAAAACTTCAAGGACTCACTTAAGAAAAGGACTGGTTTCATTCCCAACTGTAATTTCAGGAAGTATATATAAAATATTTAAATAAAAATTTCATAATGATTTCCAAAAACTATAAATGTGAAGAAAAAAAATATCAACTATTTAGTAGGTTTTTTCAGTTATTTTTACAACTATTTATAATGAATATATTTTAAATCTTGTCCTGTGTACCAGGATATTGATACTCGTATTTAAATCAATTCCTTGCATTTTGTACATATTTAGATGTCACATAAATGCTGATATGTTCCTAAACTCACTTAAAAAAAAAATCTAAAGAGAACTGAGACACCACCTTTTCAATGCAACTAAATAGATTTTATGATTAAAATACTGGGTTATAATACTGTACCTAAAAAATTTTCAAGAATTAAAATCCATAATTGTCTTTATATTCTATGAGTGTATGATGTCTAATTTCTTCTTTCACTCTGTAGCTGATAAGTCCTGTGTTATCTTCACACAGAATTTATGATCATCATTTGTTTGGAACACCTGATGAAACCCCAGCTAACAACCTGCACAGGAGTCTTCAATAGCAGAGATTTCTGCTAATGCTTTACCAATTATGCAACAGATCAATTAACAGCATGAAGTCTAAATTGAGAATATTTCCTAATTGAATATGCCTGGATTAAGTATGGTAATAGTATGCTGCAAATTCACAGTAAGGCAGGCTAAAGAATTACTTCTGGCAATACAAGGATGTACACATTGAAATCCTTTTATAAGCTCTGAATTTAGGCTCTTTTGTTTGAAATAATTTTTTTTACAGTGCAATGAATACAGAAATTTAAAAGACGAGTTACTGAGTTTTTTCATATTAAAAATCAAACCTCGGAAAGAAATATTAGATGTATTAAAAATAGAAGTACTTTCAAGATCAAGGTTTTTGACTAAAGCCACCTGGCAGCAATGATAGGCAGAACGTGTGATTTTTATCCCATTACAGTTCAGAAGGGAGACTTCAGAACAATATTGAACTGCTATAGCAGCCTATAGAAACTCTATAATCATGTCATGAAAAAAATATCTAACTGGCATCAGCAGCATATAACCACGAGCATGTACATAGTTCTTCAGCTTTGGAGAATGGGCTGAAACCTTTTGTTCCACAGCAACTCCACCCCACGCATTGCAGAAGCAATTACAATCTTTTCTTGAAGTTAATTCCCACCTTATGAAAGTGGAATGTGAAAACGTTCACTTTGATCTCATCCTGGCACTGCTATATTGTAGCCAGAGCAATTTGTCTTGCCCTGCTTGTACGTGTCGTTAACATAAGATTGGCCAAACCCACTCACTTCAAATCTAGATGGTTCTGTATCATATATAATAAAACACAGTATTCTCAAAACTACCTGCATCCTCATGAATTAATCAGTGTATAGGTCCTGAGCCTATTGTACAGATATAGATGAACCAAAGGAACCAGTTTATTCCTCCAGTTTACACCCTTAACTTTTGACAACAATCTAATGAGCTCCCAGAGAAATACTCCCCCAAACATGGAATTTTCCAAAACTGCTGCTTAATATCCTCATCTATGTGTTCACCAGGACTGCACGTGGTAGTATGATGGATCCACATTATAGATAGCAGGGCACACATTATACAGTGGCATGAACCTCCATTTGATAGATGTTATTAATTGACTTTTCCTCATCATGTCATGAAAATAAGACAAGTTTTGAGAAGGGAGAGGGGATATTTAAACAAAAAGTTATTTCTGTTAATTACAAAGTAAATAGATTATCTTTTCCAGGCCAGTCATAATAGTAATTTAGTCTTTTTATTTGTCATTTATAGTTCAGAGCATCATTCTGAGGTTGTGTTCTCTTGGTTAGACTTCACGAGCCAGCACTCTGCACATGAAACAGGGAGAATTTTACTTCATATATTAACACTCACCAGAACATAAGAGTCTAAGGGGTTGACTAAAAGTAACTCCTTTTTTTTTTTTTTTACAGTCTCTAGAGAACAAGTGACCTTTACTGCTGCTCTAAACTCTGGTTTATTGATGTTTGCATATTACAAAATGTTGTTTACTCTAATCAATCATTCTTACTTTCATTTACAACATTTAGCTGGAAAGAGAAGCAGCGAGATGGACAGGGGTTTAGGGAAATGTAAAACTCAAATGATTGCATTATTACTGTACATTTTTAATATCCTTCATTAGCTCGTATAGAGTGGGTAAAAATGACACCTCATTATATTTGACTGCTGAGTGCACTCAGGAGTGAAACATTACACGGGAAAGTTTGGAGTCAGAAGTATTACGCCTGCCAGGCTTCATCCTTCATTACATTTGGTCTAAATTATTTTCATAGCCTTATGCCTGGCTAAAGTTTCAGTCCATGTGCAGGGTTTGGTTAAAAGCATTGGAAAGGGGAGGTACATCTTTAAATCTGACGATGAGGCAGTGTGTTTGATTTGCAATTTCTCATGCAGCAGAGGAAAACAATTTTAAGTCTGAAGATGTTCCCAGCTGGAGGCATCAAACTATTTGTGTTCAAGTACATGGGAAAAGCTATTTACTTACTACGGATCGCAACTCCAATTAATTTATGAGCATTGTAGTACTTGCATAGGGGATTGACAAAACCAGACACTGTTTCTAATACTGTTAGATCAAAACCTACATGTCTTAAAAATAAATCAGAATGGTAGAATTTAGGAGAAAGAAGCACCGTCAAGACTATGACTGCCCACACATTTCTCAGCAAGCAATTAGAAATTTACTATATAATAAACCCAGAATTATTGCAGCTGTCTCTCTCTGAAGCTGGATTCCTGGAAGTACCAAAGTACTGGTGTTGACTGAGGCTTTCAGAGTTTTGTGGACTGAGACATGGTAGGAAAAATCACCACCACACTGTGACTGTCAACACAAAGGGGCTTCATTAACTCTACCGCTGGCATGGTGGGATCAGTGTTTGCAGTTCTAATACTGCTCATCATGTTTGAGTAGTGTCACAGCCACTATTTACTGCAGGTTTCCTTTCTCCTGCTCAGCACTTCTTACTGCTTATGTAGGACTCCTGGCATTCCTGGACTATAAAACCAGAGAAGGAAATCACAGTCCCCCGTGGTCATGCACACTTTGCTTTAGCTGTTCTTATTGAGAAGTCAGCAACACAAACCCCAACATAGTTTGTTCACCCAGAAGTATATAAAGCATCAGTTTAAAAAAGCTGACTCCTGACATTTGAAGAAAGGATTTTCCCCCCTAGGAAGTAAAGGGAAGTAAAGGTAGGGTAGAAAGACAAAAATAAAGTCTTGATCCCTTTAATAGAGGAAAAAAACCAAACCAAAACAAATCCAAACACTCCACAAAAAAACCCCAGAAAGACCCTGTACAACATCTGTCCTGGTCCCTGTGTTAAGTGCTAGGTGTATCCTATGATTAGAGCTTCCTGCCAGTTCTTTCCTTTATAATCCGTGCTGGAGAGGCCAAGGTGCTGTGCATTGGTTCCAGCAGTAGAGATAACTTTGGCACGTTTTACTTTGGACCCATTGTCACTGGTGTCAATGTCAAGTTAGCAGGTACTAGTTGTGCTGCCAGTGCCTGCAGAGATGTACATGATAAATATACAAATAACATTTCTGTTAAAAAGGGAAGGACAGACCCATCTCCAAGGGCCAGCTGCAATTTGGTATTTATATTGGAATCAAGTGAGCTTAGCTATTGAACAGCCTCGTGGTGACTTCTGCTTTAATATGGAAGGTATTGCTAAATGAAGTATGACTTGAAATAAACCTTATGCGTTTATGCTTTGAATTTAATATTCCATGGCTTGTTTTCAAGGTAGAAAGTATTTATCTACAAGATGGAAAAAATAAGCTTTCCAACCTTGTTTTCTTCTGTCACACTTAGGGACTTTGCTGGTGTTAACCACCACAAGCACTTAAAAAAAATAAATCTCCTGCTGCCAGTAACACATTAAGTGTTCAATAAAGCTGGAATTTACTGTGTTACTTCAGTATGTATGTGTATAAAAAAAATAGTATGGTAAAAAATTTTTCAGTGTTTAGGAAAAGCAGCTTATGTCACAGCACAAGAAAATACCTACAGGATTTTGAGAAAAAAATGCATATGCATGGGGGCCCTGTGACCCAGCTGGTTATCCACATAATACCTTTTCTTTTTTAAATAAAATAAAATNAATTAAAAATATAAAATAAAATAAAATATTCCACCAAACCTGTGGTAAGGCAACAGTTACATGCTGAAAACTGAATTTTGTTATTTTGTCACTAAACAGACTGAGAAAATTGTACACACAAGGAGCTGGGTGTCAAAGTAAAGTAGCCCACCACCATTTCTCACATATGCACACATGATATACACGTGTGTTTTTACTGGTATAAAAGGAAATATTGGGACATTTTAGCTAAACTAACCAGTGCCAAGGCTTCGCCACATCCTTTGTGGGATATGAAATGAGATGCTCCAGCCTGGCTTTGTACTTCAGTGACTTCAAATTATTTTACTATCTTACACTAACAAGTCTTTCACTGCATTTTGTTCCTTTCATGCCAAAATACGTCACGTCTTCAAAATCTATCCCTGTTTTGAAAGGATGCTGCTCACCTACCCGGGGAGACTCTTTCTTGTCAATGAGCAGAGACTGCAGCAAGGTACAACGTGCTATCAGCTCCCACATTTCATTTACAAGCCACTGTATGAGTGATAACATTTACCTCTGCATGAAATGAGATGAAGTTACAAACCTATACAGGCTGAATGAAAGATGAAATAACCTGTCTACAAACCAACCTGAATTTGAAGCAGCAGTGTGGAGGAACAAGCGCAGCTCTCTCATTCCCTCCCCTTCTCCACACGGAGGGAAGAAGCCGTTTGGCAGAGCTGGAACCCAGTGAATGAATTCCCACATGTGGAAAACGTGGTGCAGTTCCCATTCACTTGGGCTTACAGAAGATCAGGTATATTTTGTAATATAAATGAATCATCCAAAATCTAAAACATTATTTTAGGTTTATTTTGTAATATAAA
Source organism: Aegotheles bennettii (assembly GCA_013398125.1). Lineage (NCBI taxonomy): Eukaryota > Metazoa > Chordata > Aves > Caprimulgiformes > Aegothelidae > Aegotheles > Aegotheles bennettii. The sequence continues at coordinate 454,316 of VZRW01012680.1, read as the reverse complement.
TGAATCATCCCAAATCTAAAATATTATCTCTAACAGGCTTCCATTATTTTTAACTGAAGCTAATGGAGTCTGGACTATGGTTTAATTCATTATTACTTCATAATCATGCACAGTGCTTGAGCTGCTCAGGATTTTGTTCCATAAAAGGTCCTTCACACTGATGTTTCATTTTATTAAAGTTGCAATACTTCAGAGTGACTACGTTTTTGAAGGGAAGTTTTCTGAGTGCTATAAAAAACCAGGCAGAAAATGTAGTATCTTCACACAGTTTCATTTTGGTCTGCCATTAGACAACTCATACAGGTAATGGCCTTCCAGCCAGCTAAAGGCATCAGACCAGTGCACAGCAGCATCTCCTTTTCATCTCGATGGTTTGGGCATACAGAATATACTGAGAAGGGACTTCATCTCTTCATACCAAAACTGAGAAATAAAACCCTGCCACCCTCATTCCAGTCTTACGTCCCCATGTGCTCTGCTTAACTTCTGAATACATCAGAAGCATGCAGGAGATTGTGTTTAAGTGTGATGAGCAAAGCAGAAGCCCATTGAGATTCTTAGTGAACACCATAAACATAGGGCTCTGATATCAACTTGCACTATAGATCTGCAACCATAACCCAAGCACCACGTTGAATTAAAACAATAAGACTAAACATACTTTTCTGTAGATTTGCTCCTTCTGCCTGCAAGCTGCAGTATATTCAGAGATCACCAAGCTGAGTTGAATAACCTCAATTTTTGGTAAATGACTTATTGCTGTCCTCAGCATTGCACCCAGCAGAAGAGGCAGCTTTTGTCTCAGGGAACAGGCTAAAGACTATGAACAAAAATTGAGTTAACACCGATGTGCACAGTAGTGGTTTTAAATAAAGTCTTCTGATTTAACTACATTTCAACCCCAGCCACCAGCATCACCAGCTCTGAACAACAGTCAGCCAAAGTCAGTACAAGCAAACTTCAGGTACACCAAAATATTCTGCTTGGAACTGTTGCATTGTACGTGACACTGAATCACATGGGCAGGTAAGAGTCTCAATCAGGTGTTTGAAGTCTCACTTATGGACCTGCCTGACCTGAAGCTGAAGGTAACGTAAGGTTTCTGCAGTGCTTATAAAGTCAAGTAGCAACTCTGCTACAGGTCAGGATTTTCTATTGAAAATGTTCTATCATTTTCTCTGAAAGATTTGTGGTGATAGAGACTCATCAAGATATATATTATTTACCAAGTCTGAACTAAAAGAGACAAAGCTTGGCCAGGCTCAGACTTATTGGTGTTTTCTGAGCTAAGTACACAGAGGAGATGGCAAGGTCCCTCTCATGAGATCTCTCTACGATGGAGCTCAGCTCACAAAACTTCAGGTGAATCTAACCAGAGATTGACCTGTCAGTTTTATTACAGAACGACACATCTCTGGTTTTATGGCAGGCTCACAGTTATTAAGCTGTGATAATGACCACTTGTTATTTACATTGCAAAGGGGCTGGAAGAGCGCGCTCTGCCAGGGGCAATGGGAAGGGGTAGGGAAATGCCGTGGCTGCGAGGAGATCTGAATGTAATTACTGCTGTTAGAACACCTCACACGCAGTATTGTTCACAAATTAGTTTGATAGCCCAGACTTTTAATGACCTTTTAACTTGTGTGGGAATAATTTTTGCAGCAGCCCTTTTCAGCTTCTGTAATTAAAGTAATTTAAAAGTTTTAACTAGAAAGTACACTCAAGGCACATAAACTGATAAAGGGAAACAGAGCTTCAGGAGCTCTTTTTTTCCCCCCCTACGCAGAGCTCCCACTGTGTCAGAAAATTACAGAATGTCCATCTCACAATTTGGCTCAGCAACAAAGGATTTCCACCTACTCACTCCATATTTTTCATATATTTATTTTTAAATCTAGATGCCCTAATGGAAAAAAACAGTCACTATGAATATGTGTCAGTATTAAACGGGAACAGAGAACTAGAAGAAAGTTTGGAGCACAAGAAAGCCAAGAAATCTTACAGGGCCATTACTCTGGTTCAGGCACTGAAGCTCTTGTACATTCCAAGGTTGTTTTCTTCTTTTGAGTATTATGCTTCTCTAATTAACTTTTAAGGATGCTATACTTGTTTCACCCATTTTTTAAACTTATTTGGGTATCGATTGCTTTCCATATAAAGATTATTTCTTTCTACTTAAAGATAACGTGTGTAAGTTTAACTGCAAATGTCTTTTTTGAAGAGGCCAATGACAACACATAAAGGACCAGGTGTTAAAGAGACTAAAGCAATGAAAAAGAAAGGCAGATGTCAGGAGTGATTTTCAAAGTCCAACTCTTTACACACACTGTGGGAATTAGGTACTCTTGTATCATGACATTGGCACAGAAGTCATACAGCCTAAATATCTTTGCAGAAGTGCCCCAAAGAACTACATTTTGATTTTTATATGATGCTTATGATGCTGACTGACCTCCCAATGACATAGATCAATGCTGACCAGAAACCATTCTGATAGGAAATATTTTTAAGTCATTAATTTAACTTTATAAACATGAAAAACACCAGTATGAACAGAAAATTTTAGCACTTGGTAAGACATTGGTAACATATGAATTTAAAATGACACACACAAAATTAACAAGTATATTTATACTATTTATACTATTACTATTATTATTTATACTATTATTACTATTACTGTTTATACTATTTATACTATTACAAAAGAATAGATCGATGACATTTTACTACTATCGATATGATCTAAAACTTACACATAGTTAATAGTTCCCAAGGAAGGCAGGAGGTGAGACTGGGCTTACTTTTTGGCTCTTAAACGTAGGCCTATGATTATTCCCTCCAGTTTTAATATTCTGCAAGTGAAAGTTACCAGGAGTATTGTTTATAATAAAATATTACGTTGTAAATCAAGTAACACTCATATACACAGTACAAAAGGAAAAAAAAGAGAAGTGTTTCAAAAGCCAAAGAGGCCATAAAAAACATTCTTTATTGCATGTGTTTGACCCATGGTTCACTGAACTGAAGTTTAATACACTACATAAAGGCACCATGTCTGGAAGTGCTGTTGCAGAAGACGGCTGAAGTGTGTCTGCCCGGTTTTGTCTGGGGCTGCCCAACTTCAGAAATGATTCTGTACTTTAAATAACAATTGCACAGTCTCACCATATATATAATTAAGCTGCATTCATTATGAGATTATTAGCCTATTAAAGCCAACAACCTCTCACTGATAAATAATCAGTACAGCTATATGCACTTGCCTTGTGGTTATAATTAAATAACGATGGATGGTTTATTACAGCAGACCAACATCTTTGCCATTGGTGGCAACCGTTAACAGGGTTAATGATGATGCCCTTTCTTTGGTTTGAGGCAACAACCTGCAATAACAAATATCAAGCAATACAGTTTTTGGCCTCACACTTAGAATTGTGGCCATTTCACTTTTGATTTTAAAAAATTAATTACTAAGACTTCCCCTTGGTTGGCAGAGACATAACTGTATGAAACTTGCCATATGGATGGCAAGGTAGAGGAAGGCTGGACCTGGGAAGAACGTGCCACCTAAAAACATTAAGTTGTACAAATATGCATCCACAAAACTTTTTGTTTTATTTATTTAAAGGTAACAGCAGACTCAAGAAATGTTGGCCTCCTCTAAATTTGAATGTCTCCAGCAACATAATGAATCAATCCACAAAAATTGCTATACTAATTCATGGTCTGTCTTCTAAATCACTTCATATCAAATCATGCCATAGAAAGAGCTCCTTATCTTTATTGTTCTGAACACTGAGCTCCCCACAGCCCTGCAGCGCACCTACAAGACAACTATTCTCCTTTGAGTACTTTCCAAAGATGTTGTGTCAGATTTTCTGCCATTCACTTACAGGAAATAAAAAAAAACTCCTGTGGAATGGGAAAATGCCACTTAAGCACAGTGATTAAACTGGAAAATGACAGCCTATTAGCTAAACTAGAGAAAAAGATACAGAACTAAAATGTTAATCCCCCCCATCTGTTTCTAATCACTACTTTTTAAATCTCACATTCATTTACTTTGAGTATGTAAGAAGTTTTCAGGCAAGACAGTAATTCTTGGTCAAAAGAAAGAATGAAAAAATCACATCCATTTGTTACCTTGCCACCTTAATCTGATTTGGTTTGTTCCTGTTTCACCATGGTAACACTTCAGCCAGTTGTCAATTTTTTAGGAACACAGACAAACACATCAAATAATTGATGCAGATGTATAAGCCTGGTACACTGGTTTTAGAGCTTACACAGAATATATGTATCATTTGTAAATGGGACTTATGTGCTGCTCTTCTACTGAGGCACTGGAAAGCCACGTGAAGTCCTAAGCCACAACACCAGTTTTCTGAACTTAGACACAGCAGTTTTTCCATCACATTAAAGATACACACCAGAGCTGGAGAACTAAAAAACATTTCTTAACTTCTTTTTATAATAAAATACGATGGCCTGAAGCAACATGGCTAAAAAAATGCTAAAAAAAGATGTCTGATCACTAACATTCAACCTTGCATGGAAACTGGGAAGAGTTAATCAGCCATTTCACATCACATAAACTCAACATTTTGGTCAAACAAATGTTAGAAAAAATTATCATAATGCACTTATCATAGATAAAGAAAACATATTTTAGGGTTTTGATTTAGATGATGGCATCCTGTAAAAACATGACAAGGTTTTCTCAGCAATACAGAGACCACATGTCTACTTGAAAACTAAAAATAGATTTTCAGGATTACATCTGATATTTTCAAATTCAAGCTGTAGTGGGCATGGGCCCACTCTATCTGAACTAGACCACCATGTCTCACTAGCAAGCCATGAAGCTCAACATTCTCCCACCCCACTACTTGTTCACTGTGGGATTTTCGTTATGTCCAGGGAATATCTCCCTATGTATCTATCACATTTCCAATTCAACTTTTTCCTTAAATGCCTATTAAAAGAACAAACACGTCAAAAGAAAGTACCCGCACACAAGAAATACAAATTAGTCTGACAAAAAGGCAGCTTTAAAATCTTATTTCTTTTTGATTGAATAGTTTTCCAAGCTGAACAAAATGCATCTTTTCTTTTGAGTGATATTTCTGCATTGCCCAGATTTGCCTTTTGATCATTCATAATATTGATAGAGGCATGGCACAGAGAAAAGGCTAAGAAGAGGTCCCAAAAGCTTTTAGTTGTTCCCTTTCTGAGCCATCATGGACTAATCCTTCCTGTAGCATGCCAGACCCAAATATTTTCTTTTCTTCCAGGACACAGTTTATGAAACTTCTCATATTTATTGTTCAAATTATCCCACACAGTAAAAGGAGATGATGCAGAAAGTCTGAAAGAAACTCAGATAAAATTTATCAATAAGTTCAGCTCTTTCCAGAGTTGCCATCTCTGTTTTTATAGTACTTCCTCTGTCATAATCTATAGATATTCTTTAGAACGAGTATTTGTACATTTTTGGTATGAGGCATCATATAAGTCAACATTCAAGGATAGGAAAACACAGCACATCGATATTTATAGCCCTTGAAAGGCCACTGTCAGGCTTTTATTTCTTAATTTGATGCATGTTAGAGAAAATAATAAACAAGAGAGAAAAGTGATAAAGAAAAGGAGAAGTTAAAGTGCTTAGAAAGATTAATTCTCCCAGCAAGACAATGAAGTGGCTGGAACATTGAGCTAAACTGGTGGCAAATCTCTCCAAGATTATAAAAGAGCCCAGTGGACAGATGGATTGTGCAATCATTTGATATGAATCAGCTTATAAGAAAGATAAAACAGTAAAAAAGAAAGGAAAATAGATGTTTCATGTCTGAAAAAACCCCCACCAACCAACTAGGTTTAGGGACAGGGAGTTAGCAGCTGACTTTGCTAAAACAACTGCTATCCAATTAACACAAGAGAGTGACATGATTCAACAGGCAGGACAAGTGACATAAGAAATGAAATTCAGAAGATGCAAGAGAGGTCAATGCAAGCCATCTAAAAAAGGCAAACAAGATGCAAGGAAGAGCAGGTAGTGGGACAGCTGATGCACAGGTAGGAGAGCCAACAGAAAATTGGGAAATAGTACAAGTGACAGACTTTATTATACACATATATGGATACACACACATATATATTATTATTCTGCTTCTAACAATTGGTTATTGAACTCAGTGAAAAAAACCCAAGCAAACTCTTAGCCTATAGGACATAAGCCAACTAAATTTCTAACTGAGAAGACTTAAGACAGGCATTTCTCCAGCAAGGATAGACTAAGTAAAATGAAAGCAAGTTACTGTCATTGGTGTTACTGTTAAGTATCTGACAGAGGTGAAAACAAAAGGTGTTACAAGACCTCTGGACTAGCTACTTGCCAGGAGAAACATGGTTGTGAATATTAGCAGAAATGGCCTGTAACTTAGAAATTTTCATCATTTGACTGCCCTCTGCCCTACTCCAAGCTTATCACTTGCAGGCAATGGCTTGCTACAGGTTTGGAGCTAAGTATTTTAACACCATATGTTGACATTTTCAAAAGCAAGCAGATAAGGATAATATGCAATTTACATTTGAAAAATGGGAGCACATTTTCTCCATTTCACGTGTTACGTGGTATTTGACTCCACAGCTATTCCCACTGAACAGACTATTCCAGGGACAAAACTGGGGTACAATTTGTTCCTTTGTAAGTATGTACATTATCCTTCCCAATCAGCAGTTAATGCACAAACCTTTTTTGTTTATTACATTTAGAAAAAGAGTTCCTGACTTTCATTCACTGCAGACTAGTGACAAAATACCAAAGCCATCTCTCTGCTTTTACTGCTCTTAATCACAGAATCACAGAATGTCAAGAGTTCCAAGGGACCTCGAAAGATCACCCAGTCCAACCCCCCTGACAGAGCAGGACCACCCAGAGCAGGTCGGGGTTTGAATGTCTCCAGAGAAGGAGACTCCACAGCCCCTCTGGGCAGCCTGGCCCAGTGCTCTGTCACCTTACAGTGACAAAAGTTCTTCCTTATGTTCACCCAGAACCTCCTATGTTCCACCTTGCACCCGTTCCCCCTTGTCCTGTCATCGGCCACCGCTGAGAAGAGCCTGGCTCCATCCTCCTGACACTCACCCTTTACATATTTAGAAACATTAATGAAGTGACCCCTCAGTCTCCTTTTCTCCAAGCTAAAGAGACCCAGCTCCCTCAGCCTTTCCTCATAAGGGAGATGTTCCACTCCCTTCATCATCTTAGTGGCTCTGCACTGGACTCTCTCAAGCAGTTCCCCGTCCTTCTTCAACTGTGGGGCCCAGAACTGGACACAGGACTCTAGATGGAGCCTCATCAAGGCAGAATAGAGGGGGAGGAGAACCTCTCTTGACCTACTGACTACACCCCTTCTGATACACCCCAGGATGCCATTCATTGGCCTTCTTGGCCACAAGGGCACATTGCTGGCTCGTGGACATCCTTTTCAAGCATCCATAATCCCTTACCAATGACATCCCCACATCTCTTCATTTAATTTTGTACATCCTTTCAGTAAACTCTTGATGTTTTAAATCCCCAACCACCTTTCTCATTCAGCCATGTCTCACTTACTGCAATAAATTCATATTTATGCTAAAACTTTTGTAACTCCCATTCAACAATCTTATATAATAAGATATGCAGCTTTTCTCTCTTAGCTCTCCTCTGATTTACATTCTTACTAGAGGTATCTTCCACTGAACATTGTTAACCAGTGGATATATTGCCTTGGGATTTAAGAAGTGCCACCTAAATCTCTCTCCACCCTCACTACTTCAGCTAATAAAATATGGGTAGTACTTTTCCAGTTTAGAACTCTGTTGATTTTCTCCTGAACTTGTGAAAGATAGCCCTTTTCCAAATATTATTCTGCTTTTTTAGTGTATTTTTGTCTTGTTTTGGTTTGGGGTTTTTCGTTGGTTTGGTTTTTTAATAAAAGCTGTGGTACCTTAACGTGTCTTCCTGACCCAACCCTGGGAGGGCAAAGGCAAACTTACAGCACTGTGCTCTCCTTTGAAAAAAAAAAACAAGACCATGGAAACATCCAGATTTAGAAATCTAAACATTAAAATCCCAGTTAAAAGTTTCCTGTCTGTTAAGAAGAGTCAGGAAAGGAAGGCTGCCATGGAAAGGATCCTGGTAGCAGTCTTCTGTTAGCCCATGGCTGATGGGAGAGTGAGGACAGTGCCTGAAGGCCAGGCTCTCCATAGCATCAGGTACTGGCTGAGCACTGCATAGAGCACAGCAGTTATGGTGCTGCTCCAGGGAGCCTTCAGCTCAGCCCTCCCCAAAACAAACCTTGTCTGAGGCTGGAGAAACATCTACAGCATCTCCTTGGTGCTTCCGTGCAGGAACATCATGGTGAATCGGTTCAGAGGAAGGCTCTGGGGAAAAGCTCAGGTTCTTTTTTGCTGAGTTGAAATTGAAGCAAGCACCCAGGAACCTGAGAGCACTTTCCAGCTCTGCTCTTGTTGTGCATCCACTACTCTGTGTATAAATCACACAAAGCCTCTAACAGAAATTTCCATCTGTACTCCCTAGAAGCGCTGCTACACACATCCTGCTTACACAACCATTTCACCCAACAGTGCAATGTTGAACAGATTTAATGAGCATCTTCTTTTAAAACTGGCTACCTTGCAATATTATAACAAATTCAATTAAAAATAAAAGCTTGCAAGCGTGTTTTAGGGCATGATTATTAAACAAATAGCCTTACCTAATATAGGGTTTCATCTGAAGAACATTGATAGGCAATATCATGCCTATGTCCCCTGTTGGATTTATGTCCACTATAGCTATATCCTTCTCTCTAAAGCACTGAAAGAGCTGTTCTCTGAAAAGAAACCAGCAAATATCCATTCACTGAAAAAAAAAGGCTTAAACACAGTTATCCACTTACAAAAAAATAAAGCTCAGGTTAAGAGGAACCTTTTGCATGCCCTCCTAGGCCCCTTCATCCTAAGCTTCAGGTGATTCTCAAGCCTCTTTTCCTCAGGTGAACAAGATCAGCAGGGATTTTCTTGATTGCAGATTAGTGTGAACCTGAGGCCAGGCTTTTACTCACACCGAGCAGTGATTTACATTATGAGTAACCCTATTCCCCTGCAGTTCATAGAGCAGTTTTGGAGCACACAGCTCCTGCACAGGACTTCTCACCTTCCCAACGGTGTATTTAATGTCCATGGAGAAGACCTAACAAGCCACGTAATGGGCAAACCCAAGAAGCCATGCTTTTCCAAACGAGTTACAGAAAACTACGGCTCTGTGCAGTGCTGAAACTTAAAAAGTCTTATTTCAGTTGCAAGTATAGAGAATGTCAAGCAACTAATTTGGAAGTTACAGAGTCATTTGAATAAGGAAACTGTGGCAGCCAACCCTTCAGGAATGGTAGCTCATTTATAATGAATTAGGTTTTAAATTGAATTTTAAAATAAAATCAAAGACACTGTTATCCAATGTACCTGATCACTATAGGGCTAAGGCTAAAGATAATGTTGGTTCAAAGAAATACAGTGATTATTTTAATTTCTTTAATACTTGCAGTAATAAGTTACCAATTTTATCCTGCTGGATTAAAATTCAAACATTTGAAGATGGTGGTGTTATAGGCACATAAAACTGGTTTAAGTGCAGTCAAGCAAAACACTTCTGGCAGTAGTGATGGAAAACACTCTGGTTGCACCACCTCAATTAGCTACACATATGATCAAAATGTCCTGATTCTTGATAAAGGACTCTGTGCTCTAAGGAGGCTTCTTCTCAAATGTGACATCTCATATAACGTAGTAAAGCACGGAATGAAAATACTGTACAAGCATTTCTCCGGCCTCTCTGACCTTTCTGAGATCATTCAGACACCTAAAAATTCCCTGCCATTATCGTAGCACAGCAACACTGCCCTGAACGTCTCCTGTGGATTTTGGCCTTTTGTATCACAGCAGTAGCAGAGCTTTTGGAGAACATTTTCTGACCTGTGTGATCTCTAACCGTAAATAGCCAATATGCTGCAGACCTTTCATGGACTCAGCATATATTACCCAGTTGCTGCAAGTATCAAGCATGTCATAACTTGATGTGCAACTGGTCCCAAATCCTTTTGCACCTGTCAGGAATCCCACAGGGTTGGGTTGATGCAGCAGCAAAACTGACCAAAAAGAGTCACAAATGGCTCCAGCATTTAGTTCAATATCCCATGAAAGCAGAAGAGTTAAAAGTAACTCTGGAGGATTTCAAATGGGTGGTCAAAATGCTGGAAGTGTTTAAAGACAGAGCTGAGCAAACATTTACTCTTCTACGAGCTAATGCTGAAATCCTGCTGGGGCTTTTGAACTGCCTGCTTAGAGCCAGGGAAAATCCATTTCTCTAACACATCAGACACAGGTTTTTTGTTAATTCAGATTTCTCCTTCTATTCTAATCCTACTCACCTAATTTTTGACACAATAATAAAATATAGAGAGCTCAACAGAGACTGTAGTTTCTGATTTAGAATAGATTGAAATGGTTCAAAAGTCTTTTTTGGTCGTGGCTTTCATAGAAAATGGAAGTGTTCATGGAAAAAATAAACCTCCACAGAATTTGTGACTCTTCTGATTTTTTTCTTTGCTGATCGTACAGCTAATCAAAATGTTCTCAATATTACCAGAAACTTGTTAATTTTCCAATAGTGATTTAATTAATTTATAGCTCAAGCTTTTTGTAAACAAAGCACACAGAGATTTTTCCACATTGACTGACTTTGACTCCAGTGGCTAGAAAGTTCATGACTTTGCTGCTAAGGGAGAAGCATGAAAAAACAGAAGGAAATCTCATTAATGCTAATGGAGTTGCACTCAAGGACATTCAACGTGACCAATTTCAGCACCATTATTCCTGTAAGGTAAACATGATTTTTTTCCCCAATATGGAAACTTTAAAAAACACTCATGGTTGGCAAAATTCATCTGATTATGGAAACTTTGATCTGTGAAAACTTTTTAAGCAGCTTTTGAACTTATCTCTAGAACTACTTGATGAATGAGTGTGTAAGTTTGGAAAGATAAGCATAATAAAGATCACAATGCTGCAGCTGATGCAGGGAGGCGAAGGCTGTAAATAAGCCATCATTGTCCATTATGGCATCAAATACAGCATCAGGGTGCTGTAGTTTGATAGAGTAATGAGACTTTTCTTAGAGCTAATGCTGCTCTCATAGGTAACTATTTGCAGTGTTTGCTAGAGCTGCTCATCCATCTGAAGTAAATTGCAGAGTCCTCACCAAACGGGCTCTCTATCCCCCTTGTTATGTTCAGTGACAAGTCTAACTTCTTCACAGCAGTTGGAAGTACACAAGTGACTTTGTCAAGGAAAACAAAGGAAATTTCTGCAATGTTTACTTTTCAAGAATTGTTTGGGTTTGATTTCTTTTCCCCTCCTTAATGTGATTGGAATCAATAGCTTTTCACATACCTACTAGTTTGAAAGCCTCTGTTTCTTTCAGCTGCTTAGAGCAGCTCAGAGCTCTGCTGTAGCATTCTACATCTGGAAGTCCATAACATTTCCCCTGTCACACTGTAGGGTCTTATCACTATCTTATACGAATCTGATTTGGGTTTCATATTTCATAAAGGACTTCCAGAGAACTCCACAAGACAACATGCTTTTGGGAGATGAAGTTAGGATCATCCTTCAGGAAGGAACACCAGGAATGATGTAGAGCCCATTTTCCAAGACAAGACCGTGCCACCCAAGCCCAACGTATATAAAAGGTATTTAACAACCATGTAAATGTGGTGCTTGGGGAGGTGGTTCAGTGGTGGACTTAGCAGTGCTGGTTTAACAGTTGGACTTGATGATCTTAAAGGTCTATACCATCAGGTATAAAGCTGTATGCAAATGCTATGCAAAAGCCTCAATCGGGGAGTCTGTGGATAAAAATGCTGACTCAGCAAGGGAGCTTGTCAAAGACACCCAGCAACTAAAGAGTGAAAATTAATTGCTCGAGTCCTGTTTTTGTGTACATGATTTTAAATACTTGGGATTTTGCCTGCATGTGTCACAATTTGTCTTGGAAGGCTTCAGAACTCCATTTTATTGCAACACATATGAAAAAAATTAAATGGTCTTGAACATTCTGCTATAAAACTAAGAGCTCCAAATATTTCCTGAGGCTATTTTTGATGGGTTAGTTAAGAACCATGATGCTTAGATTTTGTTCTTTGATCAAACATCATTCATCTAGCTGTTAAATAAGGATACTTGGCATTTCTTGCCTTCTGGTCATTGAAATTGGCTGTCAGGATACCTGTGCCATTTGCTTTATTACCGTGTAGCTGCTGACATGGCAGAAAAACACTATTATGAAGGATTTAACAAGGGAGCATTGGCAATTATCTGCAAGATATGTCTTGTCTGCTCCTAGGATTATGTAAGCTTTTTTATCTCTAGGTATGTAAATATATGCCCCAAGACACTTATCCCATTAGACAGGTTGCTGGTAAGATATGTTTGAAGAGAGGGATAGGTCTGATCCAGTTAACGGACTGACTCTTTCCAGGATGTTGTTAGGTTAGGCTGGAGAGACCCAAACTCTTGAAAGAGTCTTAATCTGCCCTTTACCCACATACTCTGTGTATATGGGATGATTTTGCTGCTGCCTTGGCTTGAGTTTTCCTTTTGCCACCTGTACAATCATACTGGCTTTCCTTGCAAAGTGTTTGAGCTCTAGGGCAAAGAACAGTAAAATACAAACCAAGTACCCCCTTCGGCATGGCAGCACTGAGTTACAAAGAAGGAGGTGTTTCTTTAATCACAGATGATGAAATTGCTCCACTTATTTTAAAGCATGAACCTACCCTAAACATAAAACTATTGTCTGTAATGTCAGCTCATCACTTCTGAGACTGCCTCATGCCACCATTAGCATGAATTACTTTATGGAAAGAGGGACTGTTGCAGTGATGCGACTGATGAGCTGTATCAACACTTACTGGGTCATATTTAACCTATTTCAGAACATCTGTCCGGTTAATGTGGTTTGCCAGAGAGCTTTCTGCCTTCTCACGAATGCAATGACTTCCCAATTAATAAAAGGGAACTAATTTTAGAGTGGTTGAAATGAACAATTAGAAGACCTATAAAGACGTTTCTGTATGTAGCATTAAATATAGCATGAATTAATTTACTGGAGTGGTTAAACTGCACATGACAGGATTTAGTGGACAAAAAATTAATGGAATGCAAATAAGAATCTAATCAGAAGAGTAGGAATAAAGCACAATTTATAGTTAGGGACTCTGTTTGCCACACACATTTTTGCAAACTGTGTACTTGCAAAAGGGATCTCAATTAAATATACTATATAAAATTAGACTGGCAGAGGGATTAATGTTAGTCACATAAAAACATGTTTAAATGAATCAAAACTCATTAAAAACCTGTATAATTACCATTAACTAGCAGGAAAAAAAAAGGAGAGTCCAGACATAAAGAATCAGATGTTAAAAAAAAAAAAAGAGATACAGTGTCTGTGACTGGACAGAAAGGAAAAAATAGGTCATGGGAGCAGAAAAATGAGCCCAGAGAGGATCAGTATGATGAAGTATACCAGCAAGAAAGCACTGAACATCTCATTAGTGCGAAGTGTGCCCTAACAGGAGGGTTACATGTCTGGGATTTTTCTTAAGGTGTCACTATATTATTCTGCATGCATTTAGTGTATTATTTATCTCCCTCGGCACATAAAAGTAAAGGATAACAGCCTGACCATTAGCAATGGAGAGCACACAGCACTGGGCAGAAGTGCTGTGCTCAGTGACCTCCTGAGGTCCCCTCCAACCTCAATTATTTTACAATCCTGCACATACTTTCAGCATCTCCTTCCCCACTTGATTTGTCTGAACTGAGCTGGGGGAACATCAGCTCAGAGGAGCTCAGCAACCCCATGCTGAAGGGGCATACACCACCCTTAGGTCCAGGACATGGTCATGCTTGCCCATGGAGGAAGAATGACTACTTCTGCTCAACACCAAAAGCAGAAGACATTTATGTCAACCAGAGGGGAAGCAAGAGTCACAGCACAGCAGTAACCTATGTATGTATCGATTCAGAGGTCCTACTACTACTGCTGCTGATGTCTTGGCATCATAGAATCATTATGGTTGGAAGGGACCTCCAGGGCCATCAAGTCCAAACTTTACCCCATCATATTCCTGACCATCAGACCATGGCCTCAAGTGCCTCATCAACCCATTTGTTGAACACCCCCAGGGACGGTGACTCCCCCACCTCCCTGGGCAGCCCATTCCAGTGCCCAACCACCCTCTCAGTAAAGAACTTCTTCCTGATATCCAACCTAAACTTCCCCTGATGGAACTTGAGGCCATTTCCTCTCGTGCTGTCATCAGCAATTTGGGAGAAGAGACCAACACCAGCCTCACTACAACCTCCTTTTAGGTAGTTGTAGAGTTGTAGAGTTCTGAGTTCCTATCATCTATAAGTTATCAACAATGACCCAGGCCCTACATTTGTAGGCACTATAGAAACATATCTAAAGCAAGATCCTCACCAAGTCTACATGACAGGTCCAGTTGCCCTCTACTATGCATCATGAGGAGACAAGGGCCACTTTTGATATTAGAAACACGTTGGCCTCAGGAGCCCAGGTTTCCATGCCAGTTAGTTCACCCCACTTCTCAGCAGACTGGATTATAGGCTGAACATAAATTGCAAAACATGGTACATGGCAGCTCCGTGTTAAATGCACCAAAAGAAAAATAGTAGCTGCTTTCTGCAAAGGTTTCTCTCGTGCTGCTGTGGGGCTTGCATGCGAATGGCACTTACAGCAGCTCTCAAGGTCACAGTAAACCTCCTGTCTCTCTGGCAAAGATGAATTTGAGTTCTCTTCATGCTTCGAACTCATTTTCCCCTTAGTTAACTTCATGCTTTTACTTAGCTCTATCTTTCTGGTCCAGCAGCCAATTCCAAATTTAATAAAACTTCTCATGTAGATCTCATTTTCTTCTATTTATCTACATTACCGAATTTCTCTGCCTCTTCTTCCCTTTTCCCTGAGACCCAGCACCACGTCTCAATATTATTAGTATACAACCCATTTGAAATTCATGCCTTCAGGCAAAATAGTTCTCAATATTGTGAAAAACATCCTGGAGAGCATTACCAAGACAAACTGTCACATTTCCTCTGATCTGCAGCACAGAATCAAACATCTGCAGCAATCTTTACTTTGATGTTTCAAAGGCACTTGATTTTCCTGGACACTCCAACAGGCAATGGCAATTCCTGGGTTAAATGGACCTTCTCGTAGTTCTGCCTCAATGCTCAGCTCTCTCTCTCTGCTCTCATCTTGCAATCCAGTTCTCACATTTGTCAATCAATATATTCCACAGCGCTGCACACATACTGCCTGGGATCTGTGCAGGACTACTTATCTTCCCAATTTGATCACAGGCATGGCGAGACTTTTGCCATTCATTTTGGAGGATCTCAGGTCTGACCCATTAGCAACTCTCTACCCAGCGATTTTTTCCCTCCTCACTGCCAGTCTGCCCATTATTATTAAGTCACCCCAGCGTAGCCTGTGCAGTCTCCCCTGGAGGATGGACTCCAAGCCATGTGGCACTTGAGCAGAGGACATCAATTGAGATAGATACACCAGCACTTATGCTGAATTTATGAAACTGGGAGTCTTTTTCACATTACAGCTCACAGTAAATCATTCTCCTCTTGCTTTTGCTTGGAAATTGCTTCAGCTGCTGCCTTTATTTCCATTCTTTTATATATATACATACATATAAAATCTTTCAGAAGAAACTGTTCAAGTTAAAATAAAATGAGCTGTGCTTTTCCAAAATTTAATAGAAAATAGAAAATATACTCTAGCATCTTTGCACGTGGACCACAAGACAGAGCCCACCCCGATTCTCCCAAATAATCTCAAACTTATTTATTTTTCTTTACAAAGCCGAGAAGTTGGTTTGGACAGGCTGGTGGCTGTGATGGTCTGGTAAAAAAGGATATTTTCACTTTTGAGAAAGAACAACCTCTCTGACCCAGTGTGGCTTCTAATTACCCTTGGCCATTAGCAGAGCTGATCCGAGAGTGGCTCATTGAGAGGGAAACTGGGGTAACAGGAGCATCAGACAATGCACATGATTACCACCTAGGCTAGCACTGGCCTGCTATTACAGTGAATATAAAAGAAGCCACTTGCTCTGCAGAACAGCTTATCAGATTGGTTTTTAACACATTTAGACAACCTGGAAGCAGAAACCAATGTAACTAAGAAAATCAAAATATCATCAAATGGTAACGGTTGCTTGAAATTCTCTTTCTGGAAGGGAAACTTAAATGGAAATGTGTTCAGGCAGGTATCATTCACTCCTCCGTACCTGCTGTGTATTCCTTGTCATTGATAGACAGAAATTCTGTAACTTTGCAGGTTTACTGCTTTTCTGTACCAAAAGGAATATACCTATCAGTTATCAAGGATTGGCAACTGATTTCCATAGCATGGAGTCAAATTTAATTTCTCTCCTTATTATATACTTTTCTGAATCAAGAGCAGTTGTACAAGTCCATGCACTCATCCCCTTTTTGCTTGCAGCAAACACACATGCAAAAGGGCATCTGGGCACTCATTCTTTTATGGATGTTCTGGTCCAACTGAAACAGCATTACACTTGCATGGGAACTGTTATCTAGAGACCCAGTTATCAAAGTGCACAGATATTAACCTTATTTTGCATGCACAATTGAACTCATAAATGATTTCCCAAGCATTACTTTGCACCGAGATCTTGCCCTTTAAAAACTGTTTTGTTCTATATGACAAGGGAAGTACCCACTTACCTCAAAAGTCCTTCCTTTCCAAGAGCCGACGTACAATTCACCACCTGAATTTGGAACAAGGCTTTTAATAGCTCTTCATTTTTGGCCTTGCACTTTGGATGGGAAAAGACATGCTGTCTATAAAAGCAGTTGTTCTAGTTGCACCAGTGTGAGCCTTTGTAGAAACAGTGCTAAGAGGGAAGGAAATTGGAAAAGTTAGGCTTGAGGCTTTAGAATCTCTATGGGTCACCACAAAAAAAAAAAGAAAAGAAAAAAAAGCTTCTTCACAGTCTCTTTATGTGAAAAAATCTTACTAGTTTTCATGCCAGTTCTGTCTGTATCTTTTAAGACTCCTGATTTAAAGAGATAATAATTTGTTCATATCCTAAAGATAATTTGTTCACATCCTAAAGACAGTTCCTTGGCTTTTTCCTCACTATTATTTCTAACTGTCTACTCTATTTGTTCTCTAGACAATGGAGAGCGACCTCGTGGCCCAAAGGAGTGTCACCTTTACAAAAGGATTAAAGCCTCAGCAGAGACCTTTCCAACAGGATGGTGATGGTGTTATTTAAAACCTCAGCACCAGTTAGCAAACATGTCTCACTTGCCCGTGCTCTGTGAAGGCTGCATGTGGTCAAGGTCTGGCAAACTCAGGTTGCCCCCAGGTAACAAACCAGCACCCTTCAAGTCCCATGAGGCTGGACAAGCTCTCAGGCAGTTTCCAAGCTGTAAGCTAGGACTCAACACAAATGGTAAAGAGGACAGAGAAGGAAGAAAGCCCCACCATGAACATCCCTGCAACACCCTTCCCCATCCCTCTTCACAAAGGCTGAAGCTGTTGACGTTTGGACCCAAAAGGATGTTGGAAGAGTCTGACACCAAGGAAAAGAAAGTTCTCTTATATAACAACATTGTGTATTATTAATAAGGTTTTCTTGTATTAATTTTAATTATAAATGTTAGCATTACTGTAACTGGACTAATAATCACTATTAGCTGTATCTTGAAACATAGAATGGACATAATATATTACTAAATTCAACACTGGTTTCCCCCCAACCACCTCTGCAAATAATGACAGAAGATACAAAAAGATGAAAAAATATTGATTCAGTTTAATTATTTACCCCCGGCAGTAAATATCTACTATATTGAATAACCTCCACAGTAGACCAAATAAGGGGAAATGTTAACATAAGGACAATGACAGTAAGAAGATTATACTGGACACAAAACAAATTAAGTTGTTCGGCCTATCCTACAGTCTATGAGCTTCCAAATGATGATGGCTGGTTAGCCATGGGATATTGACATATCCTTGTCAGGTGATGTCTTTTATTAGATGTGATAAAATTAGAGGTTATGGGTGAGGGGTGATATAAGGAGCTACTCACTGCTCATACAGAAAGCTGACGGAAAGATTTTTCACGTATTGATCGTAGAACGGGATACTTAACATTTTGAGTGGCATTTGATGACATTCAGGAGACGATGATGACTTTGTGCCAGTAATGACCTAGACTGCATTTGGAGTGGTGACCCAGAGGTGAAAAACGTTATAGGGCATTACTGTCATCTAAGACATTGCCATCAAGCTTTGCTGCTGCTTACGGTCCTTCCTTTAGACATTTATCCACATCATTAGGAGTCCTGCACTCCACACAGTGTTTGCAAGAGAGGCCAGAATTAGTCTTGCTATATGAAAACTGCCTTTGATTTAAACAGCAGCAGACCTAAGCCAATGATGAGCCTATCTATTTTTCCCTTCCTCTTCTCCTCCTCTGTGCTGTCCATTTTCTGTAACCTTGCTCCGTGCCCTGCAGAGCAGAGCCGATGGAGTGACCCCTCCAGATGACATATTTTATGAGCTGCTCTACTTGCACCTTTTGTTGCTGACAGTATGGAAACCAGAATAAAGAATGTGGTCTAATTAGATCTCTATATTATTATATTAATAAAGAGGGAAGCTCTCTAGCAAGAGCAAATCCAGAACAATCTCCAGTGATCTGCTGGCTGGGAGAGGAAGAGGTATAAGATGAGATGAGCCTTCTTGCTCCAGAGGAACCTCTTTATATCCAGTCTTCTCCCTGAGACTCAACAATGTTTCGTTGTATCACAAAATGAAAGCTGGTAATTTGGACATAAATGACCATACATTGTGACACCCTAAGCCATCCTAAGAGTATGAAAGCCACAATCACTTGGGTTTAATCCTCTTTAGGATATCCTCTCAATCTTAATTCCAGCTCCAGTTTACTCAGGGACTGTCTGAGCAGTTACAAACTGGCCTGCTTTACTGGCTTAACTGGTTTTAACTGAAGTTGAAGCTGCTTCCCGGATGGTAGCATTTGTAAGCATATGCTATAACAAAAAGACTGCAAAGCCACATATTAACAGAGCTTTCCCTGCACTTTTGAAACAGGACAGAGCTGTCAAGCAGAGACCTAACTCCTTCTCCCCAACACACAAAGCCAATACTAAAATACTCACTACTAATGAACTGAATAATTGACAATACTTATATTTCTATATACTTAAAAATATGTATTTTTCCCTGCTGATAGTAAACAAAAGCAGTAGGCACAGCTCAGGAGGATGCACAAGCTGATGTGCTATGGTCTGCAGCTGTTGAGAAGCAAGAGCTACTGGCCTTCTGAAGTAAGAAATTAAACAATAACTGGCTGTTGTTTTGCTTTTCCATTTACTATTTCCATATTTTGATTTTCATACAAGAAAATCGAATGCCACCACGACAGTTGCAGAACTAAAATAAAGTCTTTGGCAGAGAGAGCTGTCCCTGTGTCTCACCGTGGTGGCTGCTGGACTTCTGAGGGGTCCATGGATATAGCCCAGAAAAGCCATCAAGGATTTTTTGAAGCAAACTCATAACAAATTTCCTCTGTCATATGACACGCCATTTCCATGTTACTTCTGTTTAAAACCACAAATGCAATTAGAAATAATATCCAAAGAACATTCTGGGGAACCTGACTCTTTTTCCTGGCTTATGAAAATGCTTGCAGAATTATTGTCAGAGACAGTATTTGTTTTTGACAAGTATATAGATGAGACCGCTGACTGCATTTACATTCTACACATTAGTTGGCCATCTGGCCTCTCCCAGAATAACATTAGAACAGATTAAATCATTAGAAATATTAAAATCATAAAAGCATTAACATTTATTTATAATTATCAAGGGCAAGTCTGAGTAATTCTTATTCTCCTTGATTTTTTGTAATGTATTAAAAATTCAAAACATTTTTATTAAATATGTTATTGATGTTCTACTTTAAGTAAATGTAGGAATTTCTGATACACAGAAGAAAAGGTAATAATCACCTTATCGAATGAACAATTAAAAATAAATCTTTAATGAAAAGTGTTGCCATATCATCTTTTTTGACCAGTTCTATTTTTTTAAGATAACAAATAACACAATTATTGTGTAATACTTTACATACACTTTCATGTCAAATATTAGCCAAAATGGTAGCTGCAAGGGAATGTCTGATGGTAATAATACCCCCAGATCACTGAATTACACAGAATATAGCCACCGCCACACATGCTCCTTCAGGGCACGTGTGAACTGAGCCATGCTATTGTGATAAACATCTTGACAGTAAAGTCACGTGTGAAAGAAGAAAACTATTCATATTTTTTGAAGTAATCAAAAATAGAGAGATTTTCTCATTTCCCAAATGGTAATTTTTTACACAATTGTTATGGCAGCCACATTATTTCTCATTTAATGAACTGTGAAGGTCTCACCTTTATTTACTGTAAATATTTAAGGGGTCTCTCTAAATAGAAATTGCATCTTTTTTTTTATATACAAATTGTGATTCTTCTGAAATCAGGGAGATTTCATTTAATTAAGAAAATCAAGATACATGCTCACCTGAAAATATTCAAAAGGTGCATGACTATCTTGATAAAGTGCCTTTTCCCACAAGTCTTTTATCAGAAAATGCTCAGTTATAAGCACAGAATTCTTCCAGCCATAGCTTGTAAGGCAGGCATTATTTCAGTAAGGGTAACAATGTTATATCCATCTAAAAATTCAAGAGAGGAAGAGGAAATCGTGACTCTCAGTACTCTTCACTGACTACATTGCTGCATTCTGGGCTCGGTCACGTGGAGAAGTTCAGCTCATCAGGCCAGGATTCTCCATCATTCGCTTATTCCCCCTTTGAGCCATGGATGCAACACATTTTCCTTTCCTTCATTAACACAGCAGAATTTCATATCGTTTTTTCTTTTCAACGTCACAGCAAGTGAGAGGTCTAATTTCAGTATCAATTCAGAATCTGTTCAGATATGTATCCACAAGAGTGTAATTTTCCTGGAAATACAGCCAAATCAGAACGTGGTCTGGAGACAGGGATGTGTCACTCTTGGCTCTAGGATCACATTTCCAGGGCTAATCCAAACCAGGCTCTCAGCAACACTTCTCACTCCAAACTCACCTACCACTAGTCTTGTCCTCTAAGAACCTCACTGACTAGAAACCCAGAATTTTTCTTCGGATCTACAAATCTAATTAAGAATTCTTTCTAAAAAAGCTTTCTCCTCAACCTGACAAACATGTCTAGCAATCTTTGCAGAACACCACAGTTTTCAAGTCCCATTGCTAGGTGGCAACAAACTTTCATATCATCTCAGTCATTTCCAGCCAAGGCACAACATCAATTAAATTAAGATAACAGACATATGTGTATGGAGGCCATGTTGATTATGGAGTATGAAACTGAAATAAACACATCTGCATCTGGGCATTAATGAGCAAGTGTCCCATTGAAGAGATGCACAGGAGATACAGCTCAGATGTCAGAACTACCAGTAATATTTCTATTAATTTTATTTTAAATACTAAATCAATTCTTGATTTTTCTTTCATGATTATAGTTACTGAAAACATAACAAAATAACCCCCAATCAATCTATTTGTAGAAGTAGGCAATTATGTAATAACATATTATTCATACCTTTCTTCCAATGAGGTTCTTTTGAGTTGCATCTGAGGAGAAAGTAAGAGTTAGAGCCTGTGTATCTTAATGTGTCTTGTTTAAGACACATTAAACTTGTCTAGAACAGAGGTGGCCAATGTAACACAGCAGGAAAAAGTGAAATAAATCAATGCCTGAGAACCTGGCAGGCACCATCCAATCGGTACACAAGCCCCAATCCAGGCAAATTCCTAACCATTAAAACACCTCGCACATGCCCATGCACATCAATTACTCTTTCTAAAACTGACAGTTGGTGTTAAATTGTGAAGCAGCACTCATCTGCTCCGAAACACTGCTTTCTGTAAAACATCAGTTTCTAAAATTAAGCCATTTTTTAAATTATGCATGACTGTGAGAAGTGTTCCATGTAATTAAAGACAGTTTGGTGGCAAGAAATTTTGTTTGCTCTTAATCTGCAGTGTCAGGAAAATAACTGTAGGTACTGCCATGAAAAGCTGTTTCTGTGTCAGGGCAGTGCACAGACCAGACACTGGAGAGCCTCTATGGAAAACTCCTGGAAAACAGGTTTTAGTTGTCTTTGTATTGACTCGCATAGGACACCCTCATACAGTCCTTTCAGTCTCAACCTACCGATATTTTGGCAATTAAAGGGAAAACGTGGATTAATGAAACTATTCCAACACATGACAATGAATAAGCATAAATTAAAATACATCACATTTCACCATGGCTCAAACTTCAACGCATCTTCAACAAAAATGGGAAGTTCTGAGTCTGACCCATCATTCCCCCACCAGCCCCAAAGAAAGACACGCGCGCAAGGGAAGGGTTTTGTTAGAGTCATACTGCAGAAAGATGGCAAGAACAAGAGTTCACTTTAATTTCTTAGGCACTGGAAGAAGTGTGTGCAGCTCTCTAATCCACTTGGCACTCAATGATACTGACGCCCTCCTAGATCCTAGGTGAGATCAGCCAGCTTAATACAAACTCCCAGCTGGTCTCAGGTTGGCTGCCCATGTTCCTGGAGCTGTCAACCCTCCTCTGGCAAGAAATTGAATTGACATTCATGGCAGTCAGAGCTCTTCCAAGCTCTTTTCCATCCCACCTGTCATGACTGGCCTTCCTGTCCTTACCTGCCTTTGGATAGTGACAGACAGCTTGAACCACAAAATAAGCAGTGGAGGAGTCCTGTAGGACAGATGCTGCATCAAAAGCTTTTGATGTTGTCTGCAAGGGACCATGCAAAGCCAAGCACAGGGCAGGGAGTATATGCTGACTTTTGCCATTTATCACTATTATTATTTATTATTAGCTTGCAATGATTAAACTCTTGCCCAGCTCCAGATTAAGTTTAGAGAAGGATTAGAAGAGATCATTGCTTCTAATTGATCTTTGCTGATGGAAAGGCTGTAGCCCCAGATCTTGATAATTTTTGTAGAAACAAAGTTCAGTCCTGGGCTAGCATAGACATAGCCTTGTTGCACTTGTCAGTGGTTACGCCAGCAGAGCATCTCTCCCCAACATCAAACTTAAAGATATTACCTGGAAAAATGTTCTCTGTTGTACTGCTGTAAGATGGACTGACCCTGCTGAGATGCAAACTTTGAAACCATGCAACGTTGCAGAAGGCAAATGGAGCATGAAACCCTGAGTGAGATGTGCTGGTAAGGAAGTTCCTGCAGGGTAACAGTGATCCTCATCAGGATCCTTTTAACCTTTTCAATACAGGGTTTTAATCCCTTTGCAAGCATCTATCCTGTGTAGATAACCAACCTTTGTCTGCCAGATGCTGCAGAGACTTGGGAAAGCCAAGTCATGCTTCGGATGGGGAAAGCAGCAGGCGCAGGGTGGGAAGTAGCAGCTTTGCTTCACGTACACCCACTGAGCAGCGGGATCCCTTCGCTGCCCCCGCTCTGCTAAAACAGAGGACTAACGGCTTTATTTCAGTCTTTCCTCCCTACCACAGGCTTACTATTGAAGGAAAAATTGTACTGAACACTGTAGAGAACAATTTCATCAAGTAATTTGCTTTTATTACTTTCCAAGGTGCCCGCACTGGCTGTTTGCTCTCCAAGGCAGGCATGGGGAAAGCGAAGATTGTTCTCATTACCGCCTTTCACATCACTGAAGTGTCTGCCTGCAATATTGGGTAAATAATACCAGTTTTGAATATTCCCCATGTTCAATGGGAAATTAATTTAATCTGGAGGCCATCTTTCCCTCACCATCGTGCAATTGCTGATCACCCAGCAGCTGTCCCCTCGGGATGCTGTGTACATGAGGATGCTCCGCTGCACACCTGTGATGGGAAATTCAAAGCAGCACCTTGGATGCTGTATTTTGTACTTTAGAGAGATCTAAACTATATTCTAAAACCTGAAGATGTGACCTACTTCTCTGCAAACCTTAACAAGCAACGTGTTGCTATGGTGGTTTAATTTTGTTGATCATTGACTATTCCAAACTACCAATGAGGCATTGAAGAGCAGCACCCAGCACGACCACTGTAATTGCAGCTTCCAGTTACTGGGGAAGAATCACTGCTCTACACTTAGAAAAATTATCTCATCCCCCTTCATTACAGATTGATCGTTGCCCTCTATTATTGACATTGTGACAAGGCAATCACATTAAGACAGCTCTGAAGAAGCTGACACAATGGAGCTCTCAGATATAAATTTATAAGTGTCCTGACTTGTCAGTTTTGCCATTACAAATCTTTGGCAAGGGATAAGGGGAAGTGGCTAGCTATAATTCAGCCATGAAAATTTAACTCTTGGCTAAAATCTGCTGAATTTAGAAATGAGGTTTGGTCATAAAATTGCACGTGAAAGAGAGACCAAAACCAGAAGACATGGATGATCAAAACAAGAAATTATGTGCAAAGCATTTCACACCTTTTTTTATTGTCACTTGTGCAAAGGTCGTGCAAGTGCTGCTGAAATCAAGGAAAATATTTACTCCACTGCAAAGAGTAGCTGCCTTTATTTCACACTGACCACTGGGCACACAAGAAGCCACCGTTGCAATCTGGGTGCCTGAATACAACCCCTTCCTCTTGGGAATTCAAGACCTTAACATCGACCCTACTGTCTCAAGAACTTCATTCTAAATTCAAACTACTAAGAAAACAGAGAAGACAAATGATGCAGTAGAGTCAGAGCCTTCGTACTAGCAGGCAGCTCTGTGTAACTACGTTAGATGTAAATAAGTTCTTATAAGCAGAGGCTATAGAAACATTTTGTATTATAGATTCCGAGTAATTCAAAGCCAGGATTAAAGCGATATTATAGACCACAGATCATTAATGCAAATGCCCGAGTTAACAATTCTGGACACAGCCCTGGGCACAGACATTAGTATTCACAGCAAGGACTTCACAAACAGAGCAGCACACTAATAAAAAAAAAAAAAAGAAAAAAAATCACTCTGCAGACTGCAGCTGCTCAATATAGGTCATCTTTCAATTCTAATTTGAATCATCATCTTTTCAAGTTAAATTGACTAATACTAGGGTACCTTATCCAAGATCCATGTGGTCCAATCAAAGATCAATTTAAAATGTGTTCAAGGAGATTGATTCTTCTAATTCACGGACGTAAGAAGCTTTAAGCTCTGCTGGCATCACCAAGACATGACCAAAGCATCATTCCAGCCACAAAGATGCACAGACAATATTCAACAGATGCAGATTAACTGAAATGATTTTTTATTAACTCACTTGGAAACATAAACCAGAAATAAATCACTCGGAGCTCGTCCTTCCTTGAGTATTTCACTGTGCCAGCCCTGCTTAAACTTTCCTGACCCTCTGGGGCCTCCCCAAATTTCTTTGGGTAAGGTCCCCCAGACATGTAGGTGCCTCATAACACACAGATGTCTGCATCTACATTGTCTGTGTAAGGGTTTCCATCCTTCTTCTTCCCTCTGGTAGCTCTTGTTTAGCTCCTCCAGAATAAAAAACCCCCAAGAACTAAAGTTCACACAGTGGATATATGAATTTCCAGTGTGCTCCAAATAAAATTGCAACCTAACAAAACCAGCACACAGATTGTACTTGAGTTCCTGAGCCATCCAAACCCTTGGGTACCCTCAGGTAATGAATTTTACTCATACAACCTTTATTGAAAATGGAACTGCTCTTGATTTTCTTCAGGGTGGGGTTTTTTTTCCCCAGAGTTTGTACTTTTTAAGTATTTCATATAGAGAACCCAGCATAACTGTTCTGCTAAATTTAGGCATTCAAGATTTGGGAAGTTGGACAGATCTTTTCCCTTTTCTTTGTTGGCTTGGCTACACCATTAGTTTTAATTGGTGATAGTAGTAGCGTGGGCACACAACACAGCACTCGCTGCTCTCCCTTTGCTCCCTCTGATGCCAATCCCAGAGCTCCTCTGCGTCAAGTTGGTACTTCTATTTATGGCTCACATCTTTCAAAACAATGAAAACTCTGATTTCAGAGTATTCTTAAAATCTCAAAATGTCATTTCATTATTTTTTTTTCCCCAGCTTCACAATCCAAAAATTGCTTCCAGAGAAAAATCTACTAAAAAATGGAAACCAAAACGTTAAGGTACTAGATGCTCCAAGAGAAAACTTTGAGATTCCTCTGCCAGTCCCCCCACGTGGCACTGGCCATCTATTTTTGGATTTTTCATAAAACTCCATGGTTTGAGAGGCCTCTATACATAATTTAACACCAGGAAATTTGGACATTATCCAGTCTGTGGTAATGCAAACAACGCTGCCTGGGGATTCCCAGGTCAATTAACTCTGTTATGCACATAAGAAAAGATGTCTTAGCCTACAATAAGTACTTCCCTATTTACAGGAAAAAAAAAAGAAGCCAGATTTAACATAAATATATTGTTTAATATCTTCCTTTAAGAACAACTTTATGTTCTGGGTATCAGGTGGTTATATTATACTCCCAATATTTTCAAAAGGATCTACTGCCACTACAAGAAATGACTTTGCACATGCAGCCCCAACTACCATGGATGTGTGAACACTGTTCTAATAACCAGAGGAGTAACACCCCTACAGCTTGTAAACACTAAGCATTCAGGAGAATATTTAGTTAGGGATGTACAGGAAAGACTCCCCAGCTGGGTGAGTTCTATGCAGTTATATGCACTAAGGAGATGAATGAATCAAACTCATGTTTTCTAGCATTTTCATTATTTCCTCATGGGATCAGAATGTTAATTGTCTATTTTTTTAATACTTGTTTTATAAGTTAGTTAGATACATTGCTTTGACTGAAAAGCTTATTTAAAAACCCCAAACAGTCAATGTTTGATAACGAAATCAATAATACCTCTGTCTGGTAATGTATTTATCTGAGATATTTCTTTTCCCTTTGTTTATTTTTCCACTTCAATACATTTTGCAAATTGCTAATTATTATTATGAGATAAAGCAGTGATTGCAAAAACGCCACAGAACCAAGTGCTTCCATAAATTTGGGCAGCACAAATCAGATGACATGAAACACAATGTTTCAAGCGGTCTGGGTGATGATGCCACACGAGGCGGTGTTATTTCAACACTGCAAAAGCTTTAAAGCAGCCTGAGGATTGTGTACAATTTGCATTTAAATTTTCATAGAAAATTCAGACTTTTTTCACATCTAAAAACACATAGTGTGATTGAATAAAATAGTCTGATTGCCTAAATTCCTCTTGGAGGTTGCACATCTCTTTTCAGTCGAATGGGGGAAGATAAAGACAGCCACTGAAGGTGTGTTGGTGTGTACAGAAACATAGATTTTCTCAATGTGTGGGGTACACTTCTGTGTTTATAATGAATGTGAAGATGTAATAGTCCCTACAAAACACTATCCTCAATTTCTCTTGCTTATTTTACCCTCCAACTTACCTTTTGTCCAGGATTCCAACCTCCTACCTCTATTTTCTCAAGCTGGAGGTGGCTTTCCAAAAAAGCATCTCTTTTGCAAGCCAGCCTTACCTTCATTTTGTGCCATCCTTTCAGTAACAATGGTGATGTCCCTCTGGTGAATATTCCACTACAGGGAGGATTTTCCTCTTGGATTTAGGGCGAAATCTGGCATAGGAGGGGTCCAAGTGGGGACAGGCTCTTGAGCAAGCAAAGAGCTCTCTGTAACCTGAAGAGAGAGAGAAGCACTGTGCAGTAATGGAAATAGATTTGTGCAGTGACTATGCTGTTTTCAGTAGGTTTTGGTTTATGAAGCCTTTATTTATACAATATATATATCAAAATGTTTAAAATAAACCCACAGGAAACTGAGCCAAAATTGGCTTTTTAATAGTTGATATTCTACACCCCGAAAAGTAAAATATTACTCGACAAAACAAAGAAGACAACCATTTCATGAAATAGAGCAGAGCAGTTTCCTCTAGTGCAGGAATCGTGGATTAAATTCCCTGGCTTGCAATACACAGGAGGTCAGAAAAGATGTTTATAATGGCACTTTCTTGCTTAAAAATCTATGAAAACAACTGATTGGTCTGTCAGGTTCAGGCTATATTCTGCTCTGTTACTTTCCAGTTTGACCTCTTAATCCCATCCATCTCAGAAACAAAGTTAACATCTTCCTAAATTCACTTAAATTCTCCTTCAAACCTCCTGAAATAAAGGAGGATTTTTCCATCAGGTGCAGGCTGTACTTTAAGGCCTGTTTTTTCTAAAAATAGATATGGATTTATAAAGCACATATATTTCAAACATATATCAGCCTTTATGGAAAGCACTTCAGTTTGAGTTCCCCACACACTCCCAGTCAATGAGACCAGTTACGTTACTATTTCTTTGTGTTCATGTGTCTTGTAGCACTGACATTAAGCATAACAAAACCAATTAATTTATTTCTAAAATGTAGCAAGCTAAAGCACACAGCACCTACTGCCACAAGCAGAAAGCCAACATCCAGCACAAGAGGAAAGCGATCAAATATTGCTACAAATACTGCATCTTATTTAACCCACAAAACAAACAGACTATTACAACTTCTGTAGGAAAGTCTCAGTTAGAGAATACATTCTTTTCCACTGGGAAAAAAAAAAGTGAAGAGGAGAAACAAGGGAAGGGATGTGGATCACCTTCCTTCATGAGCAAGGTAGGGCTGTAAATAACACCAATACATTCTCTCCTCCTCTTTTCCATTCATTGTGGCTTCCTGACAGGTCAAAGAGAGGACATAGGAACAGACATGGAATAGTTAACAGGCCCTGAGCATCATCTACCACTTGATGGTCCTTTTCTCATGGGAAGGGGAGTGGGGGAGCAACATGACTATGAAGTAGAGGGACCGAAGAAAGAATTCAGTGTGGTGGGAGAAGGTACTCCACCCACCCGAATCTGTCCTTTTATTTTGGCTTTCTTGCCTTTGCTCATGTCTCCCAAGTTTCATTGGTGTTTTTGGTGAAGGGAAAGACTTTGTTGTCTGCATCTCATGAGGAAAGATATTTCTCTTCAAGCAGAAGCTTTCTGAGCTGGTTTGGTTTAAATGAGCCCCACACCTGGACCAGGAGGACACCTTTGTGCAAGTGAACGCCAAATACAAAGATGAACCCTATCAAAAAGATGAAGATGCTGGAAGTGAATATACCTAAAGACTTTGCTCTAATTTAGAAACAGAAAACGTTGTTAAGTATCAGAAGTCCTACATTTTAAATCTGAGGGTAAATATTGCCCTACTTCAATTTTAAAATATTTATCTCAATTATTATTTTCATAAAAAATGAAAGCACCAGTAAGTACTATGAGGAGCAGCATACCTGAAACCTAATCATTAACGAGCTGTAAACAGATAACATTGATTGTATATACTCTCCGAATTTCTAATTACCCTGTACCATTTTCCCTAAAGATAGCAAGAATATTAGGATGTGTCATACTTCCTAATAATCTGCATTATTTATTTATGTTATATTTATACTCCTAAATATGTTGAGACGTTTTAAGCAATTCAGAATATTTGCTAAGTCTAATCAACTGACACAAGCCTTGGTTCAGGAAAGAACTTCAACATTTGTTTTGCTGTGGTTTCAAAAGGGGGTTTCAAAACCCCAAATTATTTATCCGTGCCTTTTTATGGGCTTAAACACAACTAACTCAAGTAAAACAAATATTACTTCTTTGTGAGTACTAAGACATTATTTGCTATGCATGATTACTAACTTGACCATGAAGCCAGTCAATTAATACTTAATTCAAACATCTTATTACAGCACATAACTGAAACTCACCATAGATGTGAAGGATGTGGCATGCAGAGCAGGTATGTGATGTGTTGATTCACAGAAAACGTGTGTTTTAAGGTTGGCAAACAGTTTGCCAGCAATGCATTTGAAATTTAACCTCTCTTACCTCTCCCATGTGGTCTGGTTTGGGACCACTCATAGCTCCTGAGCTGAAAATTGATCTCTGCATCCAAGCATCTACAGGGAGCATGTGCACAACGTGACCCCCCTGTTTTTGTATTTTCATTGCTCCATTTCCATTGCTCCAACAGATTTACCCTGTACAAATGGGACTTCACATATCCAGAGCTGTAAATAGGAGTCGTTATAGGGCAGCACTAACACCCATCCTTTGCCAGGAGCTAATGGAAATTCCTCTCTTTTTCCAGCCTAAGCAATCAACACTCACTGACAGGGCAAGAACCCCTCTTGTTTCAAACAACTTGAGCACTTGCAAGATCCTGGTGAAAACCACTAGTGACAGCCAGCATTAGAGAAGAGGTCATCTGCTGAACATAACATGTACTCTAGAGTGGCAAGCACTGGAAATACTGCTAAGCCTGGGCATGCAAGTCTGAATTCATTGATTTGCTCTCAAGCAGTCACAGCATAGCAGAGAGGGACAGACAACCCTCAGCAGACAAGCAGCACCTCTGTCCCCAGAATGGTCCTTCTAACCACAGACTGGAACCGAGAGACACCAGGTACTGCTCTGCTCCCACCCGCCCGTCCACCCAGCAGTGATGCTCACGCAGACACTGCCCACCTTGGGGCAAACCACACAAGCCTTTCCAAGACAAATAGCTGCTGGTTCACAACTTGATATTTTAGGACCTGACTCTGAAATCTTAGTTAAATGCATTCACTACTTCTCTCTAGTAGGATTCATTAATTTTGATAGGAAAAAGTGTGCTTTGTAATATTATTATAAATCATACTCGTTCCGCTACCAGTTGTGCTCAGCTACTGCACTGAGATAGAAGCAAAGATTGCTAATTATGTGCCACAATAAAGATTATAATGTATGCTATCATTAACTATTCCTTTATGTTTGATGAACTAATAAATAATTTCTTCCCGAGTCATTATAAAATCATTTTGCATAAAGACCCTTGATGCACTCCTGCCAGGGCCTCCACTTACAAGCCCCTCCAGGTAAGTATTTATTATGTATTTTTAATCATCTCTGGAACATGATGTACCTCTCACAACTCAAATACTGCTTCACTCTTCTTCTATTGCCAATGACATTATGCACGAAGGGCTTCAGCTGGCAACTGGTTTATTTGTACTTTGTTGTCAAGCTTGGGGCACTCTTACCACCCAGAGTGAGCAAAGCCCACATTGCTCATCCCCTCCTCTGCCAGTCTTCCCAGATACCTCCTTCCAGCCAGGTCTGATCCCTTCTCTCCTGCCAGGCTGAAGAGATGCTCCAGAGATGTGCAAGTGCACTAATCAGGCTGAGGGTGGACATCAGGTGCAGAAGACAGTTTGTGTTCTCTGGCTTGTTGCCATGCCTGAAGGCTAAAACCAGGGGCTACTGGCCAAGGGGTGATGCACATCCACACTGCATGGGGTGAATATGCAGCCTGGGCTCGGGCATCACCCTGCAGCAGCCCCTTCCCTGGGCTTCCTCCTCGTGTCAGAGGTCTGTGTCAGCAGTGGCCATGGAGCAAAGCTGTCCGAGCCCACTCCAGCTGCCAGCGTGTGCCCCAGAGCAGATGGTGCCTCTGCTTCACACCTCCCCGGTGCCCTGACCCTGCACAGCTCCAACTCAGAGCCCACAAACTGCTCCCAGGAGCTGGTATTGCTGTCTGCAATGATTCTGCCCAGAGTTCAAAGAGGTTTCCCGTCTCACCACTGAAGTTCCCATTCCACTTGCTTTTCTTTTTCAATTGCAACTAACATAACAAATCCCCTGTAAGAGAACAACGGTATCTGCTTCCATTAAAATGCTTTTTTCTTCCTGCAAGAGTGAAGATAGCACAGCGAAAGCACCAAGTCCAGCATGAAATCAATTCTATCCGCTGTGTACAAGTAAAATAGGAAATACAAATACAAATGTTCTCGTGCTATTATAAACATTCGATTTTGGGTATAAGTGTTAGCTTATCTGTACCACTTTCACAAAGCTGTTTGAAGTTATGCCTATAACAGCAGCCATAATAACTTGTTCCTTCAAAGAAACGGTGCAATGCAACACAAGTAGAGCAACTTAAATAGCAGTATTACAAATTAATTGCATCTGCAGCCTTAAGAGCCACATTTCATGTTTGTTATGCAAGCCATTTAACGCCGAGCATTTCGGAACTGAGGACTGGGTAAACTAAGCAGAAAATCCATGATGAGAGAAATGATGATTATATTTATTTGCCCTTGCATAGCAGGCAAGGTCCCCGGCCATGCACTGGGGAACAGGAATGCTAAGCGATGCATAGCCTATAGATATTTAAATAGGCTTTATCCCTAGAGCTTACACAATATATGAAACACCTTAACAGCTCCTTTGCTGTTCACTAGCACCACGCACATCCTGGCTCAGCAGGCACTCCAGTATGGATTTTGATGTTGCAACCAGGTCACACCAATTTAGATCTGTGCTCCAAACCAGAAATCAGTCAAGAAATAATAATTAAGAGAGTTCCATCTCTGAACATGCTAGCTTTAGAGAAGCTTGTCCAATGTGATGGGATAAGCATACACCACTTGTGTTTCTAGGAGTTCCACCTGCTACTTGCAACGCTTTCTCAGGAGGGTTTTTGGTTTTAATTACATGACTTTCATTAACTCAGAGGTAACCCAAGCAGTGCTTTCATCATTGCCAGTGTACAGCCAAGCATATGGCATTATTTAGCCTGAGGGGATGGAAAATCCTTGATGTCAGTTCATCTTTTCAGATGTAATAAATGCACCATGGGCTTTATTTAAATCCTACTGAAGTCACTGACAGACAGTCCATTGACCTCACTGGATTTTGGATGAGCTTTCAATCAACATCTGCTGCAAACCCCTCACCAGCAAACAGTCCCATCAAAATCTCACTGCCTTTCACCCAGAAGTACCAAATCTCTTTGTGAATTTGAATCCCAGAATTAAACACCCATAAGTAACAGCAATGTGCAAATGCAAACCAATATGACCAGGGAGATCTGTGAAGGCTGTTGTAACCAGAGAGACCACTGCCACCAAAGTGCCTCCTGGCATATGTCGAGTGGAGTGACTGTTCTTATTCATGACATCAACCTGAACTGGGCTGGCATGTTATATGGTAAATAGGAAAGCTCATCATCACAACCCAGTGTTTTCATCACTTCCAAAAATGCTACCAGAAAATTTCAGAGAGGACAAGAATAAATAATATGACCAAAAGAAAGAGGAAGAGAAGAAAGAGCTGCTGAATTGAGATAATCTTCTAGCCATGCAATATTCATACAATAAGCCTCACAAATAAAATCAATTTAACAGCAATTTTTTTCACTACCTTTCAGTCCCCACACATTGCATATGTGTGCTTATATTTTGTTCCTTGCCTTTCAATAATTTAATGCTGCTCACTCTTGCCTTGGACTCATGAACCTACAGAGCTTGAAGATACCTTTTATTCGAGATTCTTCACCAGGGGCCTTTGGTAAGTTTGCAAAGGTCACACATGTCCCACTAGCCAGCTTCCTTCATTATGCAGATTGCCCACTCAAACCTGCAACTGTGAAACAAATTCTAAAGCTGAAAAGTGTACGAAATGTAATTTGCTAACCCATAAATATAGAAACCAGGCTATTAGAGGACAGGAAGGTGGCCTTGAGGGAAGACAAATGGAAGGATGCTGGAGAACAACCCCACTGATGTTCTTTCAGCAATGTCCCAAAGACAAATATTTTTTTTATAGCAACCAGTAGCCAAGAAAAAAAAACAAATCCACATTGGATTACAGCAGGATTCACCAATACTTCAGAAACAAAACCCCACACTCATTAAAATCTCAACCTAGAACTTACAAAAAGTGCACCCCTTAATTTTTTTTCTCTCCATGAGTTTTCTCCCTCCTTCATGGTGGTGTTATGTATTTATACTCTTTATATACACACCCCCACGCATATATATATACATATGCTCAAAAGTTCCATGTGGATATAGATACACCCACACACACAAATACCAGAAGAGGCTGATGCTAGGAGGAAAATGCCCCTCAACTTTGCACTCCGTCTTCCCCAGCCACAAGACAAGTCCTGCCTCCTCTGGGAAGCTACATTTCAATCCCAACCATTTAGAACCACTGCATTTCCTATGATATTTTGCAGTCTCATGGAGCTAGTTGCCTTGCACCCAACGGTGATTTACTGCAACAAACACACAAGTTATATGCTTGAATACCAGGTATTTTCTCAGTTAAACCTCAAGATCCATGACTGTCCATCTCAGGGACTGGAGGCTTCTGTAAGTCTGTTTAATGTCCTCAGCCTTGCTGAATATTTCTCCTCACACAGGACAGCCAGTGACTGAAAGTGAAAAGATGTGTACTTGTGAAGATTAAAATCTATTTCAAAAATTGAGTGTATTAAACCTCTGTGCTACTTGGCAGACTTGTGCATCAACTCCAAAATAAAACAGTGTTAACGGTTCCACCAGACTTTTCTCTCTCATAACTTCCTGCACTCTGGGTGAATCACATGGGCAAAAAATGGAAGCAGCCTTTTAGGCAGTGAGCTAAACAGCTCTTAAATCAGACAAACATGATGTCCATGCAGACAATTTACCTTTTTTATGTCATTTTAAGCAACAAAACCTCTTCTGCTCTTTGGGGAGTGCCTCTGAATCTGGGCATTATGTATCCGATCACAGTTTCTGTCACACCACGATAATACCTTGGATATTTATTTACACTGGTTTCATATTTGTGCTGTGCTGGCTCATTACCACCTCATGAGAGGCTGAACTATGATCCCTGCAGTAGCGCTGACATTTATTGCAGGGTGTAGGAACTCGCACTGCAAAACGGACTCTGCTTCAGGAAACTTCTAACTGTGCTGAAATAGATGAGGTTTTGGATCCTCACCTTTTATTAGCAACCACTGTTGTACTTTTACAGCTACATCACCACAAATTTGCCCATTTCTTAAAAGCACAAACGTAGCTCAAGCCTAATGGATGACCTTAGAGTGGTGTACGTATTGCATGTGCTATATATTGAGATGTACTCAGAGGGAAAGCTGAATTTACAACCCATTGAGAACTAAGTCTATTAGTAAGACCACTAAACATAATCACGGGTAAGTGCTTAGGCTTTAGGAAAATGTTTTTGGGGTTTTTGCCTATGCATGATTGAGCGCTCGTAAAACCTTTTTGCTCTACTTGGCATTTTTCTGTGCATCCTCTTTCCAGCACATTACAAAATAATTAAAATGCTACTATTCAATTGTCTACAGCTTAAATTAGTCACATCATACGTGTCTCTTTAAGGAAGATAACTACACTGAAAAAGTCAAAGACCATCAAGCCTTATTAGTGGAGCACTGAAAGAAGAAATAAATAATTAGAAGCAACCTTTTCAATAGGAAAACAGTTTTGATTATCACTTTCCTGTTTTAACGAGTAGGAAAGCATAATGAACAAATTTGTTCTTAAAAATGGTAAAAGTTTATGATAAACCAATAATTTGGATTATAGCTTGTTGGTAGGGCAATAATGAATGCAGGCACTCATTGCTTTGGAGCAAACTTTCTGCTGGGCAAACAGTCTTCCCAGCTGCTCTCAGGCAGCTTCAGTGGCAGGAGACAGGGAGCCATCAGGAGAAGGACAGGACCCCTCAGGGATGCCAAGAGCATGTGGGTGCTTTGAGTCCTTGGCACCAAGTCTCTGATCCCTCACATGGCAGAAGAGAGAGGGAAAACCAGGAAAAGCAGAGTTTTCCCCCCCCAATGACTTTCAAAGGATTTTTCACGAAACAATGAGCTTGACTTTCTTTTAATATCACATCATCTGTTCTTTAGAAGACCAGATTTTCAAATGCCTTTAATGATGCAAATAAATGCTGGTAAGAATTGCTGAGGCTCCACTGAAGTCAATGGGGCTCTGCCAATTACACCAGCGGAGCAGCAGCCTCTTTAAGAGGAAAATGCCATGAAATCAGCAGAGCTAAGAATGCTATTGAGGAAATTACAGGAACATCTTGTCTGTGAATTATTAATAAACAATATGCAGTTGAATTATTCACCCAAACAAGCCATGTATACATTAAGAACTCTTTTCTGCAACAAGGTTTAAATAGAATGTTTTGTAATTAAATGGAGTTTAATTAACAGGGACAATTACCTAATAGAGAGCAAGTACTCTCCTATTATTAGATGGTATCTACAGTCGAACAACTCTATTGTGAACATCCACTATATGTTGGGGAACCACAGAGCCACATTTTTTACAGAAACCTGAGCAGTCAGGTAGATTAAACTTTTTTCAGACCATGGAAGCTGTTTTGTCCTTCTGTTTAATTTTTTTTTTTTTAAATCAAAGCTGCTGCTTTGCAAGGTGAGGCTGTTGAGTGCATCTGACACAGGAGACAAAATTCTCACCACCCTTGACAGAGCCCTCTTGTGCTGTTACTACTGCTAGAACAAGGAGGATCTCACACCCCCATGATGTGAATTAGAATAGGAGCAAGGAACACAGCTTCGGTGGTAAAGAATTGGTCATCTAAGGAAATACTTGTTCTACATCTAAAATAATAGTAAGAACGTGAACAAATTCAGTGTGGGCATTTCTTAAGAAGGAACTCTTCGTTAGCCTCTAGAACCTATGTGCTACACAAAGGATGGGCTCCACCACTCCCTGCCCAAGAACCCTCTCCCATGGCCAGCACACCTCTAAGAAGAGTTTGGATGCCAGTCCTGCAACCTGTGGTGGCTTGAGCTGTGCATCACATAGTTTATCTACTATTTCTGTCATTCTATCAGTCTTCCCAAATACTTGGCAACCCCCAGTTATTTTACTGTTTACCTAGTTTCTTGCAATATTGTACTTCCATTTTATTTTATTTTCTGACTCACCGTTAGATCTCTTCAGTACTTTATAAGCCTAAGGTTCACTAAATATAATACAGAAAATAGCCTTTCATTTCAGTAGGTATTCCCCATTCCATATCCACATCTTCTTCCAGCTGCTTTAGGATTCTCAGACTACATTCCTATTGCTTGTGTGCCTCTGTGATAACTTGTCCACACTTCTCTATCGCTCTTAATAAAACAATAATCACCTGTTGTACAAACTTGCTTTAGCCAAAGCTTTATTTACAACACTATCCTTAACCTTAGGTACTTGCAGTTCCACTGGGAAGAAAAGTTTACTTAGATAGTATGATAGCAACATGTTTTCCCATTTCTTCTGATGCAAGTAAAAATCAGAGTCAACAAAATGTATTTATCCTAAGTTGCACAACGTGAGAATTAAAGGAAAAGAGGTGATACCTTCACAACGTGGAACATTCCTAAATCAAACTGGTAAACAAGTTGAAGCTATGATCACATCTGACAATGTGATAAGACTTAGAGAATGTCTAAATTAAGCTTTTATTCATGGTACTGCTTTGATTCATGCTGCAGAAACAGCAGGACGTGATCTCTCAGTATCATCAGTGGAGTTCTGGTGGAGCATGGGCAGCTATGTGTTTTCACCAGGATGTGATTAAATATCTAAGTACATAATGGAGCAGAGCAGCAGGAGGCTCATCCAGATTAGTGTCTTAAATCACAGTTTACCCACATACAGTAAAGCAATCAGGTGTAATGAGATAGTACATCCTCTGCCGAGCACAGGCAGCTCCTCTTAGGAGAGGACTAGGTGGGACCACATTGTCCTGGTACACAGGGATCAGCATGGTGCAGCAGGAGCTTGGAAGTGATGTATGTTCATGTGGTGCTGTCATTGTGCATTCATCTGCCTGTTTCCACAAAACATGCATTCACCATATCCACTGCTCCATATTCTGAGCAGGAAGGTTTTCTATGAAGCTTCTTAGGTCACTGTATGGGTAACACGAGCAGTGAAATTCATATCTCACAACAGCAGAGTAGCTGAATAACATGGCTTTTAGTGTCACTTTAAGCGTATTTGGTAATAGCTCTGTCTGAATATCAACACAAATCTTTTTCAGTCCAGCCTCTAATCACTGGGATTACATTTTATGATAATTCACTCAAATGTAGGGACCAAAGAAAGGACCCAAGAAATTAACTTTATGCATGCAGACAGAAAGCCATCTTCCAATTACTTTT
Organism: Aegotheles bennettii; assembly: GCA_013398125.1. NCBI lineage: Eukaryota > Metazoa > Chordata > Aves > Caprimulgiformes > Aegothelidae > Aegotheles > Aegotheles bennettii. The sequence goes on along the minus strand of VZRW01012680.1, from coordinate 415,970 downwards.
ACCATGTAATATGGGAAATATATATAATTAAGTTTCCTTTTTTTTATCCATGCTTCTATAAGAGTTACAGCTTTGTGGGATTAAACAAATGACAGGCTTTGTTTAGAGTTTACATTGCTTTAAAAGATTTTTCTAACGCTATGGAGAAAATGAAGATTAGTACTGCCATGCTCTACTTTTGTTCCAGACATACTTTGAGTGCACAGGGGAGGAGGAAGCGCTCTAAGGCACCAACAGGAAGGCTTAGCCCCATTTCACACCACTTAATCACAGATTACAAATAGCAGGGGACAAGAAATCAACTCTTTTCCCATTCCTAAATATTGTGAGGTTTGTTTCTAAGCATGTTTTTTCTTAGGAGGAAACAGCTAATTTAACATGCCTATTAAGACAAAGGAATGAGTTTTATCCTATTTTTAATTGGGTTATATTGAACCTTGATGGAAGGAATGAGTTTGTGGGGTTCTACTACAGAGCAATTAATTTAATTTACCATTTACATTCTGCTTGTTAGTAAATTCACTAAGAATTAATACCTAAATTAATTAATACCTAAACAACCATGTTATACAAAAGTAAAAAGTCCATTAAGTTAAAGAGTAAATACCAGGGATGTGCTCTTCCACCAGTCATTGACTTCTTGTAGCATTTGCTCATTGTCATCTGTTTAATTTCAGAAACACAACATATGTGTTTCTGGCCTGGATGACTCTGGCCTGGATGCTGCTGACTGCCCTGCTTTCTTATTCCTCTGGGTTGGAAAAAATGAGACACCCTCCTGAGCAAATGATGGTGCACGCTATTAAATCTAGTTATCTTTATTTCTCATATATATATATATATATTTTTCCCCTAGAATCTAATCAAACTGCCTTTAAGTCAGAGGAAATTTTCCTATTGATTTCAAAGTGAGTGTAAAAAAGTCCTAAAGCAGCAATTAGACTGAATCTTTTGCTTATCCTAATATGAATTACCTGCTTCTCTTGTAGACCTTTCAGGGAATACACAAAAATTGCACAAGTTTTTCACTTACACACATATTTGTAATTTTAACCTTCAGAAATCTGGGGGGGAAATGGAATTTATTAACTGTAATTAGCAAATACACAACAGCAGTTTGACGTTATACTGCAATGAAAACAGCAGCCTCAAGTCTTGCATATGGAATTATAATGTTTCCTCACACTGCTGTATTTTAAAATAAAGGCATAAAATAAGTTTTTTTCTGCAGAAACAAGACTACAGATATGGAGTAAGTATTTAAAGAAATAGAAGGATGAAAAAATCGTGTTCCTTGTCATTTGAATGGGGATAATTCCCACTTGTTTAAAGAAAGTGTTATAAATGTCACTCCACTGAGAAATGATTTCTGATCTCTGCTATAATCTAACTATAAGTCTTCATCAAGGAGGATTATTACTGCAAATGGAATGGGTCGGGGTTTGTGATACATCCAACCTTCAATGCTTAATGCCACGTCTAAAAATATGATTAGATTTGCAAGCATAAAAACTCATAAGCCACCTCTTTGGGTGTCTCCATTTTTCACAATATGCACAAACTTGATTACAAAATTGTCTCTCTTCAAGACCGATATTCTCCTGCAAATGCCATATTGATCAGCTCAGTGGAGGGATGTTAAACACTACGTTTCTGAGTACATGTAATACATTATATATTAACAAATAGCAGTGGAAAAGAAGCTAAAATGGAGTCACTTCAAACTAGGTCCGATGATAACTCACGATAATGAATGGCCTTAATATAATAATAACAGGATGAAATAACTTTAAGAATACGTTGCAGATAAATATCTTTCTGGACGAGAGCTCAAAGTGCTGATTAATCATTAATATTTCAAGACCCACAAAACCCCAGAAGTATTTTCTTGCTACAACAGCAGGAAAGCTGCAACTTGGAAAAAATGTAGATGTTGAAAAGTAACCTTCACAGGCAGGTTCTGCCCCTGGGCAGAGTGAGGGGCAGTGGGATGCAGGCTGCAGGGCAGGCTACGGAGCCTCAGACACAAAGGGGGGGCAGCAAGAAGTTTTGAACTTAAAAATATTGAAAAGAATGAATTTTCATTGAAACTCATTAATTACCCTTTAAAGATTTTTCTTCTCTAGCTTAATTCACTGCCTTAATTCACTGCTTATTTTTAATTTTCAGTGTAAATTTTAACCCTCTGCTTGTTCTAGGAGTATGGTACAAAATAGTTAATTGGCAGATGATCAGGGCTTTATACAAACTGGTCAAATAATATTTTTCCATGCAAAGAACTTTGTTGTGGCTCTTAAAACCTGTGTAACAGATCTACAAGTATGGGCTTTTAAAACCTACTTGTCAGCTCATAAAAAAAAATATGTATTTGCCCTATATTAAATAGTAATAAAGTTGTGTGGTATTTAATAATTGTGATTAAAGTCTAAAAACAGAGTGTTCAAAGCTTATTCTTTACGAACAATAACTTTTGTTTTCAGTTTTCTGGTAACTGCTCATCAGACACCAGGATTACTGACCGCCAGGCAATTTGGGAAGCATTAGCTACAGAAGAGATCTAGCACTGGGATACGAAGGTAGGGTGAGTAATACATCTAGCATCCAACCTATTTCAAGCTGTCAGCAGACACAACTAAAACGTGAGTTACACATTCTGCAGGAATTGAGATAATTCAAAGCAATGACAGACAACTCAACTTTCAGCACTTTCAAACTCGGGATCAGCTTGGGAAAGGAGGATCTTCCAGCTGACAGTTTGTTTCTCATTCCGAAACACTGAACCATCAAACTCAAATTTAACTCAAGCAACCAAATAACGAGTTGGGGTGTGGAGCAAAGAGCTCCGAGATGTAACTGCAAAGCAGCAGTAGCTTTGTAGATGGGATAAAAGGAAACTGAGTCCACGGCTGAGCACGTAACATTGTGCCACGCTTCACAAAGCAAAATCACAGAAGCTCTTTCTGCTGAAGTAAAAAAAAAAAACCAGAAGAAAGAGCCTTTTTTCCTCCCAATTAAACTATTTCCAGAAAATATTTCCTTGCTGACAAAGTGCATGTCCTACTAAAGAGAGGAAAAAAGTGTGCTTGTAACAAGTGAGAATCTGTACAGGATTTCTGATACATAACAAATTCACTTAACCTGCAGCAAGATGGATTTATAATAGACAATCAGCATATTCATAAAGGAGGAACTGGTGTACTTCTAAGATAACCTTAAATGTCAACAAATCACATAGCAGAAATGCTGCATGTTAAAATAAGAAGTCTTAGTGAAAGTCTCTTTTGTGGAACTGATATTAATTGGGAGTGCTTTTTCTTCCTTTAATTATGACATAGACTTTGGAAATGCAGTGATTGAACATTTGCCTAATCCTTATAACTCCACAGTAATTCTTGAGGAACTTCAGGTTACCCCTGTTCTAGAGGGCTTTAAATTAATGCCTTCACTACAGGACATCAATACCAACAAAATCAGCATCATGTGGGAACAGACCCATTCATATGAAAGCCAAGAATCAATACATCCATGTGACACATTAGTCTTGTGCCCACCAAAAAGGAAAATATGTGACTAAAATAAGGATTAGGTCAGGAAAGTCAGAGAGTCCCCAAAAAAACCTGGAACATTAACTCTTACTATAAATGCAGCTGTCATGTTTGACAGCCATAGAACCAGGCAGAAATTCCCAAATAAATTGGTACCCGCGCTTTGTGCTGCTCAAGCTCTCCTCTGGCTAATGGCTGACCTTCGAAGCACGCTGCACATTACCAGGAATATTCAACAGTCATTTTTACGGTGCTGCTACTGACAGACCATCTCCAACAAAAAATTATGTCTTACACCCAAGAAACTGTATAAAGTTTACCTGTAAAAAGTGCCTCAAGGAGTACAGCTCTTCGACAATCAATAACATCCCACCTTCTGCTGATGTTCCACACAAGACGCTCATCAAAAGAACCATATGGTTGAATAACTATAAGAAAGGAATTTCTTTTGTACTAAAGTACTACTCATTTTAATTAAAGGTCATAATCCCTGTTTTGCTGTATTTATGCCTTGCATTATTTTGTCAACAACACTAATCATATCATTATAAAAAACAGCAGCACAAGCTTTGAAGGCAATGAGGTATAGATCCAAAGGTGGAGTGTGGGGCAGAATCCACAAATCATCAAAAAATTAATAAACCAAACTGTAAAAATCGTGGCATCCAGTGTACACCATGTGTGAGACTTTAAAGCAGATTTTTTAATTTGCTTCATGATTGAAAAAATGCTCTCTAGTTAATCTGAAACACATCAAGCTAACACTGCTAGTAAAGTCAGGGAGAGTAATTGCCGCTGTCATTAAGAAATCAACATATTATTTTCTGAAGTTTACTCAGTCATTAGGTGCTCGGTTAAAGACACATCCCTTTGCTCAAAATATGAAAACCGATGGCATATCACAAAGAAAGAAATGGAGAAAAAGCAACAGAGAGGCTTGATGGACATGGTTTTTCTCTTTGACTGTTAATTGATACTGGAATAAGTCCTTAGGCAGAAGAACCAGAGAGGACAGAAACGATCAGCTCTTCAGTCTACAAGCAGTGGCAAATGTATGAACCAACAATATTGGTCCTAAATCATAGTTTTCCTAAACACAGGTCCTCAGAGGACCCAGTAAGGAGCTTTTTGGCACAACACTCCTGTCTGTGCAGTGAAATATTTGGACAGTATTTCACTTTGTAATTTAATGGTTAACATAGTTAATATTATTCCTATAGTGGGTTAATCTGTGTTCTCCTCAAATGGAAAACCTGTGGTTATTTCCCAGTATTTACATGTTGAAATGATAAAGCAACAAACAGAGGTCCCCCTGGGACACATTCAATGGAGAATTATCTATGAACAACACATCCATACATAGCTCTTTAACTACACTCTCGCTACATAAATCCTACGTCTTATTGTTAATTATCTGAATTGCAGATGAGCCAAACACAAAACTTGATGTTATTTGTGTATAGAAAGTTCATTGAAAAGTCACCTGTCTATCCTTATCTGTTACTCATCAGAAACTCCCAGTGTTAGGAGGGCGGGCAGTGCTGTGTTTTACCAACCAGCCACCCAGTTGATTTAATGCACCCAAGTGCGAACAAACAAGTAGAATTCTGGTTTTGCAGATTTAAGTCTTTTGAGTAATGCCCGTGGCTTGCTGAAAATCCTTTTTTATTGAAAATTGAATATGTCAGCTCAGTCATCACTTTAATTTGTTTTAAAAGATTTATTAGAGTTTGATGGGTTTTCTCTTGCTTGATTTCCATGTATTTTCCTGATAAAATTAAAATCATTGGAGCTTCCACTAGAGAAGAACTTCATCAATGTGTCAGTAGGAGCTGGATTTTAATAAAACACTTTGGGAAAGTTTCTCGCCGAAACACTTTTTAAACTTTGCAGGAGGCAGGAAGAATTCATGGGTATAGAGAGATGTGAAAAACAACACTAACAATGCAGTGGAGCTGATCGTTATTTCTTATTTACTGGAGTACTCTTGTGATTTTGTCTGCTTTGCTTTAATACCACAGAAACACAGCTCACTCTACTCTGTTCCTTAAGCACATACCAGGACCTGATATTAACGACTTGATATTAATTTTTATATAAACAACTTCTCCTGACAACATTTGAGATAGCACCTTTCTTGGCAAACTGAGAAGCCTTTCCCAGCCACCACGGCTGTGACACGATGCTGAACACAAACTGTACCCATCACAGAGCACTGGGGCCTGGTGAAAGTGACCCTGGGTGCCACCAAGCTGGGGACACAAGCACCAGTGGAGATGAGTATGTGTCAGAGTGACATTTGGCTCCTTGTACCACTGTTGCTTTGTATGTGGCTGGGAGTGAGACCCTCTGTTCCATAGAATCATTATGGTTGGAAGGGACCTCCAGGGTCATCAAGTACAACCTTTATCCCATCATATTCCTAACCATTGGACCATCAGACCATGGCCTCAAGTGCCTCATCAACCCGTTTTTTGAACACCTCCAGGGACGGTGACTCCACCACCTCCCTGGGCAGCCCATTCCAGTGCCCAACCACACTCTCAGGAAAGAACTTCTTCCTAATCTCCAACCTAAACTTCCCCTGATGGAACTTGAGGCCATTTCCTCTCGTGCTGTCATCAGCAATTTGGGAGAAGAGACCAACACCAGCCTCACTGCAACCTCCTTTTAGGCAGTTGTAGAGGGCAATAAGGTCTCCTCTCAGTCTCCTCTTCTCCAGGCTAAATAACCCCAGTTCCCTCAGCCAGTCTCCATAAGGCTTGGAGATAAGGCCATAAATCCATAAGGCTCCAGCTTGTTCATAAGCCGTGGCAATGTGACCCTTACCTTTCAAATGCACCAGCCACCACCATGGCACACGTTAGCCATAACGTAGAACTTCTTCACAGCGCAGCTCTCCTCTGTGTTCAGCAAGGAGAGTTAGAAAAGTCCCCCGGAAAAAGACAGGGAACATCAATAACAGACATCAATCAAGCATAAAGGGCAATAGAGAAATACTCCTTTCTGCTGACAGACCCTGAGGACATGCATGTGAGACAATAATTAGACAAACAGGGCTCTGTTAATTACTCCACTTAATTTTGGGAATCTCATAGACTGCAAATCATCCTCCCATAGGCTGTCAAGCTATATAACATGTATCCAATATACCTTTATCATGGGCCTCAATCCCCTCCATCATGTCTGGTTTTGGTAGGTGAGTGGCCTCCACCGACTGCTGGTTACTGGCAGAGGCCAGGTCCAGTGGGCAGTGATACCCCCACCCTCCTGACAGTGAGGAAGCTTTATACAAGGATGCTGATGGTGCAAGCTCTAAAATCAGGTCCATTCATTCATCCCTTTGATACTCTTCATTATCCTGAAATCCCAAAAGTATTTTTGCCACCCTTGCAGTCATCTGCCACCTCTGCAGAGCACTGAATCTATTTCCCGAGCTCTGGAGCAGCGTTGTACCCAATGAGGCTGATCCAAGAGAAGCTCTTCCACAATTAAGGGGTTCATATGATCAGCTCTCCCTTTCGTGGTTCCTTCCAGTGCAGTCACAAACAGCCCAGCTACTGGTGGGGCTGCTTTAACCATGGTTGCTGATAACAAAGAAAGGCACAGCGTGGGAGAAGGTTCACACCATGGATCTCAAGGCAGTGAAAAACACATCAGGAGAATGTGCCAAAGAGCCCAGGACTCAGGAAATGCAGTTCCAGGTTTGCACCTATTCTGCCACAGCAATAGGTATGACAGGAGTGGCACGGAGACAAAGGACACACGTAAATACCACACAATTTAAAGGGGAGAAGTCTCTGTGAAGCAGGAGCAATAACTCATAGTGTACCCATTGGCTTCATGGCTACAATTGCTCTGTGTTCCAGCTCAAAACAAACTCACCTCCCCTGCCTTCTGGCAGGTCAGACCTCATCCTGACAATAAATAGTCCTTGAATATATTTTTCATTGGGATCCAAAACTCATTATGTTTGGTCCTTACGTTTACAGGTACAAAAAGTGATTTGAAATACAACATTTGAAAGTCTAAATGGATCAGCTAAAAATACACATAAATTAAAGGTATTGTAATAATGATAAAAATCAAACTTAAAATCTTATTTTGTGCAGCTTGAAATAAAATACACCCTACTGTATATGTTTCAAAGTGTTATACTTTCCTTTGGTATTCAACTGTAATAAGATATAACTTCATGCACTCTCTAGGTATTAAAGAAAATATAATATGTACCTGCATAGGAATTCCACTTTGATTTAGAAAATTGCCTGCCTCCCACAAATTATGCCATGCCAGCAGAAAAGTGTAAAAATAAGTATAAAATATCCTACTATCCAGTTAAAATTACTTAAAATGAAAATTTCGGGAAAGCTGTATGATAGACATAAGAGAACACTAAGAGTGAGCCACATCCAACACGGAAATGAAACACTATAACCAAATTGCAAGTGCTGTCAGGTCTGCATTCGTGAGCTTCCCCATGAAGATCCGGCCTAAATCAATATTCAGCAAGACAGCAAAAGAAATTGAGTGCTATGAAATACTAAGTAATGCATACAGAAAAGTCTGAACTACCCAGATCCCTTAGGAGTTTCATCATTACTTGTAGCAACTCCAGAAAATGATGGGCATCATTTTCAGCAGCTAAGAGCAGACCTCTCCAACACCCAGTGTCAGCTGAAACAGCAAATAAAATGTTAGGATGCATAAGTGGGATGAAGAAAATATAGAAAAGATTATTAATGCTGTTATAGAAATCCCTGATTCATTCTTGTTATCACCGTGCTCAGTACCTACCATCATTTCAGGAACCATCCTGCTGGACTAAACGCAACCAGACATAATTAATATATACAGGTTTACCAATGACAGAGGGATGGTGGAATCCTGCTCTGTAAGTCTCATGATGTGAGAATTCAAGGGCAACGTGTGAAATTGAATGGTTACAAACCAGGAAAAGTATTTCTTCTGATACAAGACGTAATTAGACAGCTGAAATCCTCACCACAAGGATATTGCTGAGGCTGAGAACTTAGTCAAGTGCTAAGAACTGTAAGCTTTTTTTTTACAATGAGGGCAGCCAAAGTTACAATATTAATTTAGAAAAGGAATTCAGATATTAAAATTAACTAATTTCTAACCAGTTAGGATCAGATACTAGAGCACAAGTTATTTGGTATTGCTGAATACTTGGAATTACTTGAAAAGAATTTAGTTGCTTTTACCACATCAAGTCAGAGAGAGGACAGAGTCTGAAACCAAGCACTGAAGCTAAAATCAACCCTCTCTGCCAACACTTACCTTTACACAGGTCTTCGTTTCCATTTAGCAATTTAAAAGCTACTGCTTCAGTTTCAGATTCAATGTTTAGTGCTGATTTTTCTTCTGAAGAAGCCTGTGTGTGTCAGAAGTACCTATCCACTCACCTGTGGCTGCCCCAAGCCATGGTAAGAGTTAACAGCACTGGCAGCAGTAGCTCTAGGAGAGACAATAATATTCAGTCCAAACTATCCATAAAGCAACACTGGGAACCCAACCCTCAAAATTCAAACTCCCAAAATTTAAACTAGTGGTCCTAGAAAGGAAGAAAGTGAGAGCAGAGTCAAAAGGTCTAAGGAGCAACATGACCCAGACAGGCACAGAGAACAACCACCAGCAGGAGAGCTGAGGTGGACAGGGAATAGCAGCAATCATTGGAACAACGGGATTTTAAAGGACTTTTACACCCCTTTGGTTATACTATGGACACTACAGGCTTTGGCCTATTTCTCTTTCAGAAGGGGATTTAACTCCTCTGAAATCTATCCCAAACACTGGTGAAGAAAACAGCTTACTAGGCTGGCCCTAAGCTGGATCTCAAGGCTATCAGCAGCATCTCAGGAGCTGTCAGCAAGACCCCATAACAGGCTTACATCTTTAATGCTTTCCTTCCTCCCTTGCCAGTTCATTCATCCTTCTGTGCACTTCCACAGCCTTCACCTTATCGGTGCTAAGGGAAGCCTCTGCTCTGCACTGGCAGCTCAGGTGTTTTGGGCTCATTCAAGAGAACTGAAAGGTGATAATTTCTATAGCTACAATTCTGTCACTTTTTTAAATAGCTTGCAAGTATTTAATATTTCAAAATACATTGCTAACTACAAATAAGGCAAGTAACCATATGGATAATATATCTGATATAAACAGCAGTCATTTGGTGGCAAGGAAAAAAATATGAAAAAATACAAAAATATTTTCTCTGTTCTTGGTTGGATAAATGTGAAGGATGGATTCATTCTGGAAGTAAGGACTGAGGTATCTCTCATTGGTCACTGACGTGGTAATCACAACGTTTCAAGTGAACAATTTGGATTTCCAATTTACATGAAAAAGTCTTTTTTCTTTTAACCATCTCGTGATACTCCATAGTTTTAATTCCATTTCTGACTGGATATGAAAACTGGTGAGTTGTCTTGTTTTGATTTTTCTTGGTGGATGAGAGGATCTGTGTTCTTTCTGTCAGAAGAGCCTAATTCAAATGTGCAGGCTGGGGTTTTGCCAGATGACAATGAACTTCACCTTGTGTTTAACAGAGCTCTCAAACTGATTGCCAAGCAATCCACAGAAAGTAAAAGTGATGTGGTTGGGACTGACCTAAATAGCAAAGACATTCCTGTCAGTGTTGATAAACTCTTCAGACAACAGCCTAATACATAAAGGCTCACATTTCAGTAATGATGTGCATTTCCAGTCCAGTGTACAATGTGATAGAGCCACAATAAATATTTTGTATCTGCTTTTCCTCTTCGTGCCCTGCACAGAGTAATTGCTGAAATAGCAGTTAAAGTGTGAGTGTATTTTATTTTAATTTAGCTTGCTGTATGACACCACTACATCCTGCCAAAACTGTCGTGTCTCTATTCCCTTTATTTTCAGTCCTAGAGAGTAAGACACAATAGCAGCTCTGGAGATGACAAACACATAGATCAAAGTTTCTGAGTTTCCATCTAAGACAGCTGAAATCTGATAAGCAATGTGTATCTAGGATTCGGGAGACAGAAAATCTTGAATTTCAGAGGCTACTTACAGAAAGCTTGTCTTTACTTTACACATTCAGGATTTTTCTGGGTCTTTTATCCTGTCCACTAGATCAGCTGTGTATAAAGGTAATAATTCAGAAGCCTATCTGAAGTGCTATCAATAAAAATAATCTTGAAAGAAGACAGTTGACGCTTTTCTTTTCCTAGTAAGGAATACCTTTCTTAAGAAGCACTTTCCTCTTTTCCTAGACACTAACGTAGCTATTAATCTCAGCCTATAAATTGTATTTCCATATGTGAGACCAATCACAGAAATAGTTTATTTCTAATGCTCTCAAGCTTCCTGATTCTCTCGCACTCAACAACGCATTCCTAAAGCTTTTTAAGAAAGAATAAACCCCTACGAAGGGAAAAAAGAAGGGAGGAATTTAATATAAATCATTATTAATATAATCTTTTCATTATTCGAAATGAAGGCTTATTCCAACTAATCTAGAAGAGGGTTAAATTAAAGCTACTCGAGTTGACTGGGGAGCTGCTGCAGCCTCACCTCGGCAGATCTCTAACTCACCTCTCGCACCTCTCCAGGGGAACATTTCCATTAACACGGTGATTAATGCCACGCAGACAACATCCTCTCGCCTGGATCACGCTGGTACAGCGACAGTAATCCAACTAAAGAATATTTCATAATAGTACAGCCTTGTTCTTCTGCCTGTCAAGAAAGCTGCTTTGAGGGCACACTGACCACTTACAAGTTATTAATAGAATAAGCAACATCCATAATAACTCATTAGCATCCTTTGCAGAACTCTGTTCCTATTTTAAGTTGCCAAATGCTCATTTCCATTTTGTGCAATTACATACCTATTTATGTGTTACATAAAATTAAACCAATGCCTTTATGGTCTAAACACTGTTGATGTTGCTTCTGTATCATGAATTTGAAAGCTGGGATATATAAGGTGCAGCACGGTTGAGAGCAATGGTGCAAAATAACTTCCAAGATACACCTCACCACTAATACCCTTCATGAGCAGTCACATGGATTTGTTCTAAGATTTAAAAAAAAAAAAAAATCTATATCTTTCTCAGCAGCTTTTACATAGTATTTTTTCCTGGATGTATGTCTTTTTTCTGCTAGCCTTTCTCAGGTGTGTCAATACTGATTGTATCAACTTTCTATCTTCTTTTTTTTGGTAGCAACTTTGCATCCCCTTTTTGCAGCAACTTTGTATCCTTTTTTGCAGCAACTTTATCTTTTTTGCAGCATCTTTATCTTTTTTGCAGCATCTTTATCTTTTTTGCAGCATCTTTATCTTTTTTGCAGCATCTTTATCTTTTTTGCAGCATCTTTATCTTTTTTGCAGCATCTTTATCTTTTTTGCAGCATCTTTATCTTTTTTGCAGCATCTTTATCTTTTTTGCAGCATCTTTATCTTTTTTGCAGCATCTTTATCTTTTTTGCAGCATCTTTATCTTTTTTGCAGCAAGTTTGTATCCTTTTTTGCCGCAACTTTGTATCCTTTGTGCAGCAACTTTGTATCTTTTTTTCAGCAACTTTGTATCTTTTTTTTGCAGCAACTTTGTGTCTTTTTTGCAGCAACTTTGTATCCTTTTGTGACAACTGTANTTTTTTGCAGCAACTTTGTATCTTTTTTTTCAGCAACTTTGTGTCTTTTTTGCAGCAACTTTGTATCCTTTTTTGTAGCAACTTTGTATCCTTTTGTAGCAACTTTGTATCCTTTTTGGTATCAATATTCTGATTGTTTACAGACGAGAACCTCAGGATTGGTTTGGTTCTCTCAATAAATACTGTATTTCCAAATGTTTCTAATAAACAACACTCCTAACTTTCCTGAAATACACTACCCATGCTGCCATCTAAATAGACATAATATATTAATCCAAATACATACATCTCAGCCTCCTCAGGAATGAGTTGGGACACTTTTGCTGGCATCTGTGAGAGCTACGGCCGAGTTTTACAAACACATGAGTGTTAGAGCTAGATTTCAAAATGCATGTGATTTATTTGACTTTCACCAGTAAGGCTGAGTTCAAATAAGTCCTGGGTGACAAAGAATAGCTCCTGGGTCAGTTTTGTACCTGATGTAATCCAAATTTGTGTGAAATCCTGCCCCACTCAGCTCTAGGAAAGTTGTGCCTCTGAGAATACGGTCTTCACTTCTGAGTTCTTTGTGTACAAATTCGTATGGACCCACATAGAAATCCTACTGGCAGGCTACCTTTTGTGCACCCTTCCACATGGGAAGTTAAACACTGATTTCCTGCAATGTAATTTATGGGGTATAGCCTTCTATGACATATGCAAATCTGAAGATGAAAGAGCAAACACAATTTCATTTTCCATTCCTTTTTAAATATTATCAAAACCTGAAGCAAAAATCCTACAAGAACACCTACAATAGAAAATACCAGGAGTCTGGATGTTAGGACCTTTCTGAGGAAACTGAACCAGGGGAAGAAGTGGTGTATCAGAAAGAGGCATTGACTTCAGAGGGGGAAAAATGGAAAGTAATTGTAATCTCCAAATGCAATGTTTTTTTTAGTTTGGTGCATAAACTATAAATTCCTCACATTGAAAAAAAATAAATAGAATCAAACCAAAATAGAAATTGAAAAGGAAAAAGGACTCCAACCACTGTGTTCTGAAAATGTTTCCTTGAAATCACTAAGGATAATTCAGTCCCTGATCTGGTTCCCATTTCTTGGCATGGTACTTTTGCCCCTGTCCAGCAATAGGAACAGGAGCAAGTTCCACTAGAAATAAGTGTCTGGAAGTTTTGATTGTAAATTAACTGCACATAGACACATAAGGAGGAATTAGGAGCTGAAAAAACCAGAAGTCCCCTTGGTAAGCAGCCATGACAAACCGCAGAGTTGAGCTGCAGCAGAGCTGCTGGGACACGGTGGTGGGGACCGGGGGGAGGTTTCACCATCCCCGCTCTCAGGGCTTAATAACCATTCCCATCCCAGCTGCTACTTTACATACTCTCTGGGCATGAGGATTAACAGAGCATGGCAGCACTCCAGATAAACTTACAGGGAAAAATAAGAGCTCCTTTCATCAATATTTGATTTATTATTTTTTTTTCCTCGTATTTTAGCTTGGACTCAATTCTGCTAATTTTGCTGTATATACTCATAGGCCCCGATTTCAGCACTGTGTGTCACATATACAGATGCCAAAAAATGAAGAAAATCCTTTCCAATCCTCAAATGACAAAAACCAATGGTGCAGGCACCACTAAACACTCACAGTTGTTTTTTTGGCTCTAGTTCCTCAAAGGAGATCCAAAATGCAAACATGAATTTGGAACAAATATCTGAAACTTCGTAAACACCAAGGAGACTTCAACTACCACGAAGGATTTTGAGTGGTTTGGGTTTTTTTGCTATGATAGCTCTCAAAATTAAAGCTGTTCTTTCAAAAAAAATGTCAGTTGTAAACGCTAGATCTATTACATGAGTGATAGTTTGTTCATCGTAGAGATTGCTTAAGAACAGCACAAAATGACCCTTGCGACGCTGGCAAAGTCAGTGTCAGCTTGAATTACAAGATACATAAATCTAAGTTACACAAGTTACATCCCCTAAAAGCTGATCCAACTTGTGCACTAAATTATTTGGCAAGTTTTCTGTTTGCAAGTCAGACTCGTTGATTTTACATCTTTTTTTTTAACCCACTCAACCATTTTCTCCCATGGTTCAACCTTCTCTCTCCGTTTGTGTTTCCAGGAGGAACCTCATCCCGCTTTTCCTCCCAGATGAATGGCTCGGGAAAGTTCTTGGCTGGAAAAAGCAGTGTGAGGGCTCCATAGAGGCTAAAAGAAAATATCTCGAATAATACTGGGTGGGTTAAATGGGTCAAGTAACCAATCTAACACTGTGTGCAATTATTTCTTCTAAAATCCAATCCCATTTTCTGGAAAAAACCCACATGTACATTAAACTACAGCTTTAAACTGTTTCAATATGTATTTAACTACAAGAGCGCAGGAGTTCTAGCACAGCATCTCAACATCGACTTGGCCTAAATACCTGTAATATTGGCATTTTACTCAGCGATTAACATAATTTACACTATGAAGCTTATTTTCTTTCCAAAAATCAATTCCTCTGCTCTCTACATGTTCCTGGGGAAAAAAAGATAAAATCTATTTCCAAAGACTTTTATGGAGCAAAATCATTCAAGTAGCTGGATGGGCTTAGCTGCCCTGCTGCGAGGTCAAATCTTTGAGACAGATAATGTACTGATGTCTTCATAGTTTGTTTCTGAAAACATTATTCTTTACAGACCCTTGTTTCACCATAAAAACAGGACTTGATTCAACTACTCTGAATCACTGCCTCCAAGTACCCAAGTTTTCTTTTAAGAAAAAATGGTACCATTTACAAATACAAAATGTGCAAAATAGGAAAACATGGAAAGTTCAACTCTAACACACATACACAGAGAAAGACAACAAGAAGTGCAATCTACTGGGAACTTCACTCCCACCTCTCAGGTCTGTAAACCTCAATCACACTGCTCAGGCTTCTCCTCTCCAAACTGAGGCATCGCAGCCTCTCCAGTTTCTCCTCCTAAGGCTGCTGCTTCACTCTTTGATCATTTCACCTTCCTTGATAACTTCTCTAACTTCCCCGTGCCCTTCCCAAGACATGAATATTGGAACAGCACACCCTGCTCTAGCTGGGGGCACAGCAAGGGTTTATACACTGACAAGTGGTGCTCTCTGCCCTCTTCTCACTGACTTTTTCTGATTTAATTTCATGTAAACGTCAAATTTTATGCATTTTTTTCAGTCTAAAATAACAGATATTCTCATGTTCTGCCCTGTCTGCATTGCAAAATTAGAAAGAGCTGCTGAAAGCCTTCAGGTGGTGGGCAAAGAAGGGGGAATGGGAGAAAGAAGAGGAAGAAATCAGGCACATGCTTTTACCTCAATATATCAGAGCAGATATAGAGGCAGAAATAATGTGTACATCCCTGCAGGATTAGTAAAACTCCTTTCTTGAATGCTGCAATGACAGCCTGTTCTCAAAGCAGAGCAGCTCCCAGTCTGTAAATAAAACAAGATGCAAAAATCGTGCTAAACAGTCTGCAGCTGATTGAGGAAGAGGGGTTCCAAATTAATTAATACATCACGTTTTGGTCTAGTGGATGGTTGCATTTGATTCAATGAAAAAAAAATCATCATTTTCCGCCCTCTGATCACTTGGCAATCTTTAATAAGCAACTACAATTTAAAAGCACCTAGTTCAACAAGTTTACAATGGCTGGCTGTATCTGCATCACAGAGATAGCACACCTTCACTAAGGCAGAATAAGGGTGATTGCCCATCACTCCACGGCACATTTGTAAGAAGGAAATAGAGCATGCAACTAATCCTCCAGAGTGCTGGTGTTTTATTTGAGGAGATTTACTCCATGCTCTGTTTCGCCCATCCAAAGATGCAGTTATTTTAATTCAAGAGATTTGTGTCCAACGCTTTTTCTCCCTATTAAGATTTAGTGCCTTTAATTCAGGAAAAGATTTTTCTATGTTCTGTTTGTCTTATGCAAAATCGGGACAGCTGCAATTCAAGTTTACTCTGCAAGGTGGCACCTATCAATGAGTTAAAATGATGCACATAGTACCCTCAGATTCCTTTGAAGGCAGGGTCAGAGGGTTTCCAACACTCCGGAACAGATTTGTCTTCTTGTTGCTAACAAAAAGTATTTTGTTGTTTAAAAGTAACAAAATGAGAGCTCAGCATTGTGAGTCAACACTGCATGTAATATTAACATCATGTCCATTGTGGCCCAGAGGCAAGACCCATTAAAATCAGTGGAAGAATCTCCATTGACTTCAATAGGCTTTACAGCAACCTACAGGGTGAAATCCGGGCCCCACTGAAGGAGAATGTGAAAATTCTTATGAACTTCAAGGAAACTAGGATTGCTCCTACCACAGCTAATGAGCAAACAAAATGCTCTAGTTGCCTGCTTGCTTGTGTACTAAAGAGCAGCTCGGGTGAATGACACCTCTGATCCATTATTTATCTTGTGTGACGTTTTCTATTATAGGCACACAGATCAATAGAAAAAACAAGAAAACTAGGAGAATTTCTAAGCATGACTTAAAAACATGAGTTTTATTCTTAAAATAACAAATCATATTTCCCTACCCTTCTTCCTCCATGTTTTTGAAGATATGGAAATAGTATTGCTTTGAATGCTTTAAGTTAGTTTAGGTATGGGGTGGATTTTTTCTTGTTTTTATTTTAACAATTCCATTAAATGGTGGACTGTACTTGGGAGATCACAGCTAATTATGTACAACTACTGCTAAAAAAGCTTTATTTGGTCTTCAGTTTAAATTTGTTGACTAAGATCAGAGTTCTTTCTTTGTTAGCATTTTTTAGGGATATACAGGAAGAAGCCAGACCCAGGCAACTTCAACCTGAGAATTAACTCCCAGACACTGTCAGAGATGAAATATGTTATTATGCTAGCATGCATATGAGTATCTATGACTGATTTAAATGATGCCTTGCACAGACTACTAAAAACATATTTCAATCTCTATTTATAGAGTGTAATCAGATGTCTAGCACAATCCTTCCCATATAGATATTTACATCTTTTCTGATGCCTCTATGTCTATTCATGGGATATAGACACCACCCAAAATACATGTATCGGTAAAGCTACAGCTAAAGGGTATTTATTTGTTATTCAGTACACAGTACAGCAGTATATATGCAAAGTTCTCTTCTTCAGAGACCATTTCCCACTCTTAAAATGTAGTCTAATTGTGTTGTGTGTATCATCTGACCCTTGAGAAAGAAAATACAGTCAGTTAGGCTAAAGCCAAAACTTCCCAACACACGAGTCCAACAGCACTCAGCTCTGTCAAGAGATGAACTACTGTACTTCGTTTGTCTGATCTAATGAGGTTACTATTTACAGATAGAAAATTAAAGGTCTAAGCCCTGACACCAGCCCCAGACTCTCCCATCTGATCTTCTGTCTTCCTTCATCCAGAATGGCATAAAAGCACTTTTATCTGCTGAGAAATTGCTCTCTGTTCTCTCAACCACACACAGCTTGGGTACCAGACTGGTGGCATGTTGACACATTAAGTCTAACAGTGATTCCTATTTATTACATATATACAGAAAGCTCTTAAATGTTCTCAACCAATTTCCTTCCCTTCTCAGCACAGGTCCTTGCTCCTGGATCCCACTTTGCCAGAGGCCAGCCTGGCTCAGGCAGACAGTGGCTTTAGGAGCTGGTTGGGGAGAACAGACATGGATCAACACATAGCTCATGGTGGGCTGGACCATCAACCACAGCAACCAGCTGGCCCACCATCCAGCTCCCAGGGAATCATGCCTCTTACAAGCTTTGATTTCTTAGGTCTTGGCATTAACATTTTCTATAAATCAGCAAAGTGGAATTTTCCAGCATACTTGTTTGGTGATGGGTAATGTTAATCAGTGGTACAAAACTTCCTGGAGGCCCCAAAGCTTAATTTCAGGGTCTTGTATTTTATGGAAGAGCATAAACCAGTAAAGCACCTGCGGTACATGACTTTACATGTGCTTGCACTAGTATTTCTTGATATGTTCCTACTCACACAACACCTTTATTCCACTCAAAAGATGGCTACAATAGTCACAGCAAAATCTAGAAAGGTCCTAAAACACTCAGAATGGAAAGAGTGCAAACATGCTGCTTATGCTGTGCTCTGGTTCTGAGCAGCAGAGACTCCTCTGCCTTCCTGCCCCAGGATTCAGCCGGGTTTATGGCTACTGCTTGTCAAAATCAAATACCAAACAATGCAGAAGCCTTTATAAAAGGATAGCAACGTGACATTTCAAATAAGGAGAGCAGCCTGACCAACACTGGCTTTCTGCCTCAGCTTCTGCTACTCAGTTGCTAGAAAGGAAGACGAGGAGCATCCTTGGAGACCCTTCTACCAGTAAACACATGTGCAGGACTCAGATTTGCTCAAATACTAAACTAAAATACTAATGTGCTAAACCAAAAAGCAGCAGCTCCTAGTGCAGGTCCATGCTGTCCTCGTCAAGGACATTCTTCCACCTCACCCTAGATACAAACATATGTTCTGTACTTCTGTTGCACTTCGCAGCATTTTAAATGGCAAGCTCCATCATTAAAAAATGTGAAAAGCAAAGCCCAACTTCCTTTATAATTTGAGATTCTGTTTTCATATAGTAGGAGCAGATGCGCAAATGTTTGTTTACTCAGTTCTTGATAGTAGGCATTTGCTAGCAGATGCATGAAATTAATTTCTGCCCTAGTATTAAAAATCATTTCCTTGATTTAAATGTCTCTGATAAAGAAACAGTATCATAAAGTGGTTTAGCTGATGAAGCAGCACAGATAGAAACAATACTTGCTATTTTAGGATTGCTATTTCTATTTGCTTAGATTGCATAGTGTGTCTTTCAGGAAAACAAATAATTATTTTTGAAGTCTTCCATCCAAACATTTTCCTTTTGAATGTGTTTCCCAGAGCAACATACAAGAATATTCATTTTTAACTGTAAGAAAAGTAATTTTAGCACCGGGCTGTGATTTCTTTAGGTTTCATAGAGTCAAAAGAAAACATGGGATTTCATACTCTTTTTTTCCCCTCCACTTATCAATTTATGGGGAGTGCTGTGCAGTTGCAGGAAAACTCTGAGATATTGCCAGGGTTCTTTAATTTTGACCTCAAGTGTGTGTCCACAAGAAGTGGACAGAGAGCAAGTAAGGGGACTCGTTAGGGAAGCAGCTCACCTCTCGGGATCCTTGTTGCTTTGTGGAGTTCTCATGTTTCCAACAGAGCTGCCTCAGGAAGAGAAACTGGAAAGAGAAGTGGGTTTGCATTTTCCCACATGATCCAGTCTATCAATGGATTTAACACGGGCAGGTGGAACCTGAGCTGTGGTCACTGTTCACAGAGCAGGAAGGGAACACCAGGCGGAAAAATTATTTCACGGCTTAAGCACGGACTAGGATCAGTATCAAAAAATCATCTGGAATTTCTAAAACAAAGTAAACTTGGTTACTTTTTAATATTATCAGTCTGTAATTATTTTGCTGTTATAAATAAACTAAATGGTCTGTTTTCTGCAATAACCCTCAGCAAGGCATTATTTCATAAGTGGCTTGAACAAGCAGGAATCGCAGAACTGGAGAAAAAACAGCAGAATTGGTAAAATTATGGTCTAAACTACACTGATGTGTTTTACTTCATATCTATTTTTGCAAGGCCTACACACCTATATTTGGACATATTCATCCTACTCCTATTACAGTTGCCTTTCAATTTGACATAACTTTTATAGCTAATTTATTTGCTTAATTTCAGATGACAAAATAACATTAAACCATCAGTCTACAGAATGTTCCATCACAGTCACCATCTGTGAAAGCGTCACCTATAAATCCATAGATTATAACTAAACTGCCACAGGAGTTAATGAAGTTGATGAATG
The DNA here is from genome assembly GCA_013398125.1 of Aegotheles bennettii. Classification (NCBI taxonomy): domain Eukaryota; kingdom Metazoa; phylum Chordata; class Aves; order Caprimulgiformes; family Aegothelidae; genus Aegotheles; species Aegotheles bennettii. The sequence continues at coordinate 395,890 of VZRW01012680.1, read as the reverse complement.
ACTTTGTGTCACTTAGGAACTGTATCTGCTGAATAGGAACATCATCAAATGCAATCGGTTTAATACAGACAGATGCTCCTTTTCACAGTCTCTCAGTGCTTCACCATGCCCTGGACTGCCTAAAGTGGCAGAAAATATATCTAGAAAAAAAAACCCACAAAAGAAACTAAGGGAAAAATGAAAGTATAATATGTTTCTGTCCTGTATTATGCAGCCCCTCCAAGACATAATGCTTCCTCAGGTTCCAGCTTAGCACCAGCATCACTGCAGAGTTATATAAATACAGTAATAAAAGCACAGACACACAGAGCTTCATTTATGGGAAGATCCCACAGCACTTCACAAACATTAATTAATTAAGCCTCACAACACACCGTGCCACACTTGAAGGCGATTTGTCTGTGTGCTTCTTCCCCCTGCTCAGGCACTAATGGGGTCTGTCACTGGGTCACTGTGGATACTGTCCCATGGTGGCACAGTGGATAAATAAATAAATATTCATCTAAAAATATCTGCACCCTTTCATGCTGACCATGTCCTCCAGACAAATGACCTGGGAGGGCAGCAGCTCTGCAACCCAGGCTCCTGTTGAGCACGTACCATTGCATGTCCTAGCAGCAGCAGCAGTCGTTTGGGCTCCCCCCTGACCCCAACACTACGACCCCATTTAAAAGTGCCCTCCATTAGTGATCAGATTTACAGCTCCTGTGAGCCGCAGGGAAGGGGATGAAACGATGACCAATGCTTCCAGAGGAGCGTGTCATGGAGGAAAAATACTGCCACCCTGCTCAGGTCCACCCTGCAACCTCAGACTGTCCCCGAGGGCACTTTGCAGAGAAATGGTGAACTTGTGAGCATGGCCCTTGTCAAAGGTGAGCCCCTGGGGGTCCCAGGGGTCTGCACACACACACAGCACTCCTCTGACAACCCATCCTGATGGGGATGGCAATGCAGTAGGGGTAAGCAAGTCTCAGAGGGGTGCTTTGGGATGTTTAATGGAGCACGTCAACTTAACTGACCCCTTGATGCCAGTGAAGTGTCACGGTAAAAGGCTATGGAGTCACCCCACTGCCCTGCCTCAGGCCCACAATGTATTTTTTGGCATGTCCTGCCTCACCATGTCCCTAATCTGTCACAGAATTCCCTAATTCCCCCTACAGAAGCTGGCTGCAGCAGGAGCCAGATCCGATCCTTGTAACAGCGGCTGCAGGAAAGCTTGACATGAGGTCTGTTATAAACACATCAGAAATTACTTCACTCACCTCAATTTTATCTCAGGTGAATTTCTCTGATGCTTAGCAACACCTCATATTAAAATTCTGTTTTAAAATACAGTGTTAATTAAGCAATTAAGGATGGCAAGGCTTATTTTATAGCATCATCTACTCAGTTACATTGTGCTGTAAGGTTAGCTGCACGAAGCACGTTTTACAGCCTTATGAAATACTGTCTTCCTTTTCTTGTTGCTTTTATAACAGATTATAATGAGTTATTCTTTATGTGTTTTAAATTATTTTTTGATAACAAAATGGTATTATTTGCCACATCACCATAAAATGCTGACAGCTAGAGTTTAGCTAGTTAGAAGACACTTCTGCACTGTGAATTAAATGAAAGCACACTAGTTACAAAGAAAAAATCCACCTAGAAAAAAATAGCAGCAACATTCATTAGATTCATTACCAATTTAGAAGTAGAGTATATATCCAGTCTTTAAAATTATCTATTGATTTCTTTACCAGTTTAGTATCTGAATAGTTTTAAGAGCCTTCACATTAGTATGGTGACAAAACACAAGCAGAGGCGTACGAGTCCATGTGAATTTTTCAGGCTGATTATGAAGTGTATTTAAGCCCACCAACAGCATTTCTTCTGTCCTCCACCCCCTTCCATAAACACCAGCAGATATTGTGTGCATGCACAGTGCACTGCTCCCATGATCAGATCTAGAGTGGCTCAGTCAATCACAAAAGCATAAATGATGAGGCTTCTGCCATAACCTCATCCTCACGTAAACCTCCAGGCATCAACAGATACAAACGATATTCAACATTTATTTTCATTGAAGTCAAAAGGCACCTTCTAATTCTTGTAACTGCAACAAAGACATTGAGCATCCCAAGAAATGCATTGTATGCAGCGACCATATGCAAGCAGTGGATTTATCTGGGCCAGGAGCTGAATCACTTAACCAGGAAACCATAACATTTCTTGATGCTCCAGACTTTTATTACATCCAGCCTGGCTGCGCAGCTCACTCTGCTACATCTGATGGTGCTGAAGAGACACTGTTTGCTACCACTGACCTTTAGAATTGCTTACCCAGTTGGCTGCTGTGCCAGTTCCCTTGATCACATCAACTGGCAACTCCATTTCAACAAAATAGTTTCCTAAGCAAAACCCAAATATATCCTGTAAATAGCTCTCCTGTCCTTCTTTTAGACATGTCACTTCATCAGACTATAAATATCAGAATTCAAAGGTCAGGAAGAAAAATGCAAATGCCATTTATAAGGGTGTTATAAACAGCATATCACTGAGCAGAAATAAAGTATGATCCAGACAGATTTCAGCCTGAAGTTCACAAAGGGAGAAGTATTCTCCGATTTATAAGATCAAGTACAAAGAGGTCTTCACACTTTAAAAGAGCAAGATCCATACATTCTTTATATAGCACAAATCAATGTTTCATGGCCAGATAATGGTCCAATAACTTTGTCTCCTGAAGAACTGCTGAGGATCAAATGGATACAATTAAGTGAAAAAATGTAAGTACTTACAGGAAGAGTTTAAAATGGATTAAATCATAAACTACACATAATGGCTAGTGGAACACTCTATGCAAACCAGCTGAGGTCACATTAGTTTTCTTCTTGGACATCTACTGTAGGTAGGCAGTGAAAGCTGTAAATTAAACTTATAGGAAGATAAAACACCACACAGTAACTCTGACATTTCCAAAGGCAGAAGAACCAAACAAAACTATTGCATTTCAGAGCAGTAACTCTCCACACCAACCAGAACATGTGCCAGACCAAAGCCAAAGTTGAGAGTTGTTTCCTACAAAGAGATGTACAGAGAGGACCTTTCTGCATGGGGGCTCAGCACCAAAACCAGCCTTGGCTCTCACCTCTTGTCCTTGCAGAAAACAGCTCCATGGAAAGACATTGGCAATAATTATAGAAGAGGCAAGCCAGACTATATATGTATTCTCAAACCAGATGTAACAGATGTTCTTTGCACCAGAACACCACCTGCACAAGTGTCACACCACAGGGAGAGGTGGCCCTTTTGGCAGAGGCTGATCCCTTCAGCCACCCCTGTGCAGAAAATGGGGTCTGTGCTGAGCTGCAGACTGCAGAAAGAGCAGCAGCACACTTGCTCGCTCCCCCTCTCAGCTGTTCAGTCGGAGTATTTGTCACTGCCACCGAGAAACCACTTTGCCAATATTTACAGTAATAAATTAAAGCCTATTAAAACCAGAAGTTGACTCTTCAGTAGCACAAGATTGAATGCTTTCTGCCCTCCTCCGCTCATGAGTTGGTTTTGCTTGTCTTAAATTTTATAAATATGTTATTTGAGCATTCAGTTTCTTTAAATACTAAACAACTATTACTGAATACCTCAGACTTCCAACTCTCTCCTTGTATGCATCTTGATTAGACACATCTTGTATCACCAAGGCTGCCTCATTTCAAAGAGAACAAGAATGAATGATGGAAAGACCTGGTTCTTAAAATAATAATAATAAATAAATGCTAGAAGCTATTTAAAGGGTGAGGAATATTGCAGAAATAAATGAGGCATGAGTATTCTTCATTAGAGAAAATATTATTGGGCTATGTCATAAGGATGACTGTTTTCTTCCTCTAGTATTAATGGGAGAGAAAAGTGATGAATTTCAGTGATTCTGAACTTTGCATTTATAACGTAAAATTGCCACAGCTAGATTAGACTTCTCTGATCAAATCTGTCTTCATTGCAACTCAAAAAAAGCAGCAAATAAAATTACTACAGGAGTAGCTTCAGCTCATGCAACATAAATTCTTCTTAAATATTTGAAGATCAAAGTTTGCTCAATTAGCAAAATGTTTGGAGGAGACAAGGAAGATTCATCTACTGCCACAGTGCTGTCAAGCACACGCAGCGGAAAAATCACAGGCTGCAATTACAACAACTACACAGAAACACTGGAGAATGTTTACATGGGGTTATTTCAAAATGAACTCCACGTCCACAGGCCAGCCTGGCCCCGACCAGGGCAGTTTTCAAATGCTGCTCTATGGCTACAAGGAAACCTGCAGGTGTTATTTTTATTAGTCATCATCTTTTTGGGTCATCTCTGTACACAATATTACATTCTTTCAAAGAACTGTCTTGAATCTCAAATGTTAAACCAAATGTTATCTGTTCAAACACCACACAGTTGACTGGGAAATCTCTGATGTAAAGCGAATGAGGTCAGATGGGAGAGAAATACAGCCCTAAAATAAAAGAAAAAAGAGAATAACTCACTGTTGTTTGTGACTGGATTAATAAACAAACAATTGAAGAACCCTCACAATCTAAAAAATGAATCAATTATTAGAATGAGGGCACATTTTTCAAATTAACCTTTCAAACTGAAGCAGTAATAAGGCATTGATATGCATGTAAATCCTCTCTAGGTATTTAGTGTGTCAAGAGACATGTTTAAAATTGATTTTAGGATATATGTCACCTCCAGTAAGGCCAAGCTGAATAATTCTTTTTTTTCTCCAGCAATGGGTGGGAAATGTCCTTTCAGAAAACTTTGCTAAATGGTATTGAATTTCATTCCTAACAGGAAAATAACATCCCTTTAGAAGAGCTCTCAAGCACCGTCTTAACTTCCACTGGATTCCACCTAGATGCACACTCAAAAATAAATACACTTTCAGGCTCTGTATGTTTGGGGTGTTTAATGAAATGATGAATAAACACAACTGAATCACGGGGAAGTGAGAGGAGAAACCACTTAATTGATGCCAGAGATTTTTGCACAGCAGACTGAATGGAAGGACAAAATAAAACTTGAACACTGAACTATAGCAAACCTGACAACACATCTACACAAATTACTGCATTTAATAGAAAAGTGGTGTGGGCCTGGAGCTGCTAAAGCTTCTGATCAGATCCTCGCAGTTCCTGGTTTCCAGTAGCAGCTACACTTGAGCAGTCATGCAACAATTTGCTCTTACCACAAAGCAGTTGCCTACCTGTGATCACACGCTGGTTCAATTTTCCAGCTCAAAATCACATAGAGTGTTTCTACTACAGCCATTTGGAAGTGTTGCCTTAACTACGAGAAGAGCCTAAAAGGTTTCAGATGCAAGAATGAAATTAAAGAACGTGCTGAACAAATACCTGGTGATTTGTTCCTTCCTTTCCCTGACTGCAGAAATGTGCTGCAGGTATGCCAGCAATTCCATTACAAACCTGCACTTCTGGACTACCAACTTCTAGACTGAACTTCTTACTACGCAGCAGTGAAATCCTTTTATGCAAGTGCTTTTGGTAAATCTAATCGTTATTTCCTAAGTAAATTACTAACCCTAGCTTCAAATTTCATGACTTTCTCTGTCCATCTATTTATCAATATGAAACTTCAGACATTTCAACAAGATTTTGGCTGACATGCAAACATTCATCTATTCTTTTCTCTTTTGAGGAATACACGAGTTTTCTTTGCAACAATTACTGGAAGGAAAAAATCAATGGTTTATGTTCGATTCTTGGGTCTCTACTGCTCAAAATGTCAAAGCAGTCTGTCAGTTATTTCTGTTTTCTAATCCAGCAAGTAGAATATGATAGCTGAGATATTTGCTTTGTTTTTTGTGTTTGGTTTTTTTTCTTTTAAAAAAACCCCTATTTTTCATAAGCCATATATATTATTAAAGATAACAAATAAATTTGTTCCTCTGTGAATTTGTGGCACTCCAGCTCAGTAGAAAATTTGATGGTTTTGGGTGCCTTGAAGCCTACACATTTTCGTAAGAGACTATATCCAAAATCATAACTACTATCTCCTACATAATTTCCCATAGAAACAGGTAAAATTATAATTTTCTAATTAACTCAATATAACTTTTTCATATGGAAACTGGCCTAAGTAGGTCTTATAATTTAAGAGAATAATTTCTAAAGCTGAAAAGATAAGAGGACTCTCTTGACATGGTTATGCAGGTTTGCCACCTTGAGATTTCAACCATTCTGACCAGGGTGGCCAGGCCACAGGAGTAAGAAGAATAAAAGAAGAACAAAAATATTGTGAACAGAGAAAATCTGGATTTTCCCCTCACAGTCATTAGATTCTCACACAAAATTTAACTTGTAGCATATAATAAAATGCTGAAATCGATTGATGGGAATCTGAGAGTAAAGAAAGGATGACCAGTGTTAGAATGATAGAAACTAGTTGTCAGAAATAAATTGATTAATCTGAGGTCTTATTGCCTTGCATTTGCAGGCACAGAATTTAAGATTTCTTTAATATTGTGCTAGCATTAACTGTTCTAACTCTGAGTATTCTTTGAGGATGATTCATTTAAGTCTCTCACATCGAACATACACAGAAAAAATACAATCTTCCATGAAACAGCAAGCTGCTCTCTTTTCTAGCACAGAAGACAGCCCTCCCACCTACAGTTAACTTTGGTTATTTCAAGTACCTTGAGACCCTTTCCTGCCTACAACATTTGCAAATTCAAATTTTACTTTCTTGCTGGCTTTTCAGACTACTACTAATCCATGTCTCCTGCAAGTTTGATTCCTTGCCCTTTTCCACAGGGATGCCACCAGCTAAGCAGCTACAGCCCTTTCTCCAGGCATGGATGCACAGAATTTGGAAGGCTCCTGTCATCTCCGGTCATTTGAAAGTGGCCTCACTGCTGGCCAAAAGCTTCCCTGCCTGTGAATAAAATCTATGCTTTGTTTTAATTATTTGCTTTCTGGGGAACACATTACACTTGCTGACAAGAAGCAGTCATATAATGTCAGCCAGCTTAATGACTATGGTTGCAGCACACTGTGATGTAAATTAGAGGAACGGAGCTCAGCAACACACTGTTAGCAAGCAGTGAGTTATTCTACTTGGTTTTAAGCTCCCTTTAGAGTATGATCTGATTTATTTGCAAGACAGTTTATTACGAGTTTATCTTGAGGAATTAGTTTTCTCAATCACACTATGTATCTTTTAAATGTGGGTTTTGGCTAATTGTTCCATCAGTAACTGCAGGACCCAGAGCCTTCTTTCAAACTGATCTCACACAACATAAATGAAGTTTACATTAGGTAAGAATGTTTTACCTGCTGTGGCTTATTCCCCCAGCCCCCCTTTTCTGATTAACAGTCACCAGAGCAATGAAAAGGAAAGAGAAAAACATTACTTGAGCTTTGACAGTTACAAATTAAAACAACATAAATCAAGAATTTCCAGTGTCTGGAGTAAGCAGTTGGACAATGGTCCATTGAAGATCTACAAAACCAAATAAACCTTCTCCATAGCTCTATCTCAGCTAACCATTTGTCATGAGATAGTTTGAGGGTTTGCTTAATGCAAGACCTGCCACGCTTGTGGTCTGAGCTTCCCACAGCTGCCCAGGTGGCCATCTCCAAATGCACAGCTCATGGTGACACCACAAACGCAGAGTGACAAACTACCGCTCAGCAGGGGAGAAACCATCCTGCCTTCTGGCCTTACATTTTCATCTTATTTAAAGATCATTTCATCTCAGGACAGAAGAGAACAGTGACTCATGGTGCAGAAAACATACTTTGAAACAAGGTCAAAGCAGCTCTGTTATTCACTATATGGGATAGGAAGGGAAAAGGCCATATGACCATCAGAGCTGGTGGATAACAAAATGTCCAAACTTTATAATTTTAATAATTTTAATGTTCGGGGCAAAATGCTTCAGCTTATTGACCATGAAGAAATTAGTTTCATTTCATCCTTAGTTTTATAAATACAGCATAACATTGACAATCAGAAGCTTGGATGCATGGTTCTAAAAACACTAGATAAACATAATTCAAATTTCAAAATTAATTTTTGCCCAAACTGTCTGATCTAAAATCCTGACAAGAGAGATTTAAAACAGCATACATTAAGCAAAATTTTAAAAAAAAAATAAAATAAAGAAGCAGCCAAAGATATTTTAAAATAAGTCACAACTGATCAGTATTTAGATCCGGAACAGATTTCTGAAGATTTTTTTAATGTACCCAGAAAAAGCCTTTGACAATCTATTTATCTAAATCAGATCTATTTAAAGTCTCTTTGATGCCAGCCCTACGGTTAGTTCCACTATAGGTTATCTCCAGATAGCAAACCAGCTCCTCAATTCTCACTTTATTTACAAGAGAGTTCAAGTAGGACTGAATAATTTTTTACAAAATTCTTGACAAAGGACAGTGTGCAGCTTTAACCCGTAGCTGGAAACCAGATGAGGGGGGAATAGATACAAGTCACTCGGTGCAAGAACCACTGAGCAGTATTTGGGAGGACTGGGGCGAGATCTTCAGTCCATGTGAAGTTTCCTGTTACCAGACAGAGAAGCATAATGACCTGTACCTGTCAAGTATTTCACAAGAAGTTAGCAACACAGTAAAACTAAACATGATCATAGTAGGATTGGGAAGATTTCAATCCTCCTCCCAAGAGGAATCAGGGGGAGGGAAGGCTTACAGGACCTTTTTTTTCCTGGGAAGGGTCTGATTTTCACAAGAAAAGGGGAACATTTCATTGAAAATCAGACTTCAGAGTTCTTTATCAAAAGATACCAGTTTCCATGGAGAGAAAAATCCAGAGCATTGCCAACAACTCTACAGAAAGGCACACAGAAGATGTTTGGTGTTATGCTTGTGTTCAGTATAATGTTTTCGTAAAGATTTTTATTTCACATCTCTTAAAATTACCTCAGCTCTTGCGTTTGACACTACTGATAGGCAATTTTTTCTTCTCATGTGGGTAAAGCACATTGGGTTTATATTGACTTTTAATGAGGTAAACAAAGACAAGATCTATTTTAATTTACTGCGTTTTTATTACATTTGTTGTCTGCTTAGTGTTAGACGTAATACATCATCATAAGGAAATATTCCTTGCAAATTTCTTAGAAACCATTTTGCCTTTTGAACAAAGACTTTGTTTTATCTTTCAGACCTGATCTGTCTTGATTTGGTTGAAAGTAATTCCATCCTCAATAACCATAATATCTAGTCCTGCTCAGATATTGCTGAACTGTTACAGAAGGAGCTAATAAAGCTTAGTAAGACTTGGGGAAATCCTGGCTAAGCTATTCAAACTGAAAATCAACTCTTCCAGTCAGCAGGGAATTGGGGACTATGTGTAGGACACAATTATAAAACAGTTGAGTTCTGCCCGAGTCCCAGTCATGGCACATGGGGACACATCAGGGGTTAAATATGACTTCATTAAAATCAATGGAGTTTTGTGACTGAATTGAGTAAGCTGAGATTTTTAGCCATGATTGCTACATCATCATCATCACATCTGTGATCAATATGTAGCCTTGACTTTGTCCAGACTCCATAATTGCTCTCCTTTGCAGTTTTATTTCCATGTTCTTAACCTGTAGGGTACAACAGCAAAGGCAACTAGATGAATTAGGGGACCCTGACTAGGGCAAAATGAAAATACAAGACCACAGAACTGTACAAATCAGAAAAGAAAAGCTTTTCAAGTGTAAGACACCACGCTGCCAACAGAGATGGTAATATGATAGGAAATGTCACATCATTAGCATCTTCTTGGCTCCAACTTAAAAACTTAGCAGGCACAAGAACTTCTGCCACCCTCATAAAGCCAATAGTACACAATTTTCTAATTCCCCCTTAGGCTCCTCGTGAAAGATATGAGCAAATGTCACTCAGAGCTATCCTTACATTTCATTTAGATGTCTTGATTCATAGCAGGAAATTGTGCTAATAAGTCATAAAGGTTCAGTAATTCATTATGTTGTCATTATCGTTTGTAATCTTCCTGTAATTAGGTATCAGTGGGTTTCCTTGGAGAACATATGATTGAGCCTTAAATTGCAGAACATTCTCAGCAGCATACGAGTGCGACTGGAGCGCTTGCTATGTGGTGTTTCTCAAGTGTAGATTTAATGTATCGAGGGTTTTTTCTATGTGTAAGACAGTCTGCCAGGGAATGTGTGCTCATTACTGCATGTGTGCTTAATTTCTGACAGGTCTGTGGTTATTAATCAAGAGTTAGATCCCCTCTTTGCATAAACCCACCCCAGTTTATGACCAGACACTGGGAGAGTGGGGTGGGCGGGATGTTCAGAGCAAGATTGATGTAGTAACACAATTATTTTAGTCTCATACTTTAGGCTGTATCAGCGGTCAGTTTTCTGAAGACATAAATAAATCAGTTCAGTTGTTCTCTGCATAAAATAATTAAGCAGAGGAATGTGCAGTACACATGCAGACATTTCCATCGTGATACAGACCAAGCAGGCATTCTCTATATGAATTAGAATATATGGCATTCTACATATGTATTTTTGTATATCCACAGACAGAATATGGTGCTGGAAATCTCTCTGTCCACTGTGATATACAAACATTGTCACTTGAGGCTCCTCTCAAAGGAACAAAACCAGGAACCTCCAACTCTCTCCACTCTTTCTGCAGCTACTGCATGAAGATGTCCCACCGGCCAAGAGCCACCGAAGGCTCTGAAAGCTCAGCCAGGCTTGGGAGAGGCAAACAAATGTTTTTCTAGGAGAAATTGAAGTGTGCTTAAGAAAACTCCCTCTGGCATAAACTGTTTTCGCAGCAATGGCAATGGTATATCTGTCATCATTAAAACACTGACAAAAATACACTGTTAAGAGTGCCCAACGAGTATTTTCAACTAATGAATTACAGGGAAAACTGTTAGTCTTTTCACAGAGCCTAGTAAAGTGCCAGTAGGAACCTATTACAGTAAGCACCTATCCTCATGAAAAGCAAACAATGAATATCCCCTTATCTCTCTCCTTGTGCAAGTGAAGCCATTAGCTGGCAGGACTGAGACCAAGTGTGAAAGCAATACATATTTTTCCCATATTGCAGAAAAAAATGCTGAAATAATTAATAGCACTGAGAAGACAAATTACCTGCATACGTAGATTTATTAATTCAGTTACTAGCATGACACTGATATCACTCTTTCACTTACATTCAGACCTTTTATTATCTAGTCTATCTCAAAAGCATCCTTTCCAATAATGTCCTATACTTACTGTCTTATCTCTCATTTCAGACATCGACGATAAAGTTTTAAAAATAACTTTAAACATCTTTTAAAATTCAAATGAAACTAAAAGATACATCTCATTACCCATGATTGCTATTGACAAAAATAACACAGTATCACAGGGCTTCTATCTCCAATCTCTATAGTCTAATCCTGAGCCACTGAAGTAAAAAAAACCAGAAATTGTACAGAATGGAAGTATCAGAATCCTACTCCTGAAACGAGCTCCCAACAGCTATGATAATGATCTCATAAGGTATCCACTGCAGACGTAAATTCAGAAGATTCCAAATCTCTGAATTTGAAATAATTTTAACTATTTTCATTACTTAGTGTTTTCTTATTGCCATGAAAGTTGCTAAATTACAAACTCTGCAGTATAGCCCTAAAAGTCCCCTGGATCCAGATGCTGAAAATCAGCAGCTTTTCCCATGATTTTGAAAGTTTTTTTTATTAGACCACAAAGCAGAACCCTAAAGAGATTTATGCACAATAAAAACCTCCACAATGCCACCACCGCCTCCCTCCCCCAATCTGTGTTTAGAAAAGCTGAATCTTGAGATCTTGGTCCTCCATATACTTAAAGAAAAAGAGAGAAAGACTGGCAGCATAAAGCTGGGACAGTGACTTTTAAGTCAGTTTTTCCTATGTTCAAAAAAAGTCGGGAGTATATATTGGTAGCAAAAGAGCATATTTGATGAAATATGGCTTAAATGTGATCTTGAGCTCACATGTGAAGCTCTCAACTTCAGTAGCAGGAAGTAGGGCTCAGAAGTATCTAATACAAGTCTGAGTCTCCTGTCATCAGACAAAACGTCCTTATTTTTTCCAGCCCCCAAAACACGGTGATGCCTGTCTTACTGTTATCTTTCTACTCCCAAGGAAGCTGCATTTTGGTGATGGAAGCTGTAATTTTATTATGCATTCAGTTTTTAAAATACTTCTAAGTATCCTTGAATTCATAGCAGAGATATCTGACGTTGTGCTGTACCCAGTCTTGGAAGGAAAACACAATAAAAATAGAAAATACCGTTACAATATTCATAGTTGCATCAAAAATTTAATTGGCTATTTAGTGAAACTTTTAGAGTCAGATTATCTTTCATTGTTCCATAGATAGAAGTACTTAAATCACAAAGATCACCATTCTATATAGAATCAGCAATACATAGACAATATATAAGGAATTTGGCACAATAAGGAAGAACACAGATTATCTTCTTCAGAAAGAATACAAATTTTCAGGAGTACAAATAGGAGTGAAACTCTTTTCTACAGGTGAATCTTCCTGCAAGCTCCGAGCAGCCAGAGGAAGGTAAATCATGTTTACATGGTCAGCAGCAAGAATTTCTTCTGGACCAAGCAGTGTGTGGAGAGGATGAGTGAGGAACAAAACAGGAAGGAACGCACGCCGCCACACAACAAAATGGCTTGCAACAGCAAACATCTTAAATCTGCAATCTTCTCCCATTTTCCTGGGAAGTCAAGACCCACAGCAGATAGCTGTGGTTCCACAGTAGCAAAATTAATGCTGTATCATTTACATAAATGGCAATTAGAGAGGAGCTCAGCAGCAGTTCTCTGCTTGCATTGGTCTGGAAGAGGCAGGTACGGCTACGTTTGCCAGTGTCTTCCTTAGGAATAGACACAACTGTGTGCACAAACTGCTCCACACCAAGCTGCTACCACACAAATGACTACCACTGAAATCAGTATTCAGCCCTCAAAGCTCCCAGGCCCTGGGGTGGAGAGACGTGCTTCAATGTGGCACATGCTAAAAGCCACCTGAAACACGTGAGGCTCCTTCGCTCGGTGAAAGAGAGCTCTTCAGAACATTCTATCAAGAAATCGATAGAGCTGATAAAGCAAACTAAAAGGGTAAACATATTTTTTCTTTGTATTCACTCCTGGTGTTGACATATCAGAGCATTTTTTCAGGAATGAAATGCCAGCAGACAGGGACAGCAAGTTGTCTGCAGTTCACTGTTATGCCACAGTGCTCTCAGCTGTAAAAAGACAGAAATTCCCTCTGTGTAAAGAAATAAAAAAAACCCCAACATATCCTGCCAGATACATTAAGCAATACCCATCATCAGCTATACCAGATGAACAATTCCCTCCCTCCCAAGCTATATTTAGGAGTTGCCTCTTTGAGAGAAATTTGCTATTGTGCATCATCCAAAGGATTCCTGCTTAACCTCTGCATCCCAAAATGGAACACAATTACAGCGGCTGCAATAAGTGATGGCCTCTGAAAAGCAGAGGAGAGGAATATTAACTACAGAATATATCAGCAGTACTGGAAACAAGATAAGGATATGGCAACTGAGTGACAAGCATTACAGCAGGCAGTATTTTTTTAACCACTAAGATAATTCAGAAAGGTGCTGTGGGCAGTGATAGGCTGGTGCCGCTGCCTAAAAAATGGCCTGAGAGCCTTCAGTGTTTCTCAATAGATGCCAGAATAAGGCTCATCATAATCTACAGGGCATAATGAGGAAAAAAACCCCAAAATACCACTTTCTGAATTTCATGTAGGGTGTTTTATTCTCTATTTTTGGCAACCTGCTGGTATCTATTCATGGGATTAACTGGAATTGGTCACAAGAAACCATCAGCCCTGTACTTTGGAATCAAACACTATTCTAATAAGAGGGCTTATTACCACATATAATACCCAAAGTAATTTTGTAATATTAGAGGACCAGAGGTATCACCCTCTTTTTCCCTTGAGTATTTCTTAGACTTACTCTTTTTCCAAAAAACAAGGTACTTTTTACAAAAAAATTAGATACCCAGGTACCAAGTATATCACCCAATAGGTATCTTCCAGGTACAAGTCCCTCCAGTTGTCTCCCTTACCCAAAACAAGCTATGCCATCTATTTTCTAGTTGAGTTTTTCATTGACTCCTGTATTGATTTTCCTTAAAAAATGACAACTGTCACTAGATAGTCTATGTTACACAGTATCTGCTGTATTGTCAGTCAGACCCCACTTCCATCATAAAAAGTCTGGGGAACAAAAACTGTTCCTCTTCCTCCTGTTTTCATGGCAATTATACACTTTGGGGACTGCCCAGCACCTTAGCATGAGCATATATGATTATCTCAAAGTCTTTATTTGAAGCATGATAATCTTACAGCAACACAACTCAACATTATCTGTTTTCAATCTGCTACTGATCAGAAGAAAATGAAGAGATGTGGATTAAGACCAACAATCTCACCACTTTCTGTACATTTGATGCTTATTCAAGAGCAGCATCTCCTTACAGTGACAGGTAAAGCAACTGAAATACCCATGAAAGAGTAAACACTCAGATATGCACAAAGCCACCATCAGTCCCTGTAACGGGAATGGGCAGGAGAAGCAGTCTTATCCCTGAGAATATCCCCTGGCTGTGATCAAAAGCTTTTCCAAGCACTGTGATCCACGTGGTGTCCCGGGAGCACGTTGTACATGGCTACTCCACAGCACAATTATATTCTTTTTTTCTGGGACATTCACCTACTTACGGATTCTGTCATCATCTCTGCTCAGCACTGGAACCAACTTATTTCATCCCCATCAGTTACACAGCAGCTTTGACAATCTTTCTAAAATAACCCCATTTCTTGTTTGTTTTCCATGCTTTACACAATTTCCTTGTGATTTTGCTTGATGTTTTCAATTAACAAGAAACACTTTAGGAAGTTGCTCAGGATCTTGTGCATGTGGGTGCTCTGCAGGTACAATACTATGAATATATTCTGATTTTTGGGAACTCATGGTTTTTGTCAACAGTACACTTGAAAGAAGAAATCTCCTGAAATCTTAATTACTGCAAAGGTATAAATAGCTTCAAACTTCATGTTGAGAGCATCATTTATCCCTAGGTTCTGCATGAGCTTCATTTTCTTAATTGAAGCCAGTTTTCACCTAACCCAGGAAAAACAACAAATGTCAAGGAAACCTTTTTTTTCCAGCATTTGCTGAAGCCAGGTCCCTTCATTTCAGAGAACACATTGGCTTAATCCAAATTGGTCCTGATGTACATCAAAGTCACCTAATGAGATACACCACTACACATTGCTGTGCCCTTGAGGAATCTCATTAAAATTTGGAAATAATACTATTGTTAGCCACTTTTTTTCCTGTGAATATTTTTTAAAATTATTTAACAAGATCTATAGCAAATAGAGTAGTACCCATTACTATTTATGAAACAGTTTACAAAGGCTACCCCATGCTAATAATGAGGAGCAAACCAACAGTAGATGCATCTATGAGTATCTTCTTACTCATCACATAAATTACTCCAGCTGTTGCCCTAGAAGACACTGCCCTTTCCTTTTTTGCTACAGTGCTCGTTGTCCTACAGTGATTTTCACATCTTGAAATGAAAGAAAAAAGGCTATAGCAGCAGAATAGCAACATTCCACTTCAGCTATAAATAAACTTAGTGGGGGATAAAAATAGGCCACGATGGAGGTTCCAGCATTCCTTCCAAGTACTCAGCTTGAACCGGTCAATACAATTTCCCATTACCTAAGAATCAAGTTATAAAAGTGATACTTCTAAACTCTCCAGGGAGAAGCTTGTGCTCCCTTTCATTTTGTTTTGGTGAAAAGTGTTACAATTTTTTTGGAAGACTGATTCTTCTTACTGTAAAATTCACTCTTACTGTTTGTGCCTGGAAATAAGTGATTTAAATGTCTTTTTTTCCTAAAATACAACAAATAGGAACAAATTCTGTTTAATTAAGAGAGAACAGCATTTCATTTGTGACATTTCTGAAATGTTAATTTGAACTCAGAAAGCCAATTTACATGGATAAATCCCTGGCAATGACCTGGCTCTACTGGATTTTAGATTTTTTTTTAGCAAAGCATTTAAAAAACGGTTAGAAACCCTAATACTAAAAGTATGCGTAAAGCCTTAATTCCCCCTGGTTTTTACAAATTCATCAGATAAAAGAAGAGTGGAGAGGAAAAAAAGATTCTTTGGTAGATCCAGGGCCTCACTTCACACCTGTGGCAAAATTTTAACCAAGCTGGAAGATCTTTAAACTGAGGAGAAGGTGTATGAGCATAAGTGACCACATCAAGACGACTGCAGTGATGGCCAACGAGTAACATCTGCAAATGAAAACTGCTGAAGAAATGTAAGACATCCCTCTGATGTACAATCAGTGCAGTGTGCCTTTCCAAAATCTCATGGGGCTAAAGCAGGTTTGAAATGCACCCTACATTTTACACAAAGGATGAAAACACATTCTTTCTTGTAACATCCCCCTCTTTCTGAAAATCTAGGCCTTACACTTCCCCCTGAAATATAAAAGCCAAACATCCCTCTACGCACCATATTAGAGAGATGCATCAAAAAAAGAGAGCATTAACATAAATAAAAATAAGCATCCTTCCCATTGCTGTTTATTAAGCCAAAACGTAATTATCAGAGACATGCTGTACTGGATGCTGCCTTTGCCGAGACACGAGCCCAGCATTGTAAGCAGCCTGCTTCCCAACCACATATGCATATTTATGTGCCCATTTGCAAACATTTTATTTAGTTGATTTTCAGTCATCAGTTTGTAAGATGTTTAGAATCATAGAATCGTTTGGGTTGGAAAAGACCTCTAAGCTCATTGAGTCCAACTGTTCACCAACAATTAACTCTACTAACCCAGCTCTACCAAGCTCAATGCTAAACCATGTCCCTAAATACCATATGACTTTTAAACACGTCCAGGGATGGTGATTCAGCCACTTCACTGGGCAGCCTGTTACAGTACTTGACAACCCTTTCAGTAAAGTTTTTCCAAATATTCAACCCAAGCTTCCCTTGGTGTAACTTGAGGCCATTTCCTCTTGTCCCACCTCTTATTATTTATGCAAGGAGACTGACACCCCCCTCTCTACGACCTCCTTTTTGGTAATTGTAGAGAGCAATAGGGTCTCCCCTCAGCTTCCTTTTCTTCACACTAAACAGCCCTTAAAAAAAACGAATTAGGGAATACTCAATGAAAATTCAAAACTAAACAAACATGTCAGAAGAGAAAAAGTAAATGAAAATATATCCAAAGATGAAAATCAAAGAAGGTGAGAAGGATGCAAGTGCCATCAACAAGGCTGAATGTTCTGTACTACCTCTTCACTACAAATCCGTACGGTACTGCAACAGGAGGCAGAACCCCTCCATGATCTGGGTCACCTTCCAGTGAGGCCCTCTATCCACCTAGGGACATCTCCCAGGCAATTGATTTTCAGTGGCACTGGTGAAAGAAAAGTAGGGTTTTTTCCAGGGATTAAGTGGTTTCCCTCTGCCTTCCAGTGATCTGCTTACACGTGTCAACACCTCAGGTTTTCATGAGGATAACAAGGCCAGTCCTTGCAAGCCACACCATCTGCCCTCTGGGTCTCCTCAGAATAACAGGGTAAAATCACCTTGAAGTTCTTGCCTCTTGAGTCAAATCCCATTGCCATTCAACTTGCTACCACTGGCAGAGATGTTATTAATTTTAAGCACAATTATTTGGATAATAAAAATTTCTGGATTGGGCCTACATTGGTGTTTCAAAAGGGGATTGATCTGAAAATTGTCTTCAACTATCGTAAAGCTTGAATGACTCCTGAACTTGGATGTTCGAAGTACAACGTACAAGCCTAAAGAACAGACAAATGAAGTATAAGAATGTAAGAGCTCCTGTTCTAAAGGAGCTAGATGTAAAACCCAGGCTTGGGATACCAAAGAGAACCCCCATATGGAGCAAATTAATATGCAAGCAATGGGTATAGGCATTAGATAATCTTCTCTTTTCAGCGAGGTCAGCAGAGAGACCTCTCAATAGGAGCGTGATGAGATAAGGAATTATGTTTCCCCATGAACAATACAGGCTGGAGAGATACAGGAGAGAGGATCAGCAGAAGAGAAGATGAGGGTGAAGACTGAAGCAAAGCTAAAAAATTAAATAAAACCATTGTCTATTCAGGTTTTAACCACACAGGAAATCATAAAGTACAACTTAGTTTTAATCACCTCAACATTCCAAACTAAAACTGTGGAGGTTTTTTAAAGCAAGATAGTTTAAAAAGTAACATTCATGAAACTTCTGTCCTTCTAAATGCATGAAGCCACACAGAAACAGCCACATGGTCTAAACCATCAAATCTCAGTGACTCCCATGCCCTAGACAATCTTTCATGACTTTTGGCAAAGTTTCCACTAATAGTAATGCATCTTAAGCATAGTGGTCAGTGCTTCCTATTTCCATAAATACACTTCTGTATTAACAGGGATTCTCTCTCCTGGCAGGTCAAATGTTCCCTCTCAGAGCTCCTGGTGGTACAGGTGTTTCTGCAAGGTTCTGCAGATACCACTTCTCTTTTGGTCACAGCTGCCAAGGGGGAGGTGGGCATTCGCAGAAACTCCTGGGCATGTAACTTTGGGTGCTAAATTTATGTGACTAGAAAGGTTTCCTGAGCACTATTACTTCAAATTTTGTAATGAATTGGTCTTCACAACAGACACATGTTATTAATAGGACAGCTGCCTGGTCTGGCATCCTTATCCACTGAATCTATTCCAGTTGTTCAATTTCAGTAATTTGATTGTAAGAATCCTATTGGAAGGCCCTTTTATGTATGAGTATGTACCATCTACAGTAACACCTAATTATTATTAAGACCTCCATGATGAAACAGGAATAATAACAAATTCGTATTAGTTACAGGTCTTCCAATAAAGCAAGTAAGACTTTGTGTACATTCAAAGTCAATGGCAAATAAGAAATATAGATATAAAGTAGTACTGAGACCGCTCTTTGAGCTACAATTCCCTCTTGCCTGCATTCAGCTTGAGAAAGTTTGATGACATCCGTTCCAAACTGGAATGTCATAAAGACAACCAGGCAGCAAAGGGAGAGCCAGCACTGGGTCAGTAGGTATTGAAAAATAGATTTGGGAGTTGTCAGCAAAAATGTAACACTAAAACCTGTGAGCATGAATAATAGTGCTCTAAAGAAGGATATAAATAGGGAACAGAATAGAAAGCAAAATGATATCAGTATGACTCTATGAGCAATTTGGGACACTCTAGAAACATAAGGACAAATATCATATTGTCAGAATAAGAACCTGAAGAAGGCCAACATGTTACAGACTTAATACAAAAAACCTCAGAAAATGCACCAATCCCATTGCCCACAGCAGCAAACAAACTGGTAAGAAATATAAGGTCCAATTCACAGGCACGGCAATATTGAACTGGGAACAGCTTGTCACCTAAAGACTGTATTTGGAAAGGGTTGTCATATATTTGGACAACACTGAATAGTGGTTAGCAAATTTCCCCTACAGCTTTGTAAGGGAGGTTTGTATGCAGGAAAACAAAATGTTACATTATTCACCACGATGGAGACAGTGAAGACCAACAGGACTTCGGAGGTGGCTGCTCTGCCCATCACAGGACGCTGCCAGGCTCCTCTGCTACACACAATGGCTCTAAAGACAGTCTAGGCAAAACCTCATGCACCCACTGGGTTTCCAGAAGAAAACACATTTCCTCTTCCCATGGTGTTGCTGGAGCAGGACTGAGGACCCCAAGCTGGGCTGGTCAGGGTCAGCTGCCTCCCAAGGTCCGCAGGTGATTCAAGCTGGTGGTCAGTAAGTAGGCTCACCACGGAAGAAGGGATTAGGTTTTGGTACTGAGCCCGAGGATTTCTTCCTTCTCAACAGTAACTAAAATGGTACTTTTTTAAAAAGGAGTTTATAGCAAGATGGAGATGGTTTATGTCTGCAGAAACTGAATAAAAAGGTAATCATAGATAATGGTTTAAATTAAGAATTGGTGACTGTTTTTTAAGTTGTCTGCAGTTTCAAAATCAGTAACTGCCAAAAGGGTGAGATGGTGATGGACTCGGAGCACCTCTGATTTCTAAGGTGCTGTAGTAATGCAGGAAGAGAAGCCACAGAGCCTTTGGAGCAGCAACCTGCTGCTCTCATACTCCTGAGAATGAGCACCCCAGACTCTGGGAGAGAGAACACCAGCTGGAAGTTTATTTGTTAAACTGAAGCAGTGGAGATAGTGATACTGCCACAATGATGGCAAAGAACAGAAACTGAATTATAACTAAGTGTTGGTTGTGCTTCTTATTGGAGGTTCTGGAGATACATCCAAAGCCTCTAAACAGGCAAAATTTAAATCCTTCTGTGTATACACCACTGAGCACCTGCTGAACTCAACCCATAGGTTCATGGGCAACTCTTTCATTGTGTCCTACTATTTCATCTGCCTCCTCAACTGTTTCTTGACTTAAGCTGCAGGTTTAGTTGAGCTTGAACTCTCCTGCCCTCTCCCCACTATTGACAAAGCTGCATCTACCTCTCCACCAAGGGAACTGTCTCATCACGCTAGACCTCTCAGAGAAAAATCTTGGTACAACTGAAGTGTTTTGGAAATATTTAACTCAAAGAGAAGGTAGCGAACGAGCAAGAGAGAAACAGATAATAAGTGATTGTCATAGCAGAGGATTCCAGCAAAAGAGTATCCAAGGAGATAACAGGATCAGAAAACCAGATCGTGATAGAAATCTGAAGCTTAGCATGCTGATTTTGCTAAATATAATCTAAATGCCCCTGAATGTAACAAGATACTGAATGATCAAAGAACCGATGGTGATCAAATAATTGATGGTGATGAAATCACCAGATGAAGAACAATTTATTGGTAGGTAAACATGAAAAAAGTCCAAAGAATTCCACAGTAGATTTCAGCATGAGAAGATACAGTGTAAATTGGTAATTAATTAAGTGACAATGGGACGGCAAAAGGAAAAGACACAGAAGGCATGGAAAAGGCAGAAAATGCCCGTTAACAAAGGAAAGAATGATGGGCAGGTAATAACCCTAGCAAAAAGCCACTGAATAGAAAAATCTAATTATCAGGAATCTGTTACAAGACACAAGCTGCGACAAACATTAAAAGACCATTCTGTTCTCCTGCATGGCTCACACTGCTGTAGTATCTGAGCATCTCAAATCCCTCCATGCATCTATTCTCCCAACACTGCTTTGAAGCGGGGTAATATTGCTATTTCTTTTTAAAGAACAGAGAACTAAGGAATGTCACGCTAAGGCCAAGCTCCCCAGTGGAGTTTGTGTCTTACTTTCATTGACTCAGCCCAGATGTTTGGCTGAAAAATCAGATGGGTAAATCTGTGAGAAAACAGGGAACTGGATCCAAGTCTAGGGTTTACCTTTTCTTAACTGAGCAAACCATCACAAAATAAGACAAAATTATTCCCATAGAGGGCAACAGTGCTAGAGATGGGAAAACAGGGCAGCAAGGCAGTGTTGTCCCTCAACCAAATTCCTCTCATTGCTAATGTTTTTTCCAACACCATTGCTCTTTTTTAAAGAAAGAGATAAGATAAAAAGAAACTTTCCAACCACAACAGAGGCAGAACTGGAAGCAGCAAGATACAAAAATGACTCCGGGGGGCAGACAGTAATCAAGATAAAAACAAAATGCAATCACAAAACACCACGGCGAATACATCCAAAGCCCACTGCTGAATAAAACTTGCTGTTAAGAATTAAACAAAAGGAGAAAAAAAACCGTCTCTTCAGCAGTAACACTAAAGCCAGATAAAAGCTGCTGGGCTGTCCTTAATCCCATTGAGTAATTTTTCACACTCCTGGACGGCAGCAGCTTCTCCTAGAAGCAGTAATGCTCCCACCCGTGGAGCTGCCGCTCTCCTGCGCTGGGGGACAACAGCTGTCCTGCAGAGCAACCATAAATACATGGTATATACACACCAGTGGCAACCACTGATAAATTAATGTCACAGGCTGTCCTACCCCACTGGCATCCCTATCTCTTAGGATTTAGATTCATTTACCAGCTGTATCTCCTCATCCCTCATTTGCTGTGATTTCATTAAACAACTATCACATTATTTCCCATCAGCACCCTTCCCTTATCCCAGCAATGCTCAGGGGATGCTTTGCTCCAACTGTAAATGATAACACCTTTTCACTCTTCTGGCAATGATTCTGCTCTTATTGGTTAGCACCCAGCTCCCTACCTCCCTGCCAAGAGAAACTTGCTGCTTAAACAGTTGCTGCACATGAAAAAACAAAAAAGGCAAAAAAACCTAAAAAGCATAAATGTACCCCAAGAAACAGGAGGAACAGCTCTGAATACAATCAGCTGACAGTCACCACAACAGACTGAAACAAAGAAAATGGAGCTGCATGTAACAGGAGCATTCAGGAAGAAGCATGGCTGGCGCTCTCCGGCACGTAATAACCACCTTTTTGATCCCATTTTCACCAAAAGCCAGAGTATTAAAGCACAAGTAAAGAAGTGCCAACTTACTTAAGAGCACGTGCAGTAAAAGCTTTCATAATGCTGCAGTATCGATACTTGCTGGAGTGGCAGGTGGACACCCAAAGGTCTCAGCACACCCAAAGGTCTCCGTTACCAGCTTTGGGTCAAAGCCAGCAAGGAGGCCACCAGCGAGCAGTCATCAGCACCACTTCCTCAGTGTTTGCAGAAAAACAAACTTTTCATGTAACTACAGCAACAAAGATATGCCATTATCAGAATAAAGTCCTCAAAGAAAACACACTTTTTTCTCCTGCTTGAGCTCTCTGGAAATACTCTGGCACCCTACAACCTTCTGGCCGTTTCTACTCCCGAGGCACAATCTCAATTCCTCCACTAAAAAAATCCAAGAAAGAAATGTGTTATCATCCATGTACCAAAAGGTATTTTTAGATACCCAGAGGAGACATCCAGCACTCCAAGTTGTCACTAGAACTTGAGTGGGTTGATGTTTTCCTCTGAATACAGGGCTCAAAAGCGGTGAAAACTCACGCAGTGAAGTACTTTAAGTTGAATAAAATAAAATATTTCTACTGTAGGAATGTCAAAATATTTTATTTCGATCAAACACTTTAACAGAATTGGATAAACTTGCAATGTAATCAGTGTGCTTAAAATTTCTTGATTTTTCAACTTCTTGCCCTGAGTTGGGAAGAAAATACCGAAACTACTGAAATTTCTCACTGCCTAGAAATGCTGTTGCCTCAGCTCTACCGTCTGTTAAAAAGCCTTTCTTAAGAAAGTCTGTATCAAAAGAAGAGTAGTCTTAATCCCATCACTCTAATCCCAATTACCCTAATCAACTGGATCATCTGGGAGAGCCCAAGCAGGACAGGCTGCAGGAACGTGCCTCTCGCCGGCACTGTTAGTGCTCAGCCTAATTTCAACCGAGTGCAGCAAACACGAACAGATGGGAGCCTACTTCACAGCTCAGTGTATGCAACTTCAGAGATGAATCTGGAAACTCCTGTGAATCCTATTAACTCTGTGGCTGTTTCAGCCAAAGTGGCATCTTGCTTTCATTCGCATCAAAACCCCATTTGGAAAAAAAAAAAAGAGATAGAGAAAAAGCTATTATGTCCTGTCTGGGACACCTTGTACTTGATTGAGTACATGAGATAAAATAGATACAAAATTTCATCCTGTCAGGCTCTGAAATGGTAAAAAAAAATGCAGATCTGAAATTGGACATTCCTTCACTGAAGAATGGCAAATTCTACAGAAATTCCCAAAGTGAGCACAGCTTCAAAGCAGCAACACAGCACTGGAACTGTTTAATTTGCTGAAAGGAATCCACATGAATGTAAAATGCCATGTAATTTAATGTTATGCACCTTTATACTCCTGGTATGTGCTTCCCCAATTTTGCAGCCTTATTCTCTTTATTCCAGTTTCCCAGTGCTGAGAGGTCCTGGCCAGAAAACTTGTATTTGACATTCACAGAAGGTGCTGAGATTGAGGGAATCTGACAAACATAAAAGTGAAGACAAGGGAAACCCCACAGTCCCTTTTCTGACAAGAGGGTGACAAATACAAACCTTGATGTAGCAAAAAAAATAAATCAGTTTAAAACCATTTTTGGATTTTTTCCTACCTGACACACCAAGAATATTATGTACAGTATTAGGTTATAGTCAAAACCTATGTAAATGAATGGTAAAGTAGCGATTCCCAAAGTGACACTTCCCTAAAATTTTCAATCACATCAGAAATTAAACCAGAAAGAAGAAGAAATCCATCTTCCCCTGGAGAAAAATTCCTGTGTAATCAATGGAAAATGACAGCAATTCTGCAGATTTTCTTGAATGGCCTTGTACAACTAAAGAAAGTTTTGCTACTACCTTATAAAATATATAATAGCAACATTCCTGAGTGAATTATGCAAACTTCTCAAGTGATCTTTGGAGAAAAATGAATGAAATTTTTGATAATTCATCAAGAGATAGCACAAAATATATATCTAGTTAAAAATCTCACAGGGATACATAACGATATATGCATTATAAAATAAGCTCTGTTTAAATTAAAAGCTAGTAAAGGGTTCCACGCTCTTACAAGTTAAATGTTGGTTGAAACACACACTTGGCTCTGTGGCAGCAGTGTGTAGCACTATATGCAGTACCATAGATAGTTGTGTTTAGTATATACACAGTGGCACTTCATGGGAAGCATGTAGAGCAAGACACTGTCTATTCTGGATCAGGTGATCGGATCCATTCACCTATCTAAAAAGAAAAAGGAATGACTTGTTAAGGGGTAGTTAAATATACACGTGCACGTATGTACGTGTAAGTGTATGTGAAAGTGTCTCCTCTGACAACATGGACATCTGTGCAATGCAGTTTTTCTAGGGAACACTGTATTTCAGATTCTTACTGCAAACAGGGACAAAAAAATCCTGCTCTTGACTGCTCTTTCACATAAATCAGGAAAGAAAAACACAGATTGCATTATAAATGTTCTTCAGGAAGTTCTCTGAAGCACAGTGGAGTCAACCTGTCAATCACAGAAGGATGAAACAGAGAGTAATGTATAACCCAATCTTCTGCCCCCTCATATTCTTGTTTATAATTAATTTCCACATAAAAAGGTTGCACTGCTGAAGCTATTGAAAGACAGCCAGGTATTGGCCAGAAGACAGATGTCTCAGCCCTGTGAGGACTTCCAGAAGCAAGCACTAGTGACATTTTGCTCCGGTCACCACTTTGTTGTAAAACATGAGCCTTGATTTCTCGAGCTAAATGGCATGATCTGTAAATAGGGAGCAAACTGCTGGCTCATAACAATCCTTTGCACAGATCATAATCCAGTAGCAGAAGGAAAACAAGATGCTGCCAGCCCAGGTTACAAAGTGACCCTGTCTGTATTAAATTACACTGGTTCTCCCTGTACCAAATGAAGAGGTTCTTGCTCTTCCCACTGCACGCATCCTTACTGAACTGCAAGGGACCACAGCAGTTCCAGCCCTTCAGGCTCCCAGGAGAAAGGCTACAGGTAGCTTCAATTTTATTTATCTATTTTTTTTACTTAGAATGCATTGTAGCAATGTTTTTATTCAGAACTATAGTCTAGAGACCTAAATGGACATAGGCAAACCAGTTTAAGAATGAACAACACCCCAAAGGCTATTGAGTGCTCAAGATCACTCCACTGTTCCAAACTGAAGGAACATGACTCATCAGTTTTAAAGAAATTATAAATAAATACGTCTTTGCTTAAGTTTCACCCACTGGGACTTCCAGAAATTCCTTGAATAAATGTTCTTTTTCCACTAGACATTTCCTTAGTATGGCATCTGCACATTAGCCAAGGGTTTCTGGGTGCACCTTGGTTAAAGCAGTAGCTCAGTCCAGGCTATGAGACATCAAATTCCAGACATTTCTTCCGATGGAGCAAAGAGCACTGCATTTATTGGGCTAGATCAAGACTGCTCATGCAGCTCACGCACAGCAAGCTTCACATACCATGATCACTGATCCACTGCTTTAGGAATGATCCGTACATATCCCTGAGCTTAACCCACAGCCTGGGCTTGTGTATTTTAGCATAGGAACTCCAGGCAGAGCTATGGCAGCCCTCACTCTTTGCACATCTTTATCAGCAGGAGTTACAACCTAGAACTGAGTAAATAACTGCCCGCAGCGAGCAAACTGGAACTGGAAGGGAATTTCCATGCACAGACCATCTTCGTGACCTATCCTTCACAGTTTATATAGTCATCTGTCATTCTGTAAAAGGGTGCTCCAGAAGAGTTCTGGGACAACCCTGTAAGGTGATTCCCACAGGAGCAGTTTGGGATATGCCAAGCACACCTAATGCACCAAATCTCTCACCTGAGAATCACTTTACAATTGTCAACAAACTAGTGCCCAAGGGCTCCCTATTCTGCAGGGTCTCTGAGCTCCTACCTTCACAGGGTCCCTTTGCAAGGAACACCCCCCGTGCCAGGTCTCAGAAGTGCTCCCTCAGGCACTGTGTAAGCACAGCCAGAGGAACATTGCTTAGATTTGCAAGACTTGCTCAGTCTAATAAAGAAATACAAATCCTTGCAAAAGGCCAGGGAATAAACTCTGCTTCCAACTCCTCTCCTCCAAAGGAAGAGTTGAGATCCCTCTCCATTCTGAGAAGGTGTTTCACTGGGAAATGAAGAATCTTTGGAACCCAGGTTTAAAGGGGAAAAAATAACAAATTATTAGGAAAGTAATGCAGAGAGAAAAATAACTGCTGAGAGAAATCTCATTTGAGGGCCTATTTGACTGAGAAAAAAGCTGTGAGCTTCACATAAATAAATAAACAAAGGACAGGAAGAAAAACACCATTAAATCCAGAGCCAGAAAAAGGAACATTTACAAGAAGAGAAATTGTAGTCGGATAAGGTTCCCTTTCCTCCAGAAACACAAACTTGCTAGTAGGCTTTGCATGACAATGAAAATAAGTGCCGAATCATACACTGAATATACAGTGGAGTTAACACTAGTGATAAAGAGAATAAAATCCATTCCATATGAAATTTATTTCTTCCTACAGGAAATAAAATGCTGTCCCGATCTTTGGTGGAGGGTACTGCTTTCTAGGTACAGCTACAAATCCTGTAAGAATCAAGCTCTTCAGTCTCATCACAACACAATTGCATATGTGGAACCAAACCCAACATGTTCATCTCTGGTACATTTTTTTATTCCACACTAAAGGTAACCATTACTGCACACTTCCCAGGGATTCCCAAGGTAGTTTGTGACTGGGAGCTGGCAGCCAGTAGACTTCTGCCATGTGCCAGCCACATGAGCTTCCTTGCTGATCACTGGTTTACTGCCCCATCCCTTCCATTTACCACTGATGTTGGTTGCTCAGAAGAGCTGATCCCAGCCAGATCAGCGGTGTGACCCCTGCGAACAGGACTTGTCAGCTTTGTAGGACTGGGGGACAAAACCCCATTGACTTTTTTTCTTAATGTAAATACTTTCCTGAAAGTCAGGAATTGTTTTATGTATTTTCTTGCAAGTAATCTTCAGTTTACAATAACACAATACTTATGGTGAACTCAGATACCAACTGGGTCCTAGAACAAGGGAGGCTTGGTTACTCATATGCAGTTAATCAGCGTAGAAAGGTCAGCTTTACATTTACATATAGTCCAAACTCTAAATGACTTTCTATGCCAAGAACACAGAAGTCTTTCCCATATGGCAATCTGACTTCTTATTCAGACAACAAAGAGAGAACTATTTTTAGTCCAACAGCATCCTTCAGGATTTTTTTTCCCCCTATTACTTTGAACTACGTGGTTGAGTCCACTATAAAGCATAAGCCACAAACCTTGTATATTCATCTTTTCTATCAATAAGCCCTTTTGTACCAACATGCTTTGTGAAGAAACACGAGAACAAAAAACACACTGCTCTTTCAGCGACACAATATCTTCCTAAGCTAAAGTCACAGCTAAACACAAGATAGGACGCAGTGAAAACTGAAAAACCTACTTTACTTTGAAAAGTAAAAACCAAACAAAGAGAAAAAAATCTAGATGAAGCACAATTTCTATTGGCAAAATATTCGGTATTTATTCCATTGTTAATACATAGGATGGGATTTATTTGCTGTATTTGAATTTGATTTCAGAACATTAAAAGCAAAGTACACTGAATAATTTAAGCTTTAATGTACTTTCCTGAATGGAACATGGTCTCCTGAGAGGCAAGTGAAAGAATCAGTTTACATTGAGCAAATGGACAGTAGTAAAAGAAAGATTTCCCTAAACACAACACGTCAATACAATTTACAATCTCTGGCTCTGTGTAAACTACTATAAATCTGTTTTTCATACTTTGGTTAATGTAAAACTCTTGTAGCTGAACCATAATGGCATTCAATTTTTATGCCTAAATAAACTGAATCATTGGAAGGAAACAAGAAGCATCTAACATACGGGTGGAGAAAGGGAATAAGATTTCAAACAATTAATAAAAACTAGGAAATAGTGATAAACTAGTTCCCTGATACTTTGGATGAAATTCTGAATGTAGTACAAAGCGATTGCAGGCTCTTCAAATTTAATCAATAGCATCAACATGAATGCTAAAATGTTGTAACTGCATTTCAGAGATGAGGGCAATATTCAACAAGCAATAATATTCTCACTGGGTTCTCACAGTGTGCAAACTGAAGCCACAATTTACACATACAAAGGCTTATTGATTCGAAATTGCACAAATCCTAACTTCTGTAGTCTTTATGCAATACCAGAGGTGCACCAGTGCAAGAGATGAATTGTACTTGTAAGGACTAGAGAGGCAATAAAGAAGATTCAAAGAACAAATCCTTTGCCCTGATTAGCAAGTCAGATGTCTGGTAAAGCTGTCACAATGGGAGAGAGAGTTAAAACCATCAGTAACTCTCTTGCTGGAAATCTGCAGGTTCTCAGGTTTAATTTGCCAAATGCCAGAATTCAGGAGTGGGGCAGATCTAACACTTTTAACGTGCAAGACATGATGTATCTGAATGCTTTAATTCCTAAATGAAACCATGTTAATCAAGGCATGAGATACAGTATTATTAAAAATGCTGTAATTGATTTAAAATGCTAAGAACATGAGTCCATTTATGGTTTGTACTAAAGCAAAAGTGCAGTCAACTGTTTGGACAATGAGTTGAGGGACAGCAGCAACGCAGCTGTCACAAAAAAGCCTTGCTTGGTCCAAGACACAACTGGAGTCCAACCAAATTGGGAGGAAGTGGTCAAAGAGGCAGCAAATGGCAGCACAAATTGATGAGCCCTAGATCAAATGTGCTGAAGCTCCCTGCAGGATATCTGCTTAGAAAGGACTGGTGGAAATGTCATTCCCCTTATTATAATAAAATGTATCTTTTAAAAAATATTGGAAAAGGGCAGAAAGGTAGGGGGTTTCTCCGTGTACACAGACAGCCGTACGCAGCCTGGATTCCTGCCACCAAAAGTAAACGAGGGAGGTGAGAAATGGTCTTTGTATCTAGAAAATATCACACATGCACTACTTGTCTGCCCTCAAATGAGCCAGCCAATGCCAATTAATGCAAAGCCTACATGACAGTACTGAATTTCATCACGTAGGAGGCTAAACGACAAATTTAAAATGACAAAGCAAGAAAGTCCTTACAGAAGTAAATAGCTTGGAACCTATCAGCTGGATGTGTGTTTATGAATGGCTGAAGGAAATGTTATTACTCATCAGTTGTAGCTCTGAGGACATTAAACTATAACAGTTATGTACCTGATCTGCACAGGTGCCTTGGTAAATCCTACTAATGCTTTGCTCAACCACTTCTTTCATAAATATCTTCAAGATACCAAATCTATTGTAGTAAAACTTCTTCTCAGGAGTAATTGAATCTTACATGTACTGATGAAAACCACAAGAAGAGAAAACACAACGAAGACCAACAATTACTAAAAGAAAAAACAGAAGATTATTTTTAACAGTCAACAGGTTCTTTCATTCCATCCCACATATTCGCTGCTGGAACTTCAGAATATCCTGAGGTCAACTCAAGAGTCATTCAAAGTCCTTTCCACTCCTATCGCAAGAACTCAGTTTTTCTTCTAGATAAATCAAAAGGACATAAATCCACAGGGGAGGTCCTCCCTCTTTTCTTTTTTCTTTTATTTATTTTTAATTCTTTCTTTCAAGTAGCTTTTGGTATTGTTTCTTCAAACATCCATTATCCTTCAAGTCTAAAAACTATACGAAAACTTTGCAACCTTCTGATATATCATTAATGACTGCAGTTCCTTCAATGTGAAAAAGTGGAAAATCAAAGAGGACTTTTAAATAGATGAAGTACAGGTATGTACAGAACAGTAAAAAAAAAAAGTGTCACTTGGGGAAAAGCTAGAGCCAAATGTATTTGCTATTTCATTTTTTACAATTCCCAGTCTGAGCTTTTTGGGAATGAAGTGCTCTTAGGGAACGCTCATTGTTCCTGTGAAAAGAAACCACAGCATTTTCACCGTGCTGCTCTCACAACATAGATAAAGAGCCATGTCTGACTCTACCTGTGTCACCTCTTTGGGCCAAAACTGCTTTTGAAAAATCAAAGACAAACTTGGTATAGTTATTCTGATTAATCTGTAGCAATTATAATCAAGACTTCATAAATTTGGCTAAGTTGGAGTCAGCGGTTGTTGCGCGCACACATTTTGTAACTCTTTTGGTATTTAGATTTTAAGTTAACATATCTGACAGTCTGTTTAACTAGAAGCAGCCCTTAAAAAACAAATAATCCTTGTGTGGCTTGGAGGCAGACATAGAGCCATTGAGTACAAAATGGTGGCATCACATCAAACTAGCTTTTTTTTCTTCTATCAGAGCATGAGCAGCCTAATATGAAAAGATACCTCAATGCATTTTGACAGGTTGTCTATCTTGTGATTGGGACATCTGAATTTCATAACATTTTAATGAAACTTGTATTTACAAGTTGTATAAAGGCGAATCTCTAGTACATGCAACAATCTGTCTGCACCCAATCTCATTTTTTCTAGAAGGCTGTCATCTAGAGAAGAAACAGAATCTCCTTCTCAACACAAAAACATACTCAAGGCTCATCATAATACCAGACAGAACTCTTATACACAATGTATATTGTCACAATTTTTCCTTTAAAATGTAACTAAAAAAAGTCCTGCTTGAAGTTGCAATTTCCCTTACATTATTAGTCTTTAAATTAAGACTACAGAATTATGCATTAGGAGGTAATCTTCATATTTTTGGAAATGTACTTACTATTATTCTATTTAAAAATGCAAGTACAATTTAATTTAAAATCACACTGAGGCAGTAGTTCCCCAAATCGGCTGCCCTGCACCTACAGTAACTGAGAGCTGACAGCAGTTCCCATTCTGGTTAGGAACTGTCCTTTAGGTTTATTGTGTCTTGTTTCATTTTTCAACTTACCTAATCAGTTTATTTTCTAAACACGGATGCTGTGGTACCAGCCCTGAGCTCAGATTAGCTGATGCACGTTATTTGCCAGTTGCTACACTGCAAACGTCAGTACATCCCTCTCCTCTCTGCTGGGCTTCTCTGTTTAACAGCATTCAAGCTGTCTGCCAGCAAGAAATTGCTTCACTCCTTCCTGCTGCAGCCCACACAAAACTGGTCCAACACTTACACGAAAAGTAGGAAAAAGAGAAGAGAAAATACATTTTTTAAGCTGCTGAAGAAAATTGTGTCTATGGCTGTCACACAGCAGAGACAAGAGCAATGTTTGTTGACAGCTGGCCATCTCATTCTCTCCTCTCACCATTTTAACTTCTCATTGTCCATGTTTGCAAAAAGACCTTTTCATACAGTTTTCAGAGGCTACAGCTACACATTTTTCAAGCCCGTTCAATAGCCAAAAACTCAAGAAACCAATCAGGAGATTTGGGAAAGCCATAGCATATTAACTTAGATGCTGTGCTGCAGTTTCATATTCCTCCCGTGTCTGCAAAGGCCAAAACCAAGCTTTCACTCTGGTCACACTTGGCAACCAGCAGCCAAGCATCTTTGATCTTCATCCATAACCCTTTCAGGCAAATAAATATGTGGATGTATAGGTATTCAATCATACGTATCCAAATTTTTAATAGTATTGTTTTCTGTTTCACATCACAATGTCAAGCCACATTTTAGATGCTCTTACACATTTTCCTGTGACCACAACGCACCAAAAACATCCCAAAGAAAAACTCTTTCTGTCTGATGGGGCCACTGTCTCCTGCTCTGCCCTCTCAACATTTTCACTTCTCTTGACAAGCAATAAAGGTCTCAGTTTTATTACAGCTCTCCAGCTCCTGATGCTGTGAGCCTGTCTGTCTTCAAGGCTAAAAAAGGTGTAGATTTTTATTTTTGTTGTTGGCTTTCAATTTCACCTCAAGGTGCTTAAAATCCATTGTCCCAAGGTAAACCCAGAGCATCTGCTGGCCCCTTTGGTTTTACCATGGAAGAGGCTTGAGGCAGCTTTGCCCCAAGTGCAGGATTTTCACTGTGCTTTTATTTTTTAACTGGTGAGAAAGAGAGAACTACCCTAAAGGTCCAAGAAACAAATCTGAAACTACTTAGCAGTTGGAAAACCTCTTTCTATGCTTCCTAACCACAAAACGTTCAAATTCAGTGCCAGCCAACACAGCTACAGCAAACTGAGCATTACTGTGCACCCACTATTAACTCATGTATTTTAATAAATAGCAATGATGGTAAATAGCCATAATCCCACAAACCACCACATAAAAGAAGTTAATCACAAAAGACTGGGTGTGCTGAACTGCCATGAACTGTGCTGCAGTACAGTTTTAACAACACATTTACAAACAAATCTATTTGTTACTTATACAGCTCTAGACATGATTATGATAGTGAGCAAGGACATGGGCTTACTGAAGTTTGGAAAGCTATTCAGATGAGAACCTAAGAGCTAAGTAAGAGCAGATTTTGTGTGACTACACTAAACGAGATCAGCAATGATGAGTTCTCCCCTGGAGAAGTAGAAATACCAGCTCGAACAATAGGAACTCTGAGCTTACAGAAAAGGTATGCCAGAACATAGTGAAGTGGGGAATAAGGAAAATGTGATTGAGGTCACCTCGACTTAACCTTTCCCAGGGAGGAAAATGCAGGTAAAACAGAAAGCTGTTAAAAAGCAGGATCAAATGAAAAGTGATTCCACTTAATAAAGTTGCCTAAAGGTCAGCACTTATAGCAAAAATAAATCAAATGGAACAAAAAGGAAGGTTTTCAAATGAGATCAGCTATAGCCGAAACACAAAAAAAGAGACTGCAGTTACACTGAATGTTGCATTTTGTCTTCTACCCAGAACAAAAACTCTGACACTATCTTTGTTCTCCAGAGTTGTGGAATGGAGAACATGAGAATGGCTGGTGGCACCAGCGTGGCTTCAGCGTGGGAGGGTTTTGCACCAAGTACCTCCACTGCGTTCTTCAGTTGTGTTGTCTCCAGACCAATAGTTTTAATTGCTATTAGACAACACCACTGCTTTTAGCCCCAGACCCTAAAGGCAGTTTTTGGTATCAATCTAGGACATTCAAACAATTTTGCATATGTTTAAAGAAATTTGGATGACTCACAGCAGTGAAGTCTCAAAAGGGCTAACGATTACTGACATTACTAAATATAAGTTCATGGATAAGGGTTTGCAGGATCAAAAATGCAGAATATATTAACCATCATTCCAGGAGACAAGGTATTCCTGATAGAAAGGATAATCAAATTTTGAGACAAATAATGAAAATCAGTTTCAGGATTACTGAGGTGGTTTAGTTTTTTAAAAAAATGGATATTGTAGAATAAAAATATCTGTGAGCATACACCTTAATCTCCGTTTACATGGAAAAGTTACTATTATATTAAATAAAAAAATACACAAAAAAAATCTAATCCAAATTTTAGTATGTCGGTTAAAAATATGCAGTCATCTCTGACTCCACCAACTGTTCTTCTCTCTAATCCTTATACAATCATAGCAACTAGTGTCATTGCATTGCACTGGTATATTTAACAGGAAGTGATCCTTGGTTTTATTTAACTGTATAATGCCAAATTGTTCAAAAAATTTTGATAGCAATTCATTAAATGCTGAGCAGCTTCATTTTGGAAGTGGGTTTTATAGTGTAATATTATATTGGACTGCAAAGATAGATTAGCTTGAAATTTGCTCTGCAATTAATTCCCTGGAGAGAAAGCTATTTGCATGCAAAAAGAAGGCGGCTTAATTAATGGCCAAATATATTTAAATTGATATATCAGCTACTCACAGACAATCATAGTTTCATTCCTTATTGAAACCCAACACTGCACTGACTAGCCTTTTACAATGTGAAACAAAGCTATAGAATAGCTCTTCTGTCAATAAAGTAAAGAATAATCCTTTTGTTTGGATATCAGTAACTCACTAGATATGAAATAATTGAGATTGATAATAGTTACACTGAAAATATTTTAAGTTTTTTTTAATTATAAGGAAACATTAGTGGGAAAACATGAGTTAGATGAATCTTTCTGAATACCTTCAAGCAAACATGTTATTATTTTTAGTAAGGACCTTGTTACAAAGGAAGGACATATGTTAACAATAAATGCTAAAGACTAAATTAATGGAAGATAAAAAATCACATAGGTGATCTTGAACTGTCTAGTAATGGGGCTTCTAAATACAAGGAACCAGCTGTCCAGCTAGTGAATTTTCTTATCTCTCACTGTATTTTGTACCAAGTCTAACTGGGTAGGGGTGT
Source organism: Aegotheles bennettii (assembly GCA_013398125.1). NCBI lineage: Eukaryota > Metazoa > Chordata > Aves > Caprimulgiformes > Aegothelidae > Aegotheles > Aegotheles bennettii. The sequence goes on along the minus strand of VZRW01012680.1, from coordinate 360,965 downwards.
CCTGAGAAATTCCACAAGACAGATAAGGAACATCCCATGTGATGCTCCACCAAAAGGAGGTACTAATAGGAAGCCTAGAAGCTTTAAAACTCTATGTTTCAAGCTGTAGAAATTTATATAAGGATGTAGAAATATAGACTTCTTTTTAGGAAAGAAGTATGAAGGGACCCTGCTTCACCTCCTTGGAAAATCCCAAGTATTATATCAAGTCAAATTATCAGGTTGCTTTTATGGAGAACTGCGGCATAAATGCTGTCAATTCCATTAGCTGGGGTCCATAGCAGGTGGGTGACTGACTCCTTAGACATTCAAAAATATTCATTTGGTTCTAATATTCAGGAAAAAAACTGACAACAAAGTGAAACATGAAATTAGGAAGAGTTGGAAAAGTATATATTCAAGCAAATTTTGTACAGTGCCATCCTTCAGTCAACTTTTCCTATGTATTATATAAAACTGAAATTATTTCTACATGCATCTCTATCATGCAAGTGGTGTTGACAGAATTCTTGTTTATCACAGAACACAAGGCAGCAGATAAAAGAATTTATATTTTTAAATTAAAGCAGGAAATTACTTGACATTGCCTTAATATTTATACGATACTATCGCACATTGTTCAGAATCAAGCTTGCAGCTACAACAAGCACAGAACAAAATCAGATTAGGGTAACAAGCTCAAAGCACTGAAGCAGAAAAAAGTTCCGTTTGAAAAAAAAAATCACATTCCCTATGGCATCTTCATAAGCAATATGTTCCCAAGATTATTGTATTCCTACAAAAACCTGAAAGATTTCTTATGTCCAGCGGATGTCTTTTTCCTTGAAAGACATAACTTTGTCTTTGCCATGTACTAGGATGACATGAAAGATGCCACAGATCATGCTGGGTAATACCTGTCAGTTTGTAAGAGAGGAGACTTTCAAATGAATCCGAAAAAATTAGAGTTTGAATTTTTGCCACAAAAGATCTCCCTACTCTGACTTTTTATTATTTCTGGGAATACTGCAGCATGAATAAGCCTGGTGGAATATAAAAGGTATGAAACTTACACAGTATAGTAGCGCATACAATTATTTCTAAAGAATTTTAATACCAGCTGATAAGACATTTGAAACAAAAGCTTCCTCCTTTATAATCGCACAAATTGATTGAAATTTGAAACAAAGGCTTTTGAAGAGATCTGTTCAATTCTGGTTTTCCAGGAGGATTCCCCCTGTGGAGGACAGCAGACTGGCTGAAACAGGAACCAAAATGCCATCAATATTTATACATGTAGCACAAAACCCACTAACAATAATGGCAGTAGTAAAGTATATATCAAGATCAGTGTTTAACCAGGAATGTGAAAAACAGATTTGCTACCAGCATAGTTGAACAGCTACATGGAGTAAATGCAGTACAAGTCAATGCCATACACGCAGATCCCACCACCACAAGGAGCTGCCCTCATGGAGGGGTCGGCCATTACACACAATAATGCTGAACACTGATGAATTCAGGCAGCTTGAGGCAATGGCTGAGGTAAAAGCTCTCGTCAGGCAGTGTGACTGGTGTCCCATACTCCTACCCTCCCATCCCACCACCATCTTGTGAGGCAAATGGCCATTAGCCACCAATGAGCTGGTCATGCTCAGAATCACAGCATGGTGGGGGTCAGAAGGCACCTCTGGAGATCATCTGGTCCAACCCCCCTGGCTAAGGCAGGTGCACCCAGAGCAGGTGCCAGAGGATGGCATCCAGGCAGGTTTTGAATGTCTCCACAGGAGACCCCACACCCTCTCTGGGCAGCCTGTCCTGGTGCTCCGACACCCTCAAAGGAAAGAAGTTTTTCCTTATGTTCAAACTGGAACACAGAAGTTCCTTCTATGTCCACTGCCCCTTGTCCTGTCACTGGGCACCACCGACAAGAATCTGGCCCCACCCTCTTGACACTCACCCTGTAGATATTTCCAAGCTTGGATAAGATCCCCTCTCAGGCTTCTCTCCTCCAGGCTGAGCAGCCCCAGGGGTCTCAGCCTTTCTTCAGTTCCCTCACCATCTTTGTGGCCCTTCGCTGGACTCTCTCCAGTAGTTCCTCATCTTTCCTGAGCTGGGGAGCCCAGAACTGAACACAGTACTCCAGACGTGGCCTCACCAGGACAGAGTAGAGAGGGAGGAGAACCTCCCTCAACTTGCTGACCACACTCTTACTGTCCCTGCTTCCCTTTTGCAGGGGAGCATGGCAGCATCTACAAAGTCTTGATGATGATTTTCTACTGGTTTAATTTCCACACATCACCATTTCAGCAGAACCTAGTCAGTCCATTTCAGTAACTGAGAAACATCAGTGGAAGAAAAAAACCCAAACCACACCACAAACAAAAGGAAAATCTCTACAGACAGCACAGACTGCAATTACAGTCTCTTCTGCAACATGCCACAAATTCTGCTTAAAGAATGACATCTGCTTTCATCAGCCATCAGAGTCCAATATATTTAAAGAGGTAGTACATAGAAACTAAATTATAAGTTATATAGTTAAATATTTCACAGAGCTTCCGTACTTCTATTTTTTGTCAACAGAAGATCAGTGGCTTTCCAGAGAATATTCATTCAGTCTGTCACTTGAAATGTCTCTCTTTAATAATTAACACAAATACTTAACTTTCAAAGATGTTAGCATGTCATTACTTGTCACATAAATTGTAGAGTTAGATACTTGCAGAGGTGTATTTGAAGACTGCTGCTGAGCAACTTTCAGCAGTCATGAATAAGATATAGGACCTTTCATATTTCATTAGAAAAGTATGCAATATCTATTTCTAAAGTAAATGTTCACTTTGAACAGAACTTTGAGCCAATTGTATTGAGGCAACGAAGCCCATAGTCCCAATCTGAAGGTCCTCATCCACAGAAGTCTTTATACTAATAACCTAAATGAATAAGGTGGGTTTTTTGGTGTTAATATAGGCTGAAGGATAAGAGTTATGGCTACCTAGAGGCAGAATCAAGCCATGCCTGTTTGTCTTTAAATTGTCAGTTGATTCAGTAGCAGACAAAGTTCCAACTGGTTAGCAGACCTAAATATCTAATTTTTCTCATTTAGATTTCCTGTAATATAAACTATAGAATTAGTATATGCTGACAGGTTAATGTTGTACTGAACAGACTTTAATTTGTTCACTTTAGTGCTCTTTGCATCTACTTCTCCCTCCCATTCTCGAGGGAGTCATTCCTCACTTAGATTTCAGCAGATAAGTTTGATGGGAGAAGGTTCACTCCCATTGCACATTGCCTGCAAAATGTGGTGGTGTGGACACTACGAGTAACTCAGCTACTGTCCATCTCCCCCTGCAGCCCCAGACCTCCTGGCTTCCCACGGCTGTATTTATACTTCCGAGTGGGTTTTTATTTGTTTGATAACTCTGTGTTTACGAGCTGGCATATGGCCACTCTTAGCAGTTCCAGCTTTTGCTAAATGAGAAAACTCGTTCAGCAGTTGCACCAGTGCTTCCACACAGGCTGCTGCAGGGTTTGATTTCCTTAGGAAACTGCTGTTTCCAGTCCTATATGGAAAACGCTACCAGAATTCTGGGATCTATAAAATACTATCTAAAGAGAGTAGACTTGGAGCACATCTATACCCTACTGTATGAGGGACATAACACATCACAGGAATTCCAGCAGGAACATTTGAGGACAAAACCAGAATTTTCAGAAATGGTTCCATAGACCTATCAGTATCATTTCATCAGCAGCAAACAACAACATACAATAAGTTCAGATACATAGAAAAAGATAGCTCTGAGGACCAAATGCTTGCACTAAACATGTTTGAGGCTGCTGGGAGAAAAAAGGTGGCTAATCCAGGAGAGCTGTGGTTTGCACCCATAGAATAAGCACCGCCAGAGGTCACTCAGCACCCTTGCAGAGAAGGGAGCAGCTCGATATTTACACAGATACCAGCAGTCTGTGGATGCATGTCTCCTGTTGCTTCCCTTAGTCCTTCAGCTTCCAAGCATAACCTCAAACTGGTACCTGTGGTGGAATCTCTAAGACACCTGGCTCCATGTTCCCTGAAGGATCCCATCCCAGTTCTCACTTCCCTATTTTTCTTCCCAGAAAAGCTGCTTAGCTGCTTGCTTGCTCTTTATCCCTTGCTCGTGAAGTTTCTAACAAGCATTTGGTAACCTTTAATTAGAAAAATCCCAGAGCACAGAGCTAGACAGCAGCTTTTCCTCAAGGGACATCTGCCCTGACAATTGCACAGTAAAACAAGTGAAAAGCTGCAAGAATGCAATTATTCACAAGGGAAGTTTGAAGCCAGAAAGATATGAATGCATTTTGGTTTGATATCATTAAATGATTAGGCAATTTTGAATTTGAACTGTGAATCATCAGTGCACGGTTATTCTAACTTATATTCTCTTTTGTTTAAGCAGTATTCATTAAAAGCAAGTGAGTCATTAGGTATGGTTTGGCTTCCAGGCAGGAGAAGGCAGTGGAAATTCCCCACTGCAGCTCATATCCTTGGGATCAAAAGGAAGAATCTGCTTCCCTGGTTAACTCAACACTAAAGAGAGTTTTTTTTATACAATTAAGTGGATGATAAATTGCTGCTGATCTGTGAAGATGCAGAAGACAGAGGTCTATTACAATAATTGACAATAGTTATAAATTTAAACTAGTTTATAGTCTTAGCTATCCAATCAAAGCTTGAAATTGAGGGGAAATACCACTTGCTAATTTATGGGCAAAGCAATAATCATTCATCCGCATGATTTACCTGCATCAGTGCAATGTATCTGTCTGGTTCAAGCTCCACCTATTTTATCCTAAAAAAATAATATTCCTCAGTTCTCTCAGTCCTCTCCCTTGTAATCTAAAACGGGTAGCTCTACAGATCCTGTGTCTGCAGCATACTCAACGTACCATCTGCACAAGTACCTTTGTGGTTTGGGGTCTGAGACTAATTGTCTGCATCTTTGCAATGCAGGCACAGCTTCCTACCTCCAGAAGGTACCAGTACAACAGAGTGTGCACAATCACAGCAACGTGCTGCTTTTTCATGTAACAGTTTTATTAAAGTTCCCTTACACTTTAAAGGTGTATGCAAAGATTTAATTTGGTTGGTTGGATTTGTTTGAGCTTTTTTAAGTCAAAGATTGTGGTTTTTTAGACTTGGGCAAGGAACCAAGACAGATGTTTCAGCTTATGTCCAACTGTCACCATGCTATGAACAAACAGGTCACTCCAACAGTGCAGTCCAACTTCTCCCATCAGGAGATGGGTAGGATAGGGAAAGGCTGTCCATGCCAGGGTACAATGGTTATGATACACTTCATGCTTTACAGGAAATACCTATCCATTAAAGTCAAGATCCCAAACACAAAAGGATTGTCAAATTGCATGCAGCTGCTTTTGCAATTCCAGTCCAAGCAATTGAATTGCTTATCAGTACTTGCTGTACATCATGTATAGGACATTAAACTTCTTCCCAGAAGGATATAATCAGTGGTAGAAGGTATGCATGAAAATGATGCAAAAAGGAGACATTGAAGAAGAGAAAGAAGTATTGACAAAGAGGAAACTACAAAAAAACCAGAACCCTCAGATGAATAACCAAGGGAGAGGGAAAGGTTGATCTATTGTAAATAACCTATAAACTAATTTTTTCTGAAGTCAGGCACAGAAGTCTTCATCATATTTGCTCAGCCTGAATTCAACAGTATCAGCACGCACAGACTGTGCTGTCACACGCTAATTTCATTAAATTAATAGATCTGTTTCACTAAAGCTGCTTTCTTCTTTGAAAAGCTGTATTGATCATCTAAAGGATATTAAAAGCAGCAGGAGACAGATGATAAAATATGAAGCAAGACCCTTAAAAGCTGAGTTTGTTCCCAGGCAGTGCCACAGCTAGAAATGAGAAATAAGAAGGGGTTTATTCCATTACCTATGCGTATGTACTGAGAGCCATACTGACTTCAGCAGGGCACCAGGCTCCACTCCAGAAGGCAGTAGGGATTCTGGAAGTGCTATTAGACACTTCAGTCCAGCGTGGGTATTTTGGACAACTCAAATGATTCTATATGCCTATATGCATCCAGGTTACCTATTCTCAGTACAACAGCATCTGTAACTCAAACATTTCCTCTGAATTAGGAATAGGTACACTGATTCTTCTCCTTTTTGTTGTAACATGGATAAAAAAGCAACCCAAACCACAAAACACTAAAGTAAAAAGAGAAACTGTATTCACGTATAGAAACAGCCTTTAATCGCCTTGGTTTGTATGGTTTTAAATTAAGTCAATGCATAGCCCAATAAAATACCCGAAGTTCTAAACAGTGGAAAACAATATTGAAAATATAATCCATAAAATAGACAAAAAACCACCTCTGGCAGCAGTAGACATTTTAAAAAAATATGTATCAGAATCATGTGACAGTTGGCTTAATACCCATACCTGTTAAATTGCACATGGAAACAATCTTTAGCTCAGAATAAAACACCCTAATGTACATACACTTCACATATTTCACCTTGTGGCTGAAATCCCTTCTACAAACACACAGCTTGGCTTTCACATCTGATGTAGCCCAAGAATAGAGTATCTGGTCAAGTGAAAAGTAGGATTCAAAGTGTTGAGCTTTTACATTGCAACACACGGAGTTGTTCTCATATGGAAAACAACAGCAATATTACAATCAGTACAAAGTGGTATTTTCCTTTCCATTATCAAAATTAGCATAGGATGCCTAATTCTGTCATACATCAAGAAAAGGAAACACATCTTCCTCTTTCAGTTAAAATGTCAAAATAGTGTAAAAAACATATTCCATATCAGCACATGAAAGACTCAAAGCAAAGTCTTCCAACTGCAAAAATATCTTCTGGTTAGATGTCTCAGAAGCATGCAAAGCAAATCTGAGAAGTCCATTTCCCACATGTAGTCTCACATCCATTTGTTAGGGCCTCCAGCTGCCCATACTCAGGTCTTTGACTTATTTCTTTGCTCTTAAGAGACAGCAGCCAGATGGTCAAAATTGAGTATCCCTCCCAGCTGGCCAATGTGAATGGTGTACCTGCTACCCAGCCAGCCTACAGAGAGCTTCAGGCTGGCCAGCCAGAAAGCATATGCTACCTTTCACTGAACTAGTGGACTAGGCAGCAGAAACTCAGGAGAAAAGCATGAGATAACAAGGAAAAGATGTCATTTTGTTCTAGAAGAACAAAAACATTTGTTTCTAGAAAAGTTAAAAGGCACCCCATCTCTCTTAGGCTATGTATTCTTGCTGAAGGCTCTGGATACACAAAAGGATGCACAATCTGTCTGAGGTCCAGTACCTGTTGGGGTTATATTATACAGGGGTAAGCAAGGCAGGCCAGAAGCTATTACACAGAGAAGCCAAAGAGCTGGTGAAATGCTTCTCACCCAACATTCAGGCTCTCTGGGATACTTGTTTGGCCAGAAACCAAGCCCCTGTCATCACAGCTTGCAGAAGACAAGGTATTCTGATTAGCACAATGAAATCTAACTGAAAGACATCAATATAAATCTCAATCTTAAAACTGCCGTGGAGATGGAGCCATAGGGTCACTTGAGGACCAGAACTGCTGTTTCAGACCAAATCCCACAAAAAGACTTGGGGCAGGACAATATCTCAAATTGACACAATGAACATGCACGTAGCTGCTTCCAGATGTACTCCACTCCAGAAAAACTCACTGTGTCAGACTGTGCTTAACTGTCCCTTATGATGCAGGGGCTGTTAGACACAACCTATGAATAAGGTCCATAATAGCCACATGCCAAGTAGGGCATTACTAAACTGGTTAATAGAAAATGCTAAACAGAAGTGCATCTCCAGACAGTTTTGGTAGGGATTTCTTATCTCTGAGGAAGCCAGCACCAGTCAAATCAAAACCTATATATGCGAAAATGCACCTTGGTTTTGCCTTCATTACTAAGTGTATGACTCAGGGAGGCTCCATCTTCTGCTCTCAGCATGGCCATCTGGAACCATCAGGCAAAAATGGAGCAGAAGCAGCTTTACGAGAGCCATCCTCCAGTGCTGGGGATACAACTACCTCTGCCACAGGGAAAACAAATTTTTCCTCACCTCTGTAGCTGCTGTTCAGTCTCTATTACTCATTTGTTTCCCTCTCCATAATGCACCAGCCTGACAAACACAATTTGCACAGTTCACATGACAGAGAGAAGCATTTTATTCAGAGACAACAGAAGAGGTTATCGGTCTCTGCAGGAAGAAATCAAGGAGTGTTATGCAGATACAGGTGGACCTGCAGAACTTTACCCTGAATTAAGAATGATAGCCCAAGGGCAGGACAGACCACAGAGGAGACAAAGAGGAAAGAGGAACACTCAGACTGACCTTTCAATAGCAGCTGTCTTTGATAGGGGAGGTAGCAGGCAGCTCAGGGACACCTAAGATTTCAACAACAGGTTTCACTGAATCAGTCTAAACTGCTGAAAGACTGGACTAGAGAAACCCTGAGCAGTAACATTACAGGTTTAGTGCAAGAGGAGCAAATGTCAGCTTGGACTAGTACACCCCTCTCAGGTGGCACCCCATGGGTTGTGTCTGCTCCAGTCCCATGAATTGCCCTACCACTGCCTGCAGCAGCTGTAGGCTCGCTGCCTGCTCTGCAAAGGCACCTTGGATAAACAACAGAAAAAGAGTTATTCTAATAAAAATGGAGTTACTATACAAAATCTTATAAGGTATTGTTCAGCAAACTGAAAAACAACTGGAGAAACCACTTTAATACTCTCAACACATGTATAATACAGGGGCTGTAGAGCGTAGCAGAAATTTGTATCTCCACTTAACAGGTTTTTCTTCTCATTCACCATGTAAAGCACAAGAGTTCTGGTTAATAAGCAGTATGTACTAACAACCTAGTGAGATGCAATGATGCACAAGCCACAAAACTGAAGATCTGGATGGCAAAACTGTTGTAATAATAAGAGATTATGTCTTTCTGCTGGAAAAAAAATCTGAATCACATCCATGTATTTAATTTCTAGGTAAGAAATTCACTGTAAAGTCAACAAGCGTATAGGGATTGTAAGCTTTTAATTAACATGTGATGTTTCAGACATTGAAAAAAGGCAGAGGAGACGAGACAAAAATTCAAACAATTCCACACATTTCTGAAGTAATTAGGTACTGAGACACTTGGAGCAAGCCCACGTAAGTATTTTAGGGGCTTTTATTTGTTTTACCAAATACCTGTAAATTAAATTAAAATTTTAAAAATTAAAGACAAAATCTTGCTTCAGTTTGGCACAAAGTTGTTTTCAAAGTCTTCAGACCCTGAGTCCTTAACTACGTAATACCAGAAATTAGTTGAGATATTCCATCATCTCTTCCTTCACAGGTAGTGCTGTTTGCCAGAGCCCATTCCTACCCCTTTCCCCTTCATGTCAATGCCCCACGCAAATCAGAGGCTGCGATTAACTCCAATTCTTAGTTAATTCCTCTGCAACTCCTGCAAAAGAGAGCCCTCAAAGAAACAATTTCAGAAGTGATAGTGTAACAGGAGTGTATTTGTCAATGTATTTCTTCAGCTNCCAGAGCAGGGTCACCTAGAGTCCATCACACAGGAACGCATCCAGGCGGGGTTTGAATGTCTCCAGCCAAGGAGACTCCACAACCTCTCTGGGCAGCCTGGTCCAGTGCTCTGGCACTCTCACAGTGAAAAAGTTCTTCCTGATATTCACATGGAACCTCCTATGCTCCAGTTTGCATCCATTATTATCCAACAATTCTTAGTTAATTCCTCTGCAATTCCTGCAAAGGAGAGTCCTCAAAGAAACAATTTCAGAACTGATAGTGTAACAGGAGTGTATTTGTCAACATATTTCTTCAGCTCTACCAAAACCATGGGAGCATCCTGGAGCTGAGGACATCATAAATCCGGCTACACGAGCAGCTCCATCTAGCCCTGTGCCTGCTGAACTCAACTGATCACTGCAATTTCAATTTTATCATAAGGTCTTTCATTACAGGTGATTTGCATGCAGCAAAGATGCACACCTTGGCAAGCAGTTGAACAGGAAGGCAGCAAGCCTGTGGTGCAGTAGGGGCTGGAAGGATGCACCCTCCATAGAAAATAACATCTGCTTCTTTAACTGCGCCCATAGGGAAGAAATTCAGTGGCACATATGTCACTGCATTTATACCAAAAGTCCAGATTGCCTTAATTTTGTCCTATTGCATGGTTCAGTGACATCTATTAAATTGCCAGACTTCTAGACATCCTCCTTCCCACATACCTCAGGCAGGCAGGTAATTTAAAGCACAAAAGAAACCTAAATATTTCAAAGGCAATTAAGTTTTAATATTCAAAAGTGTTGCTCTACCTCAGATGTTGATGTTCAGCAACACCCCTAGAATTTTCCAGACATTTCATGGTAAAAAAGTCTCAATATATATATCTGCATACAAGCTACTAGTAAGTAGGCTACCACTGTATTAAAATGAAAGATTGTAATTAAACAAATGCATTTCAGGCCTAAGGAAACTAAATTGCCATGTAGAAGCACAACAGGAGAGACAAAATCTCAGCAGCCCCTTTTGCAGACGGGCACTAGGATTTTACTGGTTTCTGCAAAAGGCTTTGGAGTCTCTCAGCAATATCACTTTTATCCTCCCCCTTACTTTGTTTCAGTTAGTAACATTATCGCATAGCTTCTCTCATTCTTGGGTCCTTCTTTTCCCATTTGTCATTAATCTTTTAGCCCTCTCCATAAACTTTCCTCCTCTGATGCAACCACATACCTCTGAACCCTCTCCAGATGCTGCCTGAACTGCATCCTCTTGCCTGGACCCAAAAGCCACCAGAGAACCTCTCATATTCTGCTTTTCCTCTTGACACCACTGAAACCAGTACCACAAACACTGACATCTTCCTTGACAAGGCTTAGAAGAACCAGCCTCAGCCTTCATTGATAGTCCTTTGACATTATTCTCTCTCTGGTATTTGGAGTCGGTGACTCCATCATGCCTTGGTCATCTCAGCACTGAACCAGAACATAGGATAAAGCCCTAAATTCACGGCATATAAAACAATTTCTACTGGGCAGTGACAAGCTACTTTGAGGACAGTCACCCCTTCTCTTCCTGTATTTAACCAGATATTTAATGCACAGTAATTAACTATATAAATACCGCATATCAGTGTATATGGTGCAAAATTTTGACCTGACACGAACCTCTCTGCTGAGCCCCTATTTAAATTCCAGGCTGTTGCCATGAGCTGATTAACTTTTCAAGAAGGTGTTAGCGGTCCAGCCTCTTGATTTTTCACTTTTCAGCTTTGTTGCCTCTCAGCCTTGTAAGCCTATTACTGAATTGCTTCAAAACGCATTTAACTCTGAAGCCTAAAATTCCCAACTGTCAGACAAAAAAAGACATTTAGTAATTAATTTAATCCCAGACAAGACATCTGTCAAGGCAAAGGGCAGAGTATGTTTAATATTCATATTCTGGTATTATCAGAAGCATAAAATACAGGTTGTGTTATTTTGAGGCTATCAGTCTACATGTAGCATTTGATGAAGACTATGTCAGGCACAGCCTTCAAAGGTTTTCTCCCACTCCGTACAAAACAGTGCTTTATCACCCAAAGGGAAACACCTTGTTTGATACATTGGTGTACAGATGAGGCCACAACCTAAGATACCATTTTCTGTTATTTTTACCAAGAATACTCAATACTCACAGGTACTCTTTGGCAAGGAATCAAAATGCTATGGCTCTACAGTGTTTCTCATCTCTAAAAGAATTCACTTTCATCAGTTCCCTTATTTTAAGCAATTCCAACAAAACATAGTGCTGGCAGCCATCAGAAGAACAAACAGGGCCACCCCTCTGGATTTTGCAGCATTGAACTGAATTTCACTCCCCATCCTTTGGGATTTCAAGGCTGGAAAAATGTAGCAATTTACTTGCCACTGTCCTGAACACTACAAAAAAGCATCCTATATTAGCTCTACATTTGGCATTCTTTAATTTGTGTCTTCCTGCAATCTGTTACAACCCAGAAGCTGGTGAGCTCAGTGCTCTGATCTGCTCTACCACGTGATATCACTGTTCAGTTGCTTCCTATGAGCTGATGCTAAATCACAATATTCAATTCGTTTTGACTTACTTGGCTCCAGACTGGAGTGAAGCAGAGCAGGGCTCATGGGCAAGCATTGTCTTAGCTGCCAGGTGGTCCCTCCACGCTGTCGCTTGCCCTTTCCCAGCTTCAATGTGCATTTGACCATGTCCTACATTAAACTCAGCTTGAGAAAGTAGCTGGGTCAAGACCAGACAAAAACAACTTAATTTCCTAGCCAGTACTGCATGGAATAAACCTGTGTTCCTGCTGACAGTAGTAAATGCAGCTTTGGAAAAGAGTTTATCTGAGAAAACACAGTAATACCGTGTTCCTCTACAGCATCAACTCCTTCCTCTGATTCATTCAAGGCATAAATGCAAACATTAGGGTCCAGCTTAAACACATACTAAGATTCCACTCTGTACTTGCTTTAAATTAGGTTTTCTGTGTTGGAAGAAAATTTTGGCCTTACATAAGCTCTTATTATGACCTTATTAAATGCTTTTGGGATACTCTATTTTACCAGTTTCTTAAGTGAGAGGTTGACTGCTAAGTCTTCACACATGCCATCAGGTGACCTTCCTCTATAGTGACACTGTCAGGGAGGGAATAGGACTTCACACGTATCACCTTCAGCACATGAAGCAACTGAGAAGTTACACTGATCAGAAAGCTACAATAGTGCTTATAACATCCCTCACATTTGTCCAAAGAAGATCAGTTAAGGAAAACATCCAACATCAGCAGCTGCCACATTCAGCCTACTTCCTTACAGGAAAGATTTGTCTTCAGTTAATTTGGCAGGATCTGGCCCTGCTCACAGGAGGTTGCTCTTTCAGCTGAGGGACATCCACCATCCATCATCTTGTTTCTTTCCTCTGCACTTGTCAACGAGTTCAACCTTCTGCCCATTTGCTTCAGTGACAAATTGAGTTGCTACGGGCGTTTTGGAAAGCAAGCAGGGTCTTGGGAGTAGAGCAGGACCTTTCAAGTGACTGCAGCTTTGGCTGTTGAGCTAAATTCAGTTTGAGCTTTTCTTGCTATGTAACAGACTGTTAAGTTTTCTGTCAGAGGCATCACCCTTTGATTAAGTAATGTAAAAAAACCCCCAGATACTGGCATGAGCAGGACAGAAGAATTTTCACGTTAGAGGATAATTTAATTTGTGTAACAAGTCACATTACTGAAGAAACTTCCATTCATTTATGGTTATTTCTATATTTCCATAAATACTATCCCAGAAAACAGAAGGCATTTTTCTATTCAGATACCTGAAAGGAGATGCAATCCAGAGTCAAAAGGCTGCAGGGTGTTTTTGCCTTCGCCACAATCACAGGAGCTTTCCCAGTGAAGTCAACACTGACTCTCCCAATGTCCCCTCACAGTCGTGTAATGCTTTAAAAGTTGGATGGGACCTTTGGGGGTTGTCTGGTCACCCCTTCCAAACAGGACTGGGTTGGGCCAGGGGGCTCCAGGCCTTGTCCAGGCAGGTTTTGAATACCTCCATGCCACCTTCCCAACACATGCCAAGTGGCTAATACCTCCACAAGAAACAAGGCTGCAATCACAGCTCCTCCTCCTGGTCTTTAAAGGAAGTTTCCTTCATTTTTATCTCTTGTTCTGCAGACTTGGCAGCAGGAAATGTCCCCGCGCAGTCCCCCTTGGTGGCCACCCATCTGATTTTGGCCATTAAACTCTCAACTGCATGTTGTGAAATGACCAGAGGCTTTAAACTGAGAGCATCCTCAGAAGAGCACATGTAAAACAAGCAATATAAGTAAATACAAGAGCTGAAAGCTCCACTCCTGGAAGTGTAAACAAACAGCAGTATGATCACACCATGCTTTGAGCTGTTTTGCAGGGACCAACCTCTTGCTACATGAGCCACCACATCAAGTCCTTAGAAAACTGGGCTGCTTTGATAGATTTTTCACACTGATCATTCTTAACTGAAATGAGAGCAGCTTTAAAAAAAACCCACAGCATGTAATGATTCTCCCTGGCAGAACAGGTTGGTCTTCTGAAGGTCTTGCATCAAGACAAGGTTTGAAGGACATCAGGGTAAAGCTTTTTAAAACTACAGGAGCGGCTTTGAAAAGGAAAATAAACATTTCAACTCCCTTTCATCATCTATATATTAAAAACGTGTGTAATCTAGCAAGCTCCTATATGCTATTAACCAGGCACATCCATGCCCTGCAAACCTGCCCAGTGATCCTTGTTCAAGTTGGGGAATATTTCCTATTAGTTATGTATATTTATCTCAAGCCACAGGAAGCCATTACACATACATATGGGTATTTTCATGTAGGCACCCTACCCTCCTACCCGTTTACTGCCAAACTATAAATAATTTCGATCCTAGTTTGCAGATATGGGTAGGCATTACAGTGGTGTTAATCTGGATTTTCATTAAAAATAAAAACGTTCCAGTTTCTACGCTAGCTTTACCTAGGCAATAAATACGCTCACCTGCAAACCTACAAGAAGTAGAGGAAAGAAGGGTAAGGCAAGACTCAATCTTATTTTTGATGAAAGATTCAGATTGGCACTGCATTTCATATACAGAAGGTCTTGTGAAACCCTGCCAGCACTCAGTACTAGCAACAAGAGGAGCAGAGGGGATTGTGTAAGACAACACCGGACTCAGAAAATAAAAACATCAACATTAAATACTCCTATGAAGAGAAAGCAATACTTCAGGATCTTCAAAAGCCATCAAACTGCAGCTACCAGTGGTTCAGAGCTGCTGGCCCAGTGGGGCTCATGCTATGCACATGCACAAGCGTATTTCCATGGATATATGTGTCTGCAAATAAAATACTATGGATCTGAACTGTTCTCTTTTGGCTGGAGTTCAGACTGGTTTTGTTACATAAAAAGGTGCTAAAAACCACATGAATTTAACAAACAAATTATCATTCTTTTGATCATTACATGCAGCAGTTTTAATGGACTGCCTTATTTTCACAAAACGAGACCAATTATTTTCTCAGATATCTTTCATCATCTACAAACTCACAAATTCCTATTTATCAACTAAACCATCCATTCATCAGCCATTCATTTACCACAGCTTCTGAAGGACTGCCTAGCTATTTTTATTTGAAACTGTGATTTCTGTTCTTAATGACCATCATTTATTGTAGGCATTTTCCTTTAAGGCAATTATTTCAATTTGAAACTGGATGTAAAATGTTAACATTCAATAGACCTTTCCTAAATGAGTAATTTATGCTACTGTATCCAGCATATAAACCTGTACAGAAGATGAAGAACGAGTCATTTATACAAATTGGAAAAATTTAGACAGCTCTCAACAGATGGCTATGGAACAAAGAAAACGAAAATATTTCTTAAAGAAAAAAACACCTTCTGGAATTCACAAGAAATCATCAAGAGGCTGGATTTAAAGAATGATAAAAGATGTAATCTTACCAGCTCTCCACATCGCGAGCTCGCAGTGAGGTCAAGAAGGCTTCAGCGAGCAGGACTATGGGCTTACAGGATAAAGTTCGGAAAAGAAAGTGAGAATTACCCTGTTGCACCGATTTGCCGGAAAACATCTTAAAAGATTTGGCCATCTGCTGACCTGTGGAAGTTTTTGTGCATTGCTTTCTTCTCACTTTACAGCCCTATGCTGGAATCCACAGGGAAAGGAGCACATGCAACACCACTACGGGTGCCTTGAGAAGGCATTCCCTGCTGAGATGATCCTCAGCAGGCACATCCAGCTCTGCTTTACCAGTGCAGCCACTAAATCCTCAAACTCCATCATCTCCACAGCCCACGGCTGGCATGCAGACAAGTATTTCTGTTATCAGGGCGCGGTTTGGAAACATCCCTGGAGCTGGGTGAGTCTAAGGAGAGTAAATTGGGCCTAATTAGCATTAGAAATAGTTTTAGGTGATGCTAACATCAAGCAATTATCCTTCTTAACAGCTGCTAAGTAGTGTTAATTGGCTGCAATGGACTACAATTTTCCGGGTTTTACAGAGCAATACCTATATAAACACACGGCAATTAAGCAAAATGTACTGGGTGACAAGAAATAGTGGAAATGTCAAAAACCCGGGTTCGGAATGAGGGGTTTGAATTAAGATTTCAGACCACCGTTGTAAAACTAATTTGGTTTGGCAAGCTGAGCCAAGCTGACGTTAAGTGCTTCCTGCTACGTTCCACATCACAGAATACTCAAGGACATCCCGGTGTTCCATGCATCCTCCAGCTCTGCTGACACATGATATTGGTATGGAAATTCATGAGTATCCACCCAAATCCATCTGTTGAATATGGACACTTTATTTAGATGGTTGAAGTTTCCAGGGTAATATGTAACAAAACCAGACGGAATCATGGCCAAGCATTATTGCCCGTGGTAGGTTTTCATTCCCATGGGGATGGGAATACATAGGTTCCTAAATAATGCATTGTGTTGGAGCATTTGCTGCTACATCCAGCAACATACATCAGCAAGTCAGCTTGGACTGTCAGAACAACCACGCTCTTGGCACTCATCAGTATCTCAGCCTCTTCGATGGATCACAGTTATGCTGTGGGAGCTTCCTGAGCATCACTAGACTACTTTTTACACGCCAGAAATCCCCGAGATATTTTTACAAGTTCCAAAATTACATATATAGTTCTCCCTAGCCCCAAACTTTTATTTAATAGATACTTAGAGAGCAATTGCAAAGCCACGGTGTAGCCAAAGGTGTAAAACCAAACAGATCAAACTGGATTAAGGGTTTCTGAAGCTCCAGAAATTGAGTACAACTTGAACATTTTTATAAGGACAGAAAATGTGTTGCAAAGCAGGGAAACCTTCCACAAAAACAAAAAAGGAGCAGGAGGAGCTCCATGTTAAAAGCCCATTTTTCTGACTCATTTAAGGTAATTTCAATATAATCAGCATTTCTGTTGTGATTCAGACACAGTAAATTAATCCTTCTGAAGCCCAATGAAATAACCTACAGAGAAATAATATCACTCTACTTAAATTAATAGCAGGAGCATTTTTTAATCTTTTCTTTCGTGGACCTTATGAATCATTATTGCAGGATGGTGTGCAACCTCATCCTTATGTGCTACACCTCCTGTTAGCACTCCTGAACTGCTTACTGACATCAAGGTGACCACAAGAGCAAGTCCATGAAGATCGAAGGTAGAGACTTCTTAATTTTACTCAGATATTGCAGGAATTTAAATGTAAACGAAAAAAAATAATGCAGCCTTCTTTCATAAACTAATTTTTCTCATTTTGTTTTTGTCTAAGAACATTAAAAACAGCCATACAGGTTCAGACTTAGTGCCACCTAGCCCAAGCTTTCATCTCAAAAAGTGGCCATAGACAAGTGGTATCAGAAAACCAAAGGAAGTGTAACAGAGTTAATATTTACATGTCCCCCAGTAATCTCCCAAACTTAAACTATTTTCAGATTTTCATCTATTACACAGGTAACTAACAGCCATACTGATCACTGTAAATTCAAATTGAGTCCTTTTTCTGTCTGTTCTCTGTAAGCATTTGTAAAATTGGTAATTGGGTGACTGAAATATATCCTCACCAATTGTATTTGAGCCAAAAGGAAACATCACTAACAACTTCGGTATTGTTTGATGAAATACAAGGAGAGGTTTTTTCGTCACATTACATAACTGGCTTTCAGATTTATTGCCAAAAAATGCCCAGCAGAGCAAATAATCTGTGTCCAAAGATGAGCTTTGCGGTTAAAATTTTAATTACAAGTTATTCTTGTATGATTTCTGTTGAGCCAGTGCCTACTTAAAAATATTTGCAGCAGATATCCCAAAATACTGCTCATATAAGCTACTTTTTCAGTTAGTGATGCTTTTGTGATTTTCAAGAAGCCACAGCTGATTTTTAAGCAGTACTAATCATAAGCAGATAGGATGAGCACAAATAAAACAGCAGTAAGAGACTGTGTATCATCATCCTCAGTTCATACCTCTCTGATTTATGACTGAGCACCATGATTAAATGCAATATGAGTTTTGAAGCATGGTATCCAGACAACAAAGCTTTACTCATTTCACTGTAGCCTTACATATAATACAGCAACAATCACTGTAGACTTTAAATCATCTTTTCTCAGAGCAATTTCAATACAACAGGAAGACTGGTCTCTGACTGATGTCATACACAGCAGGAATTCCTCAGGAGGACACACTTAATATCCAAGTGAACATATTTTGTTGAAAATAACCCTTCAAGAGCCTGCCTAACTTGGTTGGGATGCCATTTGAGTAAAGCACTCCATTTTGTTCCCCTATAGTTGTCTTTCTCCTCACATTTTGCTTTCTACCCTTGTTTCTAAAAAGGCTTTCCATCACCAGGAAATCTGCATGAACATCTTCACCTTTGTTGGTCGTTTCTGCAACCCTTCAGTAAGGTTTCATAGAGACGAATGATTTGTGCAAGGGAAATGTTTTATTCATGTTTGAAAATGACCCAGATGAAACCTAAAATAATAATTCACTCCTCTCCGTTTTTAGGAAAAAGGCTACGTCTTGGATTTAACTGTACAGTTTTTTAATAATTGCTAGTGACAAATCATTTTCTCACTGGAACCTATTTATACCTTGTCTATACATAGAGCTGGACTCAAGTGCTATGATTTTAATATCCATGAAGGTGTTAGAAAAGTAATTTTTAAAGCTTTATGCTGAAGCCTTCACTCTACTCGAATCTATACATACATGAAGCACATAAATGGATTAACAGTTTCTCCAGCTTAAAAACAGTGATTACTGAACCTGGTAAGCACACAAATGTTTAAGTGTCATCTGCCAGACTCGTCCAAGGAGTCACCTCCAGAATTCAGAACATGGGGAGCACTTAAAAGCATCCAAAAGATGATTTTATTTTCATTCAGTCCATTGCCTTATCCAGCTTGTTATGTGCCCATAAAATCACCTTGTACATTGAAGGCCCAAATACCCTCCAGACCCTTGAAGCAGAATGATAGTACAGCTATACAACATGAACAACAAACCTCCTTTCTGCTCGGGATCTCTCTTAAGCATACACACCACAAAAAAGCAATGCTAAGTATGAAAAAAAACTTTCCCATATTATTAGTGGAGGAACTTAACTGGAGTTCTTAAGACTATCTTCCATTTCATAACAAACATTAGCTTTTATGTGCTTAATATAAAAGTCCTTTCTTAGTCCTAGAACATTCAGGTTCACCTTATTGCTTTGGTTTTCTCAAGGTGACTTGATCAAAATTGAAGACAATACTCTAGATAATGACAGAGGAAATTAAAAACACATTTAAAATTAAAACGACATTCTGTTTGGTATCCTGTTTTCCAAGTTCCTCTTAAAATAGTCATTTTTATTAATTATAACTGAAGTAGGTAAAAGGTATCAATACAAAGTTTTATAGGATTTGGATTCAAGCTTTCCTGAGCATCTAGAAAGGAAGGCAAGCAGGCAATTTAAGTTCAACCCAAAATCCAAGTTACTGAGCAGATGGATCTAAAATGTGATCTAGGGTTATTGTTTTTTTCTCTTCATACTTGAGTAATTATTTTGACATTAAAAACACATAAGACACACAAAACTCAAGACCACAAGTAAAGAGACTACCCTCCTAAAGCCATTTACTAAGGCAATATTTACAGGAGAGCTGAGCACCTGAAGATGTAACTGTACTGGTAAAATAGGGGAAAATATACAGAAAAAAGCAAAGCAAAATGTCAGGACAGGTTTTGTCTCAGAGAAGTGGGAGTGCTGTATGTATTATGATGAAGAACTTCACTTTCTTTCATTCCTGGTGGTGGAGCCACAGGAGGACCCCCACCTAGGGAAAGCTGCAGTAGTGTTGGGAAGAGATCAAATGTAAGCTCACATCACTGTTGCATTTGTAGGTATCCCTGCACTTATGGAAGATGCTTAACAGCTTTCATCATCTCCGATTATTGTACTAACAGTAAGGTTACTCGTTACAGCAAAAAAACAACTAAGCTGATGTTCCAGCTTACTTAGAGTAGAATAATTATCACAAGATTGATTTCATTGCAACATCCAAAAAGCCCACAGAAGTCCCACTATTTATAGCAACGCATCTATAACCGCCAGGCAGGATGCCTATTTTCAGTCTCCTCTTTTATTATGATTTCCCTCAGAGAAAACAAACAAAAAAGCCATACAGATCCAGCATAACACTCAGTCAAATCAGCCTCTCTGTAAATGATCTCTTTAGAAACATTTCCTACTCACTCATAAAAACGTCTCTGTAACCAACAGCTCGGTATTTTTCAGAAGTCTGTAAACATGCCCATTCCAGCATTTTTAGAGGCTGCTGTTTGATGTGCTTCAGTTTTTGATTGCAGCTAATGATGAATATAAAGAAGTGGGTAAGCTACATAAAACCCAGGCTAAATCACACTCAGTAATGAAGTGCATTAGGTGAACAAAATGCCTAGTATTGAAATAAAAAGATTGTTAGGTTGAAAAGAAAATTCCACTATTATACCAAGAAAAGTGGTAAAGATTACATGCAGGGGTAACAACCAAATCTTGCAAGTTCCTATCCCAACTCCTACCACAAGCAGTATTTAATAATTAAGATAATGTAACGTATAATAAATTTGGTATTTTATTACATCCCAGAATGGTACACAGCAACACTTAGTTTAAGGTTTTGAAGTTGAGGACCAAGTTCTGGGAAGACACAGTTGCTCTGCAGCTACGAGGAGCTGGAGGCACAGAACCTGCTGCAAATACAAGTCAGGATTACATCGAATCTTCTAGCAAGCTTAATAAGCTATTCCATAGCATTACCCAGAGTGATTAAATGATAATTTATGATAAACCATCTTACATTTACTTAGTTTTATTTAGAGTTTTATTACCAGATTTAAAATACAGACTATTTAATGGGTTGGGTCTCTAAGGGCAGAAAAAAGTGGAGTTCCTGATGAGGAAGCAAAATTTCAACTTTAAAGCTAATCCCAACATAGTTTCAAGATTTAACAGTAACAGCTATCCAGCTCCTCAAACAATTGCTAACACGAGACAACTCTGGTTTCCGAGATCAAAGCTCCAGTGCACATGGGAAGTGCAGAGCACCCATGTGGAATAATCCAGAGAGATAAAACCTGAAGACAGGAGTATTTGTTGGCCTCACTGTATTTATGGGAATACTTTAGAAATGGGGGGGAATTTCAATCTAAGGTGGTTGTATAAGATTTTACAGTTCCAAAGAAACATGACACTGAATGGAGGCAACCATGGAAATAACTGCAGCTAAAAACAGTTGGGTCCTGGGGTTAAAGGCAGACGAGCTGTCAAGTTGCACTTGAAATGCTCAGATGCACTGTGAGGCATTTTCTGTAAGTGAACGCAAGGATTATCCCCAAATAAGTATATACCTTTCTACCGTGACAGATAGATAAGGGAGGTGAAACAAAAAGGCTATCTGGAATGCTTGCTGCTGGGCAGACTGGACCAACACCGCTCAACATTGACTCTACATCACACACAGCACAGCAGGGCTGCTCCCACACGGCCACATCTCCATTTACAATCCATATGGAAAGATACACAAGTCATTTATCATTATATATTCACATATGTATCTATCTCTATATATGTTCTGATCTCATTATCCCTCAAAATTCTTTCCTCGGTCTTATTTCTCTCTGGAGCTTCTCTGGGATAACAGCTTACAGTTTCCTGGAGGTCACCTGCCATGGTTCCATCCAGAATGGGCAATCTGAATAAAAAAATGATAGAAACAGCATGGTCCTGTGGGGTTCAGCAATCACTGCAGAGATTGTAAGGCTGGAATGCTGGAAATTGTGTTTGCAAGAAAACATTGACTTATCAGAAATGAAGCCTGAAAAAACACACTGGATTTCTAGAAGTTTGAAAGCTTTGACATTGTCTAAGTATTTTCCTTAAAAATTGTCTAGAAGTCCAGTTTTTTGAGTTATGCTATCAGAAATGTTTGGAAAGACCCTGATATTCTTCCTCCCCTTTCCTTCTATGTCTGCAATTTACAATTTCCAATGAAGACTCTGATTTAAAATAGATATCTATTTTATAGGTTGGTACAGTTGTTCCCCTTTGAGCAGGAAGCACTGTGGATGGGCACCAGCTCCTCCACACACATCAGAGGTTGTACCACAGCAACACGAGTGGGACTCTTGCCCAAGCAAAGATCCAGTATGAGCACGTTTTTGTCAGGTTTAAGCAGTGGCATTTCAGCCGGCAGTGTGGTGGGCCAAGAGGATGCACAGAGGCATAACAAACTAAATGAAACATTGCTCCCATTGGAAGAATTCATACTCTAAGTGTTTGGAAACAGGAGGAAGCAGAGTTATCTTCTTGAGACCTTAGTAATGAAATTTAGCCATCAATATTAATGGTCCATCTGAGCTGATGTGCACTGTCGGACAGAAAGACTCACGTAGTAAAAACATACATACAAGTGCTTTAGGGATAGGGATGTTAAGAAATGAACATACATAAATAATTATTTCAAAGTGGTTGTTACAAATCCCATCACAATAGTATTGCAGCCTGGAAAAATAATTTGACAGTTTTAACAAAGCCAGGAAACAGGCAAAAATTAAGCAACACAAACCCCATTAAAATCCAATAAATATCTCCTTTTTTTTTAAATTTTATTTTAATTCAATATACCTCACTGCTAACCAGTAAATGTCTTAGAAAATTAAAGTAATTGCAGGAATCAGAATCAGAAGGGAATTTGAATTCAATCTCTTCTAACCAGAATATGAATACCTAGAAATTCTTGAGCCATAGTTAAGTTCATTTCATGCCATTAAACACTGGCACTTATTTTATCTGACATTCAATTCTGTCCTAGGCAGTAACAGCATAGTCACTGTTTTGCAAGGTATATTATTTATGAAGTTGTATATATGAAGCAAACTGTTTTTACTAGAGATAATAGGATTAATATGTGTATACATGGAATACAATCAAAGGCACCGAATAGGATGACAAAGAATAAAGCAACATAAAATAGCCGCTAATGACATTTTTTTAACCTTAATATTGTAAATTTAATTTAAATTCTAACATTATTTCTTTGTTTACAGAATGAAATCTGACAAAGGTGTTTCCAGACTGGTCATTTAATGCTCCCTTTGTATTGACAAGAAAGATAACTCCTAGGAATATGTTGTGAACTACACACGGCATTTTATTTTTTTTCCCTCTGAACTAATATGTAAAGGAAGAACAGCCTTAAATTTTGCCTTCCATATTATTAAGGTTTAAACATTTATCTTCACAGAACAAAACAGTTGTTTTCTTTTCCCTTAGTTTTTCCTATTTTGTTTGTCAAGCAAATAAAAGCAGAGTTACAGATGGCAGGTTATCGTACAAATAGATATTCTCTTGTCTTGGCAGTACTGCTGTTGCATGTAGAAGTATTTGCTTCTGTCTGGCACACTCACCATGCAAGACTTCTCTTTTGATGCAACCCAAAGAAATACAAATTTTCTCAGAAAAAAAATTAAAATATAAAAATTACTGATCTAGGTTTTGTGGGGACAAAAGCTGGAGTCATGGCTTGGGATCCAGAGGGGGGGGGGATAATGGGAGGGGGGAATCAACCCATTGCACCAGGGCTGTTCTAGCCTGCTTGCATACAGAAAAATCCTCGCAAGTCCTGTGGTATAATTTTATATACTGCTAAGTGAAATTATGCAGAAATGCAGGCATATTTTAAAGAAGCCTAAATAGCTATTTAATTGCTGTCTGAATAACTGCGTCGCGATTTACATCCTTCAAGTGACAGTAATTGTATACAGACTTGACATGGAAAGCTGGGAAGCTCTAAGAAAGCCATTAGCAAATTGTTGCTACACAAGGACAGAGTAAATGGTGATTATTTGAGCTCTATAAAAAATGAAATAATAATTCCTCAAAAAAAAAATATATTACCTTTAAGTGCTTCTTCACTTAAGAGAGTATCAGGATCTCAATTAAGTTTCTAATTCCAGGGATTTATATGGTAACGAAGCTGCAAAGAGTTGCTCTAGGCTGGAATGTGACACAAACAAAAAATTGTAATTCTAGCAGCAGAATTTTCAGCTCTATGAAAAAAGAAACACTGAAAAAAAATCTTTTAACTGTCTTTAACTTGCATGAAATGGAAATGAGCAGCAATGCACTTCAGCACAGTGGTTCAGAAATTGTGATCAGGTCTATAAACGGCTCCAGTTACTCATCACTAGCTAAATATTTACCTCTGTGTGTGTCTCTCACAGCCATCCTCATGGCAACAACAGTCTTGCTATTTGGTTCAATAGCTTTCTAAAAGCACACCAAAACCATTTCCAGATTCAGTTGTCTTATTGCTGGATCCAAAGTATCTCTGGTTATCCTTCTGATGTTTGCTTCCCCACCTACATGAGGAATATTAGCTTAGAATATGATGTGAATTGAGAGGAACAGTTACCTTCTCCCTCTTTCTGTTTTTATTACCAACTTAACCCACTTTATATCTATTCACAACCCTATAGTTGAATGCATATGCCATATTTGTAATAAATCAATGTTCAATGCCCCAGTAAAAAGATAAATTAAGTTTTGAATACTGTCTGTAAAAGGTAATGCTTATTCCAGAGAAAATGAAACTTTTGTAGATCAGCCCCAAAAAATTCATTCATTAGAAATACTTTGTAAACAATTGAAGGAAAAGTAGACATTCAAAGAGCAAATATTTGTCTTGTCACAATCCCAGCAAGCAAAAGCCTCAGTGCTATAGGAGTGGTACGGTTCCACTGAAATGCACAATATTCTATTTTATTGCTATCAAGCAGCTAATTTTAACACCGTTTTGGACCTCAGAGTTTGCCAGCACAGGGACACTGGGACATAATCCAAATTAACTAAAAATATGAAGTTGAAGGGGATTAGTTCAAAACGCACCAACAACCATGAGGCTTTTCAGACGTTCAGAACACACCCTCATTTCAGTTTAGCTTAAGTCACTGCTAAGGCAAATTTAAGACCACTTGAATTCTAACTGTCCAGTTGTCCACAATTCCAAACGCAGTGAAAAGAATCAGTTTTAAAAATCCACTTGGATAATTTTTCCCCATTTGTGTCTACAAAATGTGGCACCAGTCTAAGGAAACCTGACAAATCCTTTGGAAGTCTGTTGAACGGGAATTACCACATTGCTTCTGCAGAGTTTCTGCCCAGAGCAGCAGGAGTGATGCTCTCGAAATGCAGAGCACTGCAATCTCCTGACTCCTCACTCTCACCATCACCAATAACATGCACATATTATGATCAGATTTAGCGATATAAATTTCATGGTAAAATATACCAAATAACCTCTGTCAGCTCTTCTGTGTCTCCTCTACTGGTCCACTGTAGCAGATACTTATAATTTTTATTTTTTTTTAAAAAAAGTCTGTCTTAATACACCATTACTACCAGTCTCAACTGCTGTAATTAGCTGTTAATTAGATTTCCCTTGAACTCGACCTAATTGAAACCATAGCAGCCACCCATCTGCTCCTCTGCTCAGACACCACAAAACTCCCATTTTCAGCCTTTTGCCTTTCTACTTATTTACTGACAGCCAAATGAAAACTCCTCTCTCCAGCCCCAGTTTGGTAACTTTCAACAGTTAGAGCTTTTTATTAAAAAAAACATAAACCAATGGCAAAACAAGTGAAACATGTGATAAAAAGGTTTCCTCTCTATTTATCATTGAGATGGCACCATCTGGAGCTGTGTGCTCCATTTTGGGCATCACACTTTGTTGAAGATACAGAGATGGAGAAAGTCCTGAGAAAAGGTACCAAACCTGGCTCAGAGAGACAACCTACAGAGAGAGATGGAACAAGCAGAGACTCAAGAACAGAACTGAATGGAAGCATAATGGTTTCCAAAAAGGCAAAAAAAGTGCAAGGATCAAGAGAATAAACTGTTTTCCACACAGGACTATGAATATATTTCCAAATTCACCAAGAGACATTTAAAGAAAAAAAATGTATGAAAGGAAAACATATTAACATTGGAATAGATAGCCTGATTAAAAAAAAAGGGGATACTGGAATCACCATTATAGGCAACTTCTACATACTAGGGAAATACTTTCCAAGAGTGATGCTTTGGGATAGATAAATGTATTTCCTAGTCTTGTGAAGCCTCTTCCAGCCCCACTTTTCTAGGATACCCCTGTACCCACATCATGAGTGGTGTTATCCACATGTTATAACTCAGAGCTGCCCTTTCAGATCAACTGGAACTTCAGCCCTGTCCCTGTGTGTGTGCCACAGCAGTGGGGTAGGTGACACAGGGATATTCCTTGTCCTGAGATGCTGAGCAGGTACCTCCCACTTCCCAGGAGATTCTTTTGTTAAAGGAATTGGAAATTTCCAACAAATCTACTTCATTATTCGTTGGTCAGTTCTTAACACATCTGCCCCAAAAAAGATGTAAAGGAAGGGTAAATTTCATGTAAGAAATTAATAAAAATTAAAAATAAATAATAGAAGTTGGATTGAAAGCCAGCTGACGTGGATGTGGCCATTTCAGATCTCATCAGGTTGGTCCCACAACCATGGTCCTGCTCTGTATTGCCTGTACCCTGCAGATACAGCTTTGGTCTCCAAGCCATGGGGAAAGTCAAGGCTCCAGAAGCAGCAGAGCTGCTCCTTAGAAGTGAGTGTGTTTTAGAGCAACACGGAGATAGCTCATGGAGTTGTGAAAGTATCAGGATGCCATCAGTTGTGCAGTGATCTTTGGGCTTGAGAAATAACGTGACGTTTCAGCAGCAGATGGGCAACGTTGCTCTTGTCCCTCTGCTGGGACTGCTCTGCAGTCTTGTCAGCAAAACCTGCCTCCTCCCTCCTTCCAAGCCCCTTTGCAGATGACTGAAGGCTGCTTGCTCAAGCTTGGCCACAGCCAGGCAAACGGCAAGAGAGATTTCAAGATGGAA
Source organism: Aegotheles bennettii (assembly GCA_013398125.1). Lineage (NCBI taxonomy): Eukaryota > Metazoa > Chordata > Aves > Caprimulgiformes > Aegothelidae > Aegotheles > Aegotheles bennettii. The sequence goes on along the minus strand of VZRW01012680.1, from coordinate 333,882 downwards.
AAGCCACGGGTCTCTTGCAGCCTGGATGTAGTGACCGGACCAGTGCTTCCCATGTCTTGCATCCTGCTCCTTGCCTGCTGACTGTCACCAGCCAGTACCAGCTTCCCAGCCATGAGGAGCCCCACCTTGGTCAGGAGAATAATTCTTTCCTAAACAATGACTTTTATTGCCATGGGTTTGTTGCATACACTTCCCATCCTAGGAAACCTAGCCAGCCCAACACATCCTAGGGGAAAAGAAACATGTAACTTGAGCATAAAGGTGTTTCTGTTTGTCCTTCTGAGTGTGGAAAAAAATGGGTCAGGCACTTTAAATTGGCAAAATATTGGGTTGCTGGAATGTTTTTGTTTAACCTTGCAGATGTGAAATGACACCTAATCAGATTTCAGCTATTACACAGGCCAGCACAGGGGGAGCACAGCTGTAATTCATAGCATCTGCCAAGCAGTGACATTTTTGATGCTTGGAGGAAAAAAATACCAACAGAAGTTAACAGCACAACTGAGTTCTCATCAAGTTAATTTCCAGCACAGTTTTTAAGTCAACTCCTCCTGTTGGTCCTTAGTATTACAGTCACCAATGGTAACTTAGCATCCAAGGAATACATTCAAGAGAAGAGTGTTGTAGAAGAAGAGTGTTGACACCCCAGGAGGAGCAGGGATTTGAATTATTCCTTGTTTTGAATCAGCAATTTGGAGTCAGGGCAGCTCCTTCCCACCTCCCCCCCTTCCCCAGCTCTCTGCCACATCCCTCCACGGGATGAATCCAGTCCAGCATCCACCAAGAGAAATGTATCCCTAGCAGAGCACCCTGTGCTGACCCAAGCCCACGCAGCAGTGTGAAATTATATCACTATTCATGACTACAAGACCCTTCCTCAGTGACATATTTTGCAAGTCCCAATCCTCTAAATTGTTCTACAGAAGCCACTCGATTACTACAAAGCCAAACAATCTCCAGAATAGCTTTGTGGGCTGACAGAACTCCATCCAGACATACCAAACTTTGAGACTTTAGAAAAGAACTTCCCCTATGAAAGTAAAATCTTTACATGTAATATTTACTGCATCACACCCAGATGAGCCAGGCTTCCCTAACCTCTTTTTTTCTTTTGGTCAGGTAGCACAGTTCATCCCTGGAAGGCGTTGCAGGTGTGTGTGTGTAAACATGCCCATTTTTTGCCTCTCCCACTTAGAGAAGACTGGGATAGACATCCATTAAATATGCAAGAGCTGCTGCATGTAAGAACTCCCTGCTATTTGTTCCTCAGCTGCTAATAAGAAACTATTTTCTCTTTTCTCCATTTACCTTTGATTTGGATTATAAATCAAGCAGTGAAAACCTCAGGCCAAGAGGTGAACACTTTCAAAACATGTAAACTGCTAAAAATGGGTTAATAAATGAGTTTGTTAGTGCTCCTGCTGCAACACACCAATGGGCTTTTCTTATTCTTCCCAAGTCATTTTTCTGTGCGTGTCTTAAGTTCTATATCTGTTTCTTGGGCTAAGTTTCTTAGAAAAGCTGTTTTCTGTACATAAGACTTGAACTTTGCAATTGGTTTGGGACATATTTGATTAGCAATCTCAGAAATACAGTATCATTTTACTCTGGATAGCAAACAACTTCATAGTCTGATGCAGGGAAGATATAATTGAAGGCTGTTCCCTAATCTAAGTAAGAAGTTACCAGTGGAAAACCTATTGCAGAAGAAATCTTTATCAGCTCGGGTATACAAAGAAGTAATTTGCTTTCCGGCTTAGCACTAGCACACTGGAAGCAATCAAATGCAACAATTTCAAAAGGCTATTACCTACTCACTGTTGAAGAAGGATTGCAAAATAGATTCTTGATTTGCCTTTTCTTCAGGTCTTATTAAAATAAAATGCAACTCTTCCTATTTCCCTGTATCGTTCGAAAGCGTTCTCAAGGTTGGGAATATTCTGAGCTGACCCTTCTGACCGGCCTTGGCAGCAGCAGGGATCCTGATGCTCAACTGAAGTGATTATACCCTGGCTATGAAGTATTACATTGAATTTGGAGTCAAAACAGCATAATTTTATGAATTCTATTTGTTAGTGATGGAGTGTGCTGAAGCAAATAAATCCAAATGGATTTCTAAGGAGGGCTGAAATCCACAGGTCCTGGGTAGACCGTATTACTCCAAGAGTGCCCTGTGTGGAAAGTCAGCAAGAGCAGTTATCCATCTATCCTTAGATTTCACTCTGTGCTTTTCCATTCATTTTACTTTAATATATGCTGCAATCAATTTATCTCAATGTACCAGAGATTTTTGTAATGTTTCTATTAAAGATAACAGAAACATCGAGAGGAACTAGGGCACCATATAGGAAACTCAAGAGCTTAAATCCTTTTTGAGGTCCCAGGAAGTTTTTGTGCCAATTGCATGTTCAAAAGGAAAAGAAAATGAAATTTCATTTTAATTGAGCTACCGAGTACTGACAAATCATACATATTAGTGTATTAGAAAGGTATTCTCTACATACACACCATATCACACCAGTCTACACCACTCAGGACTAATTTCTACATTAAATGCTGTTCTCGAGGCTTGTAGAAAGAGAAAGAAAGTAACCTAAAATGTCTCCTTTGCACACTGTGGTTGAGAGGAGACTTTTTTCTATGGCTCAATTTGGAAAAACAACTTACACAAGTGATACTTGCATTTTGCCACATGGAGATCATTCACTTCCTCTCAAATTCATGAATCTGCATCACTGCTGAGTGCTTTTAAGTGTTCTTTCCCTCCCAAACTCACTCATGTCCACCCTCACTTCTTCCTTTGGGAGGTTGGGGCTGGAGGAGCCAGGGAAAGGAGGGCATCTCTTCTCCTGGAGATGTGCTGAGCACACCCAGAACAAGGGTTTGGGAGCCTAGATGGGCTGGAGAAGATCAGCACACTGATAGTCCCTCTCCATCAGCTCTTGGACCTGAGAGTTGATGAAGGAAAACTCCTGAAGTGAGCGGGAAAAGTTTGCTGTAGGCCAGCAAGTCCTTGAGCTACTAACAGCAAGCCATCTCTTGCCCAGCTCGGAAGCAAGACCCTGCCCCACCAGGACAAAGCGGGCAGACAGGGGGAACCCCCCTGGTTTCCATGCTGAATCACCACACAATTTCACTTTAAAATCTCAACACAACCTTCCCCCGCCCCCCCCAATTTATTTTCAAGTACATTTTTAAGAAACCTTTGGACTGCTTATTTTCATCACTGCAATTTTTCTTCTGCATATCTGACACTTTGTTTCTCCCCCTCACAGATTTTTCCCTACTTTTCTCTGCTTCATTTTTTAGGACTTGTCCTTTTTCAGCCATCCATTTAATTTATTGATAGCACCAACAGTTCACATCTGTGTTCCCATAAGGCTGCATCTCCCAGCACCCAATGAATTACAACACCAACTGCAGTTATCATATGCAAATTCTCTGTTACATGCAAAATCTCAAGTTCTTGAGGTTTTTTAACTCCAGTCTCCTGGGAGTACTACAGCAACCAAGCTAGGAGAGGGACCACATACCCCACTTGTTGTTGGGAGTATGTACTCTACTCCAAATCAAATTACATGGCATCTTCTCCCTATCCATATTATCTTTGAGCCACACAAAGTGTATTTGCACATCCCACTTGTTCTGCTTGGTGGAGTACCAGGTTAGGAGACTTTTATGTTTTTATGTTTACTTTTCACTCCAGAAAAGTCCTCTCCAGTAGTTCCATTCTCTTTGATCAATATAAAATAGTTCACATGTTCAAAAATTCCTGAAAGCACAGAAATCTCATATTTTACTGGAACAGAAGTGTTACAGAAAAAGTACTCCAAGCTTTCTTTAAAATTCCCCAGAATGAAGGTTGATTTTGTATAGCTAATAGCAGGCTGTTGAGAGCAATAACAATAACCCTCCAGATGCAGGAATTTTCACAAGGCAGTTTAGGTAATGGCTTCTTCCTAAAGAGACAAGTATCTGGTTTGTAGATGGGTAACATTCATACTCCAACTACCCCAGGTAGGGTTAAGATCCTCATATTTTTGTTTCAGATAACATGGTGCACCCCTGATACAAGAAAGCTGCATTCCCTAAATGGGGTAGGGTCTCATCAGCTTTAAATTACCCACAGTCCCTGTGCATGGACACATACAGGAGGAGGTCTGGTTTCCATCCAGCAGCAGGGGATCCCTGAAGATTACAAGACCACCACCTGCCTTGGCCTGGAGAAAGGTGGAGTAGGGGTGAATCCGTAGACTGTGCTGATCCTGAATCTGATTTATTCTGCACAGAACTGAGAGGCAGAGTTGTGCCTGGCACATCATCCTTTTTTCTTTTCTGTTGCTCCTGGTACTTACCCTTATTTTGCCATTAAAGGGGATGATTTTAAAAGGTTTTGATATCAATGCTACCAGGCAGTGTCTCTATTCTTAGAGGTGTTCAGTCACAGATGCTCAGCTGTGAAAATTAGTGTAGCAGTTTTTCATAAAAGAAATGTCTCCCCACATTTAATCAAAGTCAAAACAACGTGATCCTTCTGATAATTACAGCTTCAGGAACTCACAGACCCGACCAGTCAGACTGGCCCCAGCTCCAGCAAGTCCTTAACTCGACAGTACTGATATCTCCCAACATATCCCTTAAATGACCAATATATTATTCATAAACAGTACAAAAGTATGTTTTTTCACCCTAACTATAGAACACAATCTTTTAACAACAGATGAAATTGAAGACTTTCACTTTAACTACAACAAGATTTCATTTATTGTTGCCTGTCACCTTCTTTTTACCGAAGCTGTGATTTATAGCCCCAGCCAAACTGCCAAGTACCAGCATGACCTGCATGGCATTTCTGCTTTCAGGTCCTATGCTCCTGTGCCTGCAGACACTGTCTGAGGTTTTGATGTATTTTTGAGGTTTTCACTGAACCTGTGACTGTTGGCGCCAGTGCTTTCAGTGACATTCTGTAGAGCAATGAGTTATTTTCTGCACTGATTTGCTGCTTGGATTATGGGTTTATTCCTTGAAGCCTGACTTATTAAAGGTAGAGAACAAAGTTTTAAAACTGTAATTTCTGTAATTCGTGTTTCTGTACCTTTTTAATTTCATTACTATATCACTCCTTAAATTTATTTTTCAATCACAACATCCTTTTTGTGCTAATTAAGTTGTCTATGACCCAACCTTTTCCGTTTGTAGATTTTGGCTTGCTCACTCCCTATTGATTTACTTCCTCATATCTCCTTTATATGAACCTTGGTCAGGTCATTCATATAATTATTTTTCTTTTAGTCTTCCTCATCACTCGTGTGCCATCTGTTCCATCCATACATTTGAGGGGAATGTATTTCTAAATTGCCTCAATGAGATCAGTTTTATTCTGCTCACTTGCCATGTACGTCAGTCTCCTACACTCTCCTGAGAGTTTAACTAGTTCATCAATCCAGAACAAGTTTCAAGCCACCCCAAGTTGTTTCTTTGGGTGGGAAGGGACTCATAGAAGTACTAATGTCAGTCAGGAAGCTTGTCTGCAGTGCTAGGTATGGGACAGATGTGGTCTGAGGAACCTGGATGATCAACATGCTGCTACTTCAAAGGCACTTTGGGAGGCACCAGATCACTTTACAAGCTACAGCTGGCATTCATAAGTCATAGCTATGAAGCATTTGTTCTACTGAATATATTTCAGCCAGTGTTTGTTCTGATAATGAGTGTCAAACACCTCCAGAGGTCAATGTCCACCCAGCACTCACACCACCACACAGAGGGGATTTTGTTTCATTTTTAATGAATCCATGTGGGCTTGTTGTGAAGGAAGTAAACACATATACACACTGTATTTAGCTGCATTGCATGGGTATCTCAGGACTATGTATCACCTACAAACACAGACTATTTACCCTGGAAAAGACGCAGATGAGTACAAGTTCCAGTGAAAGCCATCTTCACCTACCATCAGTAGCAGACCTCATTCAGGCAGCCTGACTTGACTGCAACACAAACCTCCACTTATAAGCTGTGGATAGAGTTCCCCATGTCTTAAAAGCATACTAGGTGCAAGATTGACACAAAACATTATAAATCTTCTGTTTAAAAAGTTCCAATAGCTCAAGAACTTTAGGTGTATTGTATTTCCTTCAACAGCACAAAGAAAAGTACCACCTTCTATCTTAACATTCAAAATCTATTCCCACAGAGAAAACAACTTATTAGTAAACAACTAACATTTCCCACAGTGAAAACAATTTATTTCCCACAGAGAAAACATCTTACGAGCACAAAGCACACTAGAAAGGCAATCTGGGTTCTGCAGAGCAGCTGCTCATCAATAACACTACTTTCAAAACATGCATTATTACGACCTCTATTAGACCACGCCTAGGATGGTGTGTTACATCAAATGCCTTACATTAGTGCGACTTCTTATCTTGATAGTAGAAACATATTAGATCTTCTAATACTCCATGTGTAAACCTGACACACCTGGAGTCTTGGTTTAGAAACCAGGAGGCGAAGCTTGGCATGTTTCTCTCTCAAACACCCCCCGCAGGAAATAGACCCATTAAGGACAAATCTCAATTTCCACTTTTTAGTCCATCAAGATTGCTTGACTTATATAAAAGCAGTTCTCAAAAATGATTAAAATTAAGGTTTGTAGCAAAGGAGCATCCCAAGATGTGCTATCAAAAGGAAAACTAAAGATAAGAAAATTAAAGGTATATATATTAATCATGAAATCACCTTTATGCAGAGTATAAATATAAAGGTCAGGTTGGATGGGGCTTGGAGCAACCTGGTCTAGTGGAAGGTGCCCCTGCCTGTGGCAGGGGGTTGGAACAAAATGAAAATTAAGGTCCCTTCCACTTCAAACTATTCTATGGTAGAAATGAATGAGCAACACGAATCACCATAAAGCAAATAAAACCATGAAAGAACCACCAAAGCAGGCTCCTTTTTGAGTTAGATATCTAGAAGTCAAGGTTAGAAAGTCAAAACATTTTTGAAAAAAAGGTACTAGTAATTAACTTTGTCTTATTTTTGACAGGAGCATTGTTCCCCCATGACACACAATCTGCACACAGCATTTCCTAAGCCCCTGCTCTGAGGTGCTCGTGCTTACCCACCATCAAGGCAATCCATGAGTGTTTGCATGTTTGTGCAGCGTGATCAGGGATGTTTACAGAACTATTCATCAATTCATTGTGTCTTGCCCAGAATCACTGACTGTTCCTTGAAGCAGAACAGTTTCAAGAAATGTCCACACACTTTTCAAGCTAGATAATTGAAACTTGGAATGCACTGGTACCTTTACTTAACGTCACTCAAGATAGATCGGTCATGTTTCATCATATAGAACATATTTTCAAAACTCAAAGAATAGTAGTTTTTTCTGATACTTCTGTTTTCCTTTGGGGAGGAAGGAAAGGGTTCCTCATAAATCCTTATTTTCTATAGGTCTCATACCATTGACTTTCTGATGTCCAACAACTGCAAAAGAGCTACCAACAAATCTGAATTCTTTTTCTTCATGGTTTTTCATTTTTTTAGCATACATAAATACATTCATCAGGTTTCCCTGGAGTTTGTGTCCCAGTTGTGGGCAAACTATAAATCAGGATCTCTCAGTCTTACCCCAGATCAAACACTCCTGAAGGGCACCACCACAACACAGCAGCATTGGTACTCCTTGTTCAGTGCAGCACTCATGTACTTCTCAGGATGTGGATCACATACAATGAAGTAAAGTCTGTTTTATAACTTAGGAGAAGTAGTTAATAAAAATAAATAAAAATCCAAACCGCCATTTTTTTCACGTGTCTGTGGATGAGCATCTTCCAACCCACCTCTTCTAGCACCACACAAATAGATGACATGCTTGGACTTTGAAATGAGGCAGAAAAAATGGGAGTGAGAAGCTGGTCTCATTCAGCACTGATTTATTTCAGGTTGGCAGCTCAGACAGCTACCGTGCTTTCCTCCAACCTGTTCACTTGATGGATGGTGTCCCAGCTCGAGTGGACAGAGAAGCTACAGAGGTGATGGCAGCCTGCCCTCCACTCATGTTTGAGTGATGAACCAGAAGGACCTGCAAAGCCTTTGAGCACAGAGAGAGAAAGGCTGACTACAGGGAAGAAAGAAAGAAATCCAAGAAACAATCAGCTTTTAACAGGAGGCTCAGATGCAGGAGTGAATCTATGGAAAACCATGACTTTCCATCACCAAAATCAACGCTGGGTAAGAGCAAAATCAGGTCTTTTGCAATTTTATCTTCTTCCCATTGCATTTCATATTCTTGAGGCTGAGTTTTGTTATATGGAATCTATTATCAGGTCCTCACACAGGCACAGCTCCCATCAGTGTCAGAAGGGGTTACCATACATCTGCTTATCGAGAGGAGAGCAGGCTCCCCCCCTGTGGCAGGACTTCCTTCAAAGAAAAGCCTTGCAGAACTATCGAGCAAAAATACCTGAAATTTTCAAGCCCTTCAGGCAATGATTATAGCTCTGCTGGTCCTTCAGAGGAGCATAAAGAGGCCCTTTATACAAAATAATATTAGTATTGGATACCTGGCAGTAACTCAAAACATTTGTGACATGAGAGACACCGAGTTATATTCCAAGTGAGAGCACGAGCAGTTGGCTATTTTGCTGGTCTGCTATCTCTTGCCTTCCCTGGGCAATAAATACTTGTTTTTAAAATAATCTCTACATCTCCATTTCCTACTACGCAGAGTAACTGCGCCCTCTGAGAGCTTTTATCGCTGCAGCAGGACCAAGTCCTCCAGTCACACGCACGCTCCCAGCCAGAGATGCTCTCTGCTGGTTAAGTGGTTCACTTGACCCAGGCCAGCTCACAGCAGCAAAAGAAATGAAAGATAGCTTAGCTGTAAACCCGGGGCCGAAGGCCACCTTTCCAGCACTGTTATGGCCACAACTTGCCTCCTCCCAACAGACTGCACAGTGCACGGGGCAGCCCTGCCCTTCCCAGGAGTGGGAGGATGGCAGACAGGTCAGCAGAGGGATGAAGACTTCATTAAAGGGGCACAAAGTAAAATTCCCTTTTTCTATGATGCGAGCACAGAGAACAAGTAAATGCAATACTCGGTACCAATGGAGAGGTGGTGACAGCACAATTTCACTCCTCCTCTACTATGAGAAACTGGTCTGCTGTTATGAAAACATTTTTGTAAAGATAATTATGGTTTTCAGTAATATATACCGTATCCAAAGGGATGAGTCAAAATACATCAACATTAGAAACCAATTTCACTGCAATAAAAATGACACAAGGCATTTTAAGGCAGTGGCATGAAGAACTTTGCTTCTCCCTTCCCCTGAAAAAATAGCAAATCGTGCCCAAAACAACTCAACACGCTCATCTAATGAACTTAGCAGCAGCACTTATTTATCCTTCATTTCCATTATCACAGCATTTTCCCTTCTCTTCCCAGCACTACAATAGCTTTTTATCCACTACAGCACAAAAGCATCAATCTCTGTCCCAGCCAGAGCAGGAACTAACATTTTAGCCAGTTATGCTGCCAGCACCAATCTGCTTTGCTCTGTTTCCTTAACCCAAAACTTTACTCTCCACCTGCTTAAAATTTCAGTGAGCAGGGGCGAAATATGAGGAGAAGGTGCAGCAGCATCTCTCCTGGAGCCTTCCTGTCTGTCCTGGCAATTTTCAGGTCTGGAGCACGAGTCTCATAAGGAGCAGCTGAGGGAACTGGGGATGTTCAGCCTGGAGCAAAGGAGACTGAGGGGAGACCTTCTGCTCTGTGTAACTCCCTGAGAGAAGTTGGGGGTCAGTCTCTTTTCCTTAGTAAGAAGTGATAGGACAAGAGAAAATGGCTTCAAGTTGACTCAGGGAAGGTTTAGATTGGATATTAGGGGAAATTTCTTCACTGAAATGGCTGCCCAGCTCTGGCCCAGGCTGCCCAAGACAGTGGTGGAGTCCCCATCCCTGAAGGTATTTAAAAGCCATGTAGATGTGGTGCTGATGGCCATGGGTTAGTGGTGGCCTGGGCATTGTTTGATGATCTTAAAGGTCTCTTCCAACCAAAACAGATCTATGAAATACTGTAAGAACTTGTTCTTGAGCTTTATGGAAGACCTCCCAAAGGCATGTACATCTGTGTTTATACAACTCTTGTGTAATTACCCACACACCCAACATGCACCCCAGGAGCAATCTTCCCTGCTCTAAACACTGCACGGTGATGGTTGGAGGCAACTTCTGCCCGGACAAGATTGGAGCCTAGTCCTTGAATCAGACACATAAAAAAGACATGAAAAAAAGGTGACATGGAAAAACTCTAAAATATGATACAAGTGTACCTGAAAAGAAATAGAGAACTCGATGGCTGTTAGGTCTGACAAGCACATGCAGCCTGGCGAGCAATCATCATCCCCCCAACTGTTCCACAATGGCGAGTGTCCCCAAAGCTATGATAAAAAAGCAGAAACGAAATGGAGCAGAGAATATGGCCAGAGTTCAAATCCACTTGTGGAAAGCCAGATGACAGGTTTTGCAGTCAGCAAGACACAAGGAGAACTGTGTTCTGATTTGTGTATTACAATGCAAACAGATTGCAAACAAGTTCCTAATCTCGCTGCATTTCAGAATAAACCTTAGTTAATTAAAGTTGGCAGGACTTCCCAAAGAAGGACTTCAACAAGTATCTGCTGCAGTCACACAAACAGAATAATAAGCAAGCTTTTTGTAAGTATATCTGTTGAGGCAGACCATGAATATTTTGGCCAGTGACACAAAACACCGTGTGCTTGCTGAGACAGATGCACCGTGCAAACCCCGTGTTGCACAGCACTAAAACAATTGCAGTTGAAGAACAGAGGCACCACGGATATCTTGTACCAGAATCCTGCCCACTGGAGCCCAGTTACCCAGCTCCGTCTGTGTACTTGCATACTAAATATTAACAAGCTCCCTACATATTGCTGTGCCTTGAATGAAAAATTGTTTAGCAAAGTGCATCGCTGGCACCGAACCCACATCCACTGCTTTGGAGGGGGAAGAGTGAATATTCTCCCTGTTTTCTTGACATTTAGCTTCAGTCAGAGACAAAATTTGAGGCAGTGTATGCACATCTTCTGAATGACAAGCTTGTCCCCAGAGCATTAGCTACTAGCATTTCAATTACTTCTTTTTAGGAAGGACTTGGCTTTGCAATTTGCACAGGGAGTTGGTACATTACAGATCGACTTAGGTGTATCTGGTACCTACCAACAGCAGGGCCATTTCTGCCCTCTGGGTTCTGCAGTAGCTTCTCTGGCCAAGATGCCTCCTTTAGCCACTTCCACTGCTACAACACCAACTCTGATTTACTGGATGGAGCTATGGGCCAGCCTAAGGAGCCGTAAGAGCTTCCAGTCCTTAAGTAGGAGTTCCAATGAGTTCTTGATAGTTCTGGACAGATAGAGACTATTTACCCTAAATTACTGTCCCAGCCCAGAACTACCCCATTTATTCATAGAATCATTATGGTTGGAAGGGACCTCCAGGGTCATTAAGTCCAACCTTTATCCCATCGTATTCCTAACCATTAGACCATTATTAGCTGATAAAAGAACCCACTCCAGAAATTTGCACACCTCAGTTTCCCCAAAACAGCATTACAAAGAGTCCCACATTCTGTCCCAGGCAGAGAACATTACTATGTCCTCCTACTGGGCTCTGCTTTTAGGAAGTTATGCGACACAACTGATGACAAATTCTTACTATTTTGCATTCAATATCATACCAGTCCAGTTGAACTTTCTGCCTAGTTCCCTTATTCAGTAGGAAGGTGACTTACAGAAGACATCTTCACATGGAGCCCTCTTAAGCTTCCTGAACATTTGGCTTAGTATGTTTCCCACAAGTTACATTCCACAGAGATGTCTTTCTCCTTTTAGATAAAGGAGGAAAGGAAGAATATCCAACATTGCCAGGGAGAAAAGTAGTTTGAGTATGCATGCTACTACCAAGCTGATAGAGAGATATCTTCTATTAACCTAGAGAATAATGAGGACCTGGCTAAGATTCCATACTTTGCTGTTAGTCTCTACACATGCTTTAGGATAAACGCTATTGAAGTAGTTTCTTTTTTGTGTTAACCATTCACTGTTGAAAGGCCTGGACTTGTTTATATCATCTCAGAGCTCAAATATGAAAGAAATTGACATTTCTTCTGATCAAAAGAGGTGAATTACTTCTGTGCTGAATTCAAAAGAAGTTCTCTCATAACAACAATGCATCTCAGAAGACTCATTATCATAATATAATCAGGTCTTTATAGGAATGGGATCAAATGCACCCTTGCACATTGTAATATTCAAGTGTTGTTAATTATTTTGCAATAATATTTATAGTATTTGCACCTTTTATTTTACGTCATGCAACTTCTGAAAAGTTACTTATACACTGTGGTTATTTGGACAAACCAGATTGCTCACTTCATGTTACTCAGATATTGCAAGCAACTGTTTGTCCTTGGGAACAGTTTAAGAAACTGGGACTCTCTGTTCAAAGTGTTTTGACTAAACACAGGCCCCCAGGCTGTCGGGAAGGAGGGATGCTGCGTTGAAGAGAGCAATAGGTGCCTTTAGTGCGAGCAGTAAAAATAAGAGAGGTGGATTCTTTCACACAGAGAAGCTTTATGTTGTGCCTAGAGGGGGTGAGTCACAAAGACGACAGCGCTCGCTGAAGAAGTTGTTCAGCATTTTGCAAGGCTGAAGTTTTCAAACTCCACACCGGTCACAAGAGCTGGGATCCTTCTCAAGAAGCAGAGATGAAACTGATGGCTTTATTGGAATAAGTAGCTTTTTTTTTAATAACTAAGGTGAGAAGCTGAAGAAACCCTTAACAGGAGTGTGGTCAGCTCAGCAAATTCCTCAGGAATAAATCAATGAGGCTGAAGCACAGAAGTGCTTCAACAAAAGCAGCAGAAAATCAGCAATAGGACAATCAACCTTAACCTCACCTAATAAATCTTCACAGGATAGAGTGGCCTCCTTGTCCAGCTTTCTGCAGTGCAAAAGACAAGTGTCACCCTCCCACCCAAGGGCACAGACACCTCACCAGGAACACAGCCCCAACAGCAGGACTATCTACACCGAGTTTTCCCTGATATTTTCCATGGGCTTGCAGAGGACGGCACAACCTCAGCACATCAGAGGCACTGTGGGACTCTGCAATTCCCTTGCACATATCATCTGGCTGGAACGGTGGGTGGCTGACTCTGCTCACCTTGTGAGCACTAACTCAATCTGGTCAATTATCTCATTTACTGCATTTTTCTAATTAATTAATCAAGCTATGGCCCTGCAGACCAAGGAAGCACTGTGCTTCTGACAAGAGCAATGGACATAGGAGCTGGCACTGAAAATCTGGAACCATCCACATTAAGAAAGTGCTAAAGCACTTGGAAACAACAGCAAGAAGGTAATGTGTTAAGAGCCAACACCAGACAGAAAGCAAAGATAGTCTTCCGAAATAAAAATAAAGGTTTATCTTTATGTGTTAGGAAGAAAGGGGATCAGTGGAGGGATACAAAATTGATGGGGCTGTCAGTGCCAGAGACAACAGCAACGACCTTAGCAGCTTCAAAGAGGACTAGAAGGAAGTCTAAGAGATAAAGGATGAGAGACTAAATGAAGTCACAGCAGTCAAGATAGCAGATAAGATGCTGACCATTTGTTTAGAAAGGACAGAATTTCAGAAATATTACTAAGACGACTTGACAAGTTTAGGACACAATGGTAAAGAACAAAGTCTTCAGGATAACTACAAGGAGATTGGCTGAAAAAGGGCAGAGAGTCACTGAACTGCAGTTACTACATAATCAATATTTCTTCTTGATGGTTATGAAACTACAGAGTCACTGAAAAAAATTGATATTTCCTCTGAAGTTCAGGATGTTCAAAGAGAAAAGTAACTTCTGAGCTCCTTTGAAAATCCAAGACTAAGTGCTGACATCCATTTGTTCTAGTTAAGTTATGCAAATATATATGTATTCATGACCAAATGCAGAACCTTTCAATGTCTGTTTCCTCAAATTAATACATTAAAACAGTTCATATTGTATCCCTGCCTGTCATATACAAGTGCTATCTCAAGAAGCTACACAAGAAAATGAAATTTGAAAGTGTTGTTTCATAATTCCAGAATAAATTGAGAGATAATGAAATAGCTACCGTGCTGTTCCACTTGAAACTTAATTCCAGCGTAATTCAAATGCACAGCACTGATTACCCATGCCATTTGTGGGAAAAAAGAGGGGTTTTCAACTCCAGCAAAACCAAAAAGAGCATCTATATTCCTCCTGAAAGCAGAGGAAGAAATATCTTTCAATTAATAACAACTCTTGGGTTTCCAGACATTGCAGTCTCATACATAAAAACAAAAAATTACTTTGCTTGATTTTAAATGTGCCTGTTCCAAATCTCCCAGACACAAAGGCTGGAGGCTCTCAGCTGCCCAAGTCCACGTGACCTTCCTTCACCACAGGCAGCCAGCCAGACATAAGCAGAATTGTTTTCTGATGATACATCCATAATGCAGCTGAAGCAACTTTGAAATGGGATTCTGGTATCAAACTCCTCAAGCAGAAGCCTAAGGGGGTCTGTTTTTCGAAAGCTACGCACTGTATTTTAAATTTCTTAAACATTTTAACACAGAGAACACCACCTCCCAACCAATGGGCAGCCACACTGTGAACCACTTTTGACCTGAGGGTTATAAGAACATTTGACTATGAATAGGGGTAAGAGGAGAGAAGATCCTCCTGTGCTGTAAAACATCCCTCTGGGTGGCTCAGAGCAGGGAACTGTGGGATTGCACAAAAGGCTTAACAGAAGGGACCTGTGGAGATCACTTCATCTGCCTTTCTGCTGAAGGCACTGCCATAGATTACACCACCAAGATCCCTGTCCAGCCAAGTCTTGAACATTTCCAGCAAGGAACAGTTGTTTGCTTGTCTGGACAATTTATTCCAGTGTTTATTCCATGTTTTGGGCAGCAGCATGGACAGCACTCTCAAATAGATAAAATCTCTGCGTTTGTACTGGATTCCATCATCAGTGATATTTCACAGTTTGGGTAGTGCTGTGTGATTAATATGCTGGTACCAGTGAAGTGACCACCTAAGAACTTCTTAAAAACCCACCTAACCTGCAGGACAAGGCTTTTCAAGTAGAAAATTCATGTTTATTCAGTAGAATTTGCTTTGCCAGGAAAAAAAAATGCTCTTCTTCAGAACTGTATTTTAGTTAGCTGTTAATTTACACCCAATCAAATTAGTCTGAAAGCATTTTAAACAATCCAGGAAAAAAAATATCAAGTCATCAGATATTAAGCATGGCTTTGTTTTCAGTGTTGGGTTAAGAAAAAGAATGCAACTATTTCTTTGTAGTGGATTATGCTGTTTGTCTCCCACACGCAGACAAGCCAGGCAGGTGGTTTATTGCAGCCTGCACAGCAAAACTGAGCATCTCTTGGTGCTTCTTCATTGCTCTGCTCCATCACACGAAGCTGAAGTTTTGCTATATTCCACGTGTCCCCCCCTCTGTTTCAGCTAACACTGTAAATATCTACCAAACACAGGGAAAACTCAAACTTGCCGGGGAGCAAGCAGAGAAGTTGGCAGCAGCTAAACCCACATGGAACAGCAGAGTGCAAGTGACCACAGGTGTCCTGTGGACATGGGTCACCCAGCAAGCCAGTGGCCTCGTTCATTATTGCCACATTTGACACGCTCCAGATGTTCTTCCAGCCTGCTGCCACCTCTTCTTCAGTAAGAACAATTATTCAGTAAAAGAGAACGGAATTTAAACCTCCCCCAGTAACAGTTTGCTTTAACAACGCACAAGGAAAAATAAGAGATAGGGTACAACTATGTCCCAGACTGGAAAAGTGCTCCCAAATAATCTCTTATAACTACTGCAAACAACTCCTCGTATTGACTAAATTACTGGGGAGGGTAGAGCGCAGGTCTGAAGGCATTTATAAGATGCTCACAAACTTTGTGATAAGAAAAATAAAGTCACCCTGACTTTGTTATTCCCTATTTTTTAATTGTGATTGCTCTTTCACAACTCTCGTGCTCCATCTGAAGTCCTTTCCCACTGGCCAGCCGCACTCCCCAGACAGCAACTTTCCTTTCCCACCATGGCCAGCTTTCCACTTCCATTCCTGGAGATACCCAAAACCCTCTGACCAAACCAGAAATGGTCACTTTTCAAGTCAGTCACGCACCTCCACAGGGCAGGCTCTGCAGAAAGGCTTTATTTTCTTTATGAAGTCCCAAGGAAATTAACTAAATTATGTTGGCATGATTACAAGCAGTAATTACAAGAAAACAGGAATTCAAGATCAAGAAGGCACGGCCTTTACAGACTTAATCACCAGAATGAAACACCTTGAGCTAAATATTTTTCCCAAATAAATTGGCAAAGGCACACGGCCAAATCCCATTTAAAAATAACTGAATAAATAATTAAATCAGGAATTGTTTCTGCTACTTCTTAAGAGGCAGGATTGCACCCATTTGATGTCACGTTGCACTCTGAGAACTGAAACTGGGCAGTGCCACCTCTCAGGACATTCACGCCCTGTAAATGCTGCATTTTTTATAAATTAAATCGAACATATGTCTATTCAATCAGTATTGAGAAATACTTAATTCAGTTTGATCCTTTTCTCTCGAGTGAATCCAGGGGAGGTCTAAAAATCAAAGCTTCCCTTGATGATGGAGGTTGGCTCAGAAGTGAACTGGAGGCTAGCAGGAGCTCCAGAAAAATACTTTCAGAGGTCCTGAAGCTGAAGTCTTCCTAGCCTAAGGCTTTGCAGGCACTTTTCGACTACTAATTCAGTTTACCACCTGCAATTTTCAGGCACAGTCACAGGGTTCAGTCCTGCATGTGGTCCTTCACAGCAAGCTTCAAGATAGATGGGTGAGTAAACATGTACAATCTGAGTGTTGTGGTTGATGTCAAGAAACCCTAAACGTATTAGAGGAAAAAGGATGTTATTGCTACAACAGCAGGAGATAACTTGTGCAATTAACAGATCTCCCTTGCCCAGGGAGGCAATATATATATTATATATATAAATAAANATATAATAATATATATTACATATATAAAAATATATACAATTTCTGTATAAAAATACAGAAATATGAATTTTGGAAGGCTCAGATGCTGAGCCATGGCCTCACAGTCATTTAAGGTAACTCTGAAGCTGCTAACTTGGGTACCAGTCACCACAGATGTCAATTCCCATGGTAAACAACAAGTCCTCCTCGTCACTAGAGCTAATTAGCCGAACCCAAATTTTATGCTAATACGATTGTACTGTCACCCAAACCAGCTTGGATTGTCAAAGCTATGTATTCCCAGCAGATATAATTTTGATGGTTTTCAGAAGTGTTTGGGCAAAAAGAGAAGAAAGCAAAAAAGTTATGCTTGGAACTAATATAAACGATCATTTTTATAGTTGGCCAAGTAGCAACCTGTCTGTAAAGGTCTTCAAATACACCAAATTTTAAAGCTAATTTTGGTGTTTTCAAAAAGTGTTTACAGAGATTTTGCTGAAATGGAATTCAACTCTTGATGTAGAATTTATTTCTTATGAAAAATGGCAACATTGCCTTTATATTTAGCCATAACTTCTAGCTGTAATTATCACAAAGGTGAAGAGGTACCAAGGAAATAGAGATTCCCATCTTATCAATACAAACAGGGTAGATTTCCACAAGACTGATCTGGGATAAATTGGTGCTGAAAAAGAAACAGCCCCCTGTGCCACCAGGCACCCAACATCATCAAGCAAGGGCTGGGCTGTGGATAGAGAGGCCAGGAGATACTGTCCCACTGAGGAGGTGGCAGTCAGGCAAGCAGGGGATGGGGACTGGAGATGCTCTAGCATTAAAGCTGGTCAGGACAGTGTCTGCCTGAATCCACCATGGCCGAGCCATCCACCAGCAAAGCATCACTTCTTCCGAGGTGCTCTCAGGCCATACAGCTCAGGAGAGACAGATGAGTCCAAAACCCCAGAGTTCTGGTTAGCTTTGTAAAAATACACCCAAAAGTAAGCAAATGCCTCAAATTTACTCCTACATTCACCGCAGTTCACATCATGGCCAGGATAAATGAAACTACACCTATTTATAGGCTTCCCATAAGTGTTGCTTTTTTTTAAGACTGGTTTTCTGCACAAACACAGAAGCAACATCACTTCCTTAAACACCCATTGCCTCTGCTAATCAATCTGAGCCTCATGGCTCCAGGACTTCAAGTCCGAGCAAGGGAAAAGTAGGGAAATAGCACTAAGTGGTATTTTTGAAGCTGGGTGGGGGAATTACAGCTGTGCAGCAGCTGTGCTCTGGAGGAACCTGCTGCACCCTCCTTCCCATGGGAGCACCAGGATGGGAGGAGAGACTCATTATGAAAGTAAACTCATAGGAATGGTCATCTACAGAAGACTTCTGTCCTAGGCAAGTCGGCAGAGACCGTGCAAACACTGTAAGGCAGCAGGAGAGGCACACACATCTGGCAGGAGGCTACACAGGCTCGCATGACAAATCATCTCATTAAAGAAACAAATTACATCTTGCCAACAGAACACTCCCTGCCTTCCACAGCTCTGGTGCTGTGGGTTTTTAGATCAACCCACTTCGTATGTCGAGAGTATCTGAGCTTGAATAATTGGCCCAAAAAGAATCCTTTTGTTTCTGGATTGATAAAATCGCTTGTACCGCATCCAAGAAGTGCCAGAAGATTAAGTTGGTAATGAGATTGCACCTTTCCCTATTCTCGTTAGTTTGTCAGGGCAAATAATTGATGTGCCATTTTCTGTTCTTGACATGAGACCAAATTTGCATTTTTGCTTCTGAAGAAGTTGGATTTTTTTGGTGGTTTGTTTTTTTTTGTTTTGTTTGGTTTTGGGGTAGTTTAGGGCAGGGGGGAGTGTTTGGGGTTTTTCTTGAGCCACCACAACTGCACACAGGATTTGAAAGCTACAAGACAATACCATTCTCTCCACATTCTCACCCTCCCTGTTCTTACATTATTCCACACTCCTTCCTACAGAAGAACCACCAGGATTCCTATGATGTGCTGTAGGATTTGCAACTATTCCTCCACAGATATAACAGCTCAAACCACTTTCATGAACGTTCACATTGACACAGGGCAGACTGCAGTTCAGCACTTCTCCTGATCTTTATACCACTTAAAGGTCCATGTGTAAACAAACTCGTGTCTCAAGGTCCCTGCACTTCACTAACACAGTGAACTCCCAACAAAGATCTTGATCCGATCAGTGTTAGTTTGTTTTTCCACCTCAAAACATAAGACTTCATACCCCAGCCTCTTGCACCATGACTGACACTGAAGACACTCTCCTTACACCACACACTGCACCTGTACCAGGAGATGCTGGCATTTCTTACCACTGCAGTTTTGGTTTTATGCTAACAAGACACAGTTCCATCAGTCTGCAACTGAATGGACAATATGGGGAGCCTGGCTTAAAGGTAGAAAGCCAGTTCTGATAAAAATTCTGGGTTCTTATAACCTCTTTGGAAAGATTTGTTGTTTTCACAGCCAGCATGCCAGCAGAGTATAAGAGATGTTTTACTCAAATACAAAAGATGTCCAACATAAGTAATTTACAGTCTTGCCATCCTCAGACTTACACAGCCATCCTAAATTCTTAGCAGCTACAACACACCAGGGGACCAAGGGATACACTGACACTTGACATGAATTTACACATACCAACACACAACAGCTATGCACAAAACTACACACCTTCAACCCTGTCAGTGCTCACCATCATGCACTGCAACATAGAGTTAGCTTGTTTATATGATGCCTTTTCACACTGTAATTATAGCCAAATTAAAAGTGAAGACTCTTCATAGACTTTCCCCCACCCTGCATTAGGTCATCCAGCTAAAAGGTTAGGGAACAGATTACTTTAACTAATACTAAGTAAGAGTCACAGCCTGCTCCTTTCTTTGCCTTCAGTGACACTGATCCCTCTCCCAACTGTATTTTTAATTGTTCTGCTCCTTTAGGTACGTCCCAAACTCTTGCAATAGATAGAAATTGCCATCCTGACTCTGTGTCCCTCCATACATTGCCCATCTGTAAGCAAACACATAAGTTCTCAGACCAGTGAATTGGCCAAGAAGAAAAATAATTAAGACCACCCAGCATCTAATTATGAAAAAAAAATCAAAATGGAACTGAAAAGGAGAGCAATGGAGAGTTGTTTGTTTTCTGGGACTTATAATTCATTTATCTGGGGGGGTTTATGGCTGAATTTTACTTGCAACAATGCCTACAGAACAGGTATTTCCATATGTTTTTCCTACTGGGAAGTCCCCCCCTGCCTCCAGCACACTCTCCAGACTGCACAGTTGTTTGAATTCATACATCTATCCTGCATTTTTTTGCAGCAAGTGATAAGCAAACCCATCTGTAAGTATCTGTACCAGGTTTTCCCATTTCAGCTGAGAGCTGGCTGAAGGTCAGAGCATAAATTACACTTACTACAACACATTTTGATGGGCTGAATCAATACCCATGATCGAGTACACCGTGCAGGCTCCCAACAAGGACAGGTCTCCACTCCTGTCATGAATTCTTTCCGTTCTTTAAATCACAGCCATCTCCATTATTCCACTGTCCAAATAACCCTGTTTTCTGACAGTACAGCAAAACACATTCTGCAAGAGATGACATTCCTCTCTGAACTGTTTAATAAATTCCCTCAGGACTTTTCCAAAAAGGTAGCAGCAAATAAAAGGATGGAAATCTATAGAAAAGTTATCAAATTCAAATATCAAAAAAGCATCATAGCTCTGCTAGAGGATTAGAAGAGACCCAATTTCCCCACGTCACTGCTGCTTTGTTAAAGTGTGCTACTATGTGCAGAGTCTTCTTGGGATGGAAACTCAACACTACACACACTGCTTTGGGTACTTATGGGGTTAAAACAACTTGCAACAAAGCCACAAACATCCGTGGACATGTAGGATACACTACTTAGACTAATCAGACCTAAATGCATTTATTTTTCCAACGCAGCACACAGAACAGAGCTTTAGGTTTTCATGGCTATGGAAAGTGTACTTCAACCTCTCCACCATCCATCTAGAGTGGTGTTTTAGTTATTCGATTTTCAGGTCATTCTTGGGGGGAAAAAAAAAATCACTCCGTGTCAAGAGTTCTAAATCACATCTCTGGCCTGCAGTTTCCATTTACCATTGGCTGTGAGAGAAACGCTCCAGGGACTGGCAGGAGACTGTTTAAAATTACTCAAAACTGGTTCATTCCAAACCAAACCTCATTTATCCAAACATATTAAATCCTTGCCCCCCAACCCAAAACCACCCATGAGAAAAACACTACTACCCCACACAAATAAACAAAACCCCAAAACCCAACCCACCCACCCCCACCATCAAAAAATGTTTTCTATAATACCTAGAATAACTAAATTTAACATTTTGGCCAAGTTCTGTTCTACCCAACAACCACTGGACTAGGAAGAGATTCCCTCTTGCAGTAAATCCTTAAATTGTTCCTCTTGTTTCTCCCCTAACAGCCTCTCCATTCAACCAGGCACATGACCCCAAGTGTACAGAATATTTCTGAAGAACAAGCACTTGATGTATTTAAGCACACATGTATAGACCTGGACCACATTTAAGTGCTCTCCTGAAAGTGTACATCATTTCAAGATTGCTTCCAGCAGCTATGAATAATTAAGCTGAAGTTGGACATGTGATTGAAGATTATGATTAAAGATGAAGCAATTTATCAACAGTAACTAGCTCCACAACTACCTGCACATACACACTCGTTCTCCAGAAGCTTTTTTGTGATCCCAGCCAGCCCAGAGACCCAAGGATATATAGTGTATATACAGTTAGGTTATTTATAGTACCATAGTCTTTCCCAGCAAGGTACCAACCCATCCAGAGAGTTCAAATGAAAGGATTTCATGTCACAAGTGCAGCTACTACAGGCTCTAAATGCTTAACACATTGGGAAGCAGAGGGAGGAAGGTAGGACCAGAGGTCTGGTACCATACTCCACATATTGGGATATGAAAAGGCCACAGGCATCACTAAAATACAGGGCAAGGACATGAACCCTCTTCAAGTCAGAGTACACTGGCTGCTTAGGCATCAGTCTTGAGGACACATCTTCAAACACCAAGACATTCAGAGGCTGGCAGTTCCAGAGTAAAAGCTAGGAAATTATCAGTACTACAGAGAGTTTCCCTATACCTCAGTAATTTTCAGTTTATCACAAATGCAGTGAAAGTCAGACAAATAACACCAAGTCAGCTGGACACTAGAGTTCAGGGAAGGTGGATTTGTGACTAAGCTGCCGTTCCAAAAAAAGCCATTTTCAACTGACAAAATCCAGGTATCTCCAGAGATATGAAAAGACATTCCTTCAAAGACTGTACAGTGGTAGAGATTACTGCAGAGACAGACACTAAAAATGACTCTGTTGATGATAACACCACATCCTTCTCCCACACAGCCTTGTTCCACTGAGCAGGAGGAATTTGGAAAGGCAGAAAACAGCAACATAAGAGAGAATAAGAGAAGCAAAGAGAGGAAGCACTGAAACATCAACCTTTATTCTTTCCTTTAAAATCATCATAATAAGAAGGACATATAGATCTCTGCTCCCCTAGAGAGGTTCAGCAGATGTAAGTAGGGAGACGAACTAGATTAAAAAACGTGGTTCCCACAGCAGAACAAAAATTTTAGGACAATCTTCTGTTTCCCCTAATCTGAGATCAGGCAAAGCTTTCAGAATAACAAAACAGATTTGACATTAGTTCCTCCAAACAGGGTACCCACCATGCAGCTTAGAGAGGGCCTCTCAGAAAGGAGACACCTCTCCACCCCACGTAAACATTCTAAGCAGGGTCAGGGGTCCCTCCACCAACCAACAGGATAGATTTCAATTGCTTTAGAGAGTTGAGAGATAGGAAGAGGCCTGTGGAAGCTGGTTTTGTTTGCCTTGTGGAGGTAGAGCTCCATGGGACAGCCTGTCTGTGCTGCAGCATCCCCTGGTCACCGTGTTCATCTGGGGTGGTGAAACAATGCAGAGCTACACAGTTGGCTAAGGTTTGGTTGCCTTGAGGTGGTATTACAGAGCTATATGTTACCCTGGACAAACACCTAGTCTCCTAGGATAGATCAGCATGGCAACAAATGTAACATGTTTCATTTTTCAAGATTTTTAGTGTTTTCTCAGTAGAGCAAGTTGAGGATTTCATACCCAGTCGGCTGATGTTACTGAAACAAATCCTGCCTTTTTATCAATTATATATAACTAATGACAAATACAGCATTGGTTTGTAATTGTTTTGCATTGCATTGGTCACACGAAAGACAGACAAACCAGGACCAGGCTACTGAACAGGGCAGCTCCACAGGACCCCACCGAACAGTAGCACAACCCACCCTGCACCTTCACGGTCGCTGCAGACTCCATCTGAGCAGGAGGATCAAACCCCATTGCTTCAAAACGTTCTCCCAACCTCTCCTAGATGAAAATAAGGTTCTCCACAGAACAACTACAACGCTTCAAACTCCTTAGTGATGTATCAATTTTTATGCATTAATTCATGAAGTGCACAGTATCTCGGAGATCTCGATAAGAGCTGCCCACTGATAAGTGCTGTGCAGTGCTTTGTTTTGCAGCAGCTTTCTATTTTTTTTAAAAAACCCCACAATGTCAAACTTGTGTAGCTTGTGGAGCATACATTACCATCGCCCTAGGGCTGCAGTAACCTTGCACACTTTTCTTAATGAATACATTTCAAAGATAGGGGTTTTTTTACCTTACGAAATAATCCATATTTCATACCCCACAGTGAGGAAAGCCTCAAGGCTCATGTCTCGGGTGTTTAACCATATCAAAGAAAGTTCTGCTGGTGCAGGAAGGCCAAAGCACTTAATAATTCACAACTTGTTTAGTGAAACAAAAGCAGTTTCTATAAATCCTCCCCAAGTACGATACCTACACCAGCTTTAAAAACACAGAAAGATTCAACTGTGAGATCTTGTGATTAACCCAAAGAGGAGCCAAACACAGACCTCAACGCTGTGTTTAGGGTTAATCCAATTCAGTTCTAGAAAGATGGTGGCTCTGCAGCCAGGCAGATGCACTGTGGGAGGACTTGGGTTAGCGGAGAGGAAAGAAGAAAGGGCCACGGCAACTCCAGGACTGAAACTGTGTAAGAAAAGTCTGGCTCAAACCCATCTCATAAGGATCTGTTTGCTTCCACTTTCCTGGAGATGTAAGAGCATCTTCCCAAGATTAATCGGAGTTAAATGGTTAAATCCCATGTGGTGACCAAACATGCCAAGAAATGTGAACAGTCAAACTGCCTTGTCATAAAAAGCTGTCCATATTGTCACTTCGATCATGATAGCTGTGAAGACTTGAGTTAGTCTGTTAAATGTCTCTTCACGGTTTGCCACTCCTTTCAGCAAGGACACACACAATTTCTTAGAGGCTTTTGTTGCTGTTAAAAAATTGTTTAGACTGAAATACATACTTTCTGCTGATGTACACCTCTCCCAGTGTATAAAAATCTCACTTATCCTCAACCCAAATGGTGATGCTTGACCACAGTGGTAATACCTGACCTCCAGCCATATAAGCAGAGATTGGATCATCCCATAACTATGGAGAAATGAACCCACCCATCTCTCCTAGGACATTTGTCTCCAGCATAACAGCAGCAAGAGGGATGTCCTGCTGCCCAGAGTGCTCTGCTGGACACAGTTACCTTGTGCTGTGCAGGGGGCAACATTCATTGAAGAAAGTGAGAATCTTGAGTACCTATAAAGTCCTGCAGAATTCTGGCATCCAGGGGAAATGGGTGTAAGCACGAGAGAGACTCCAATGTCTGAAACTTTAAAACAAACCCATTCACTGATAGGTAGTGCTAGAGATGAATGTCCCATTCCTGTCTCTAAGTAGCACAGACCCCCAGTGGACCACAAAACCAACATTTTTCTTTAATCAATACCAACATTGGATTAAAGAATTAGCAGGTACAGATGCTGATCACTGCAGCATCTGCTCTGGGGTATGTACTGTGTCATCTCAGTACCCAGAGTCCTTATTTAATACCTTTAGAAAGGAAAATGTACTGAAAATAGGAAAAGAATATGTATGTGTCTTAAATAGCCACTAATAAAAATAACGTTTGCTAAGAGATGTAGACACGAACAAATACACTTACAGTTCTAACAGGACAAACACACACTGTGCAGCTCCATCTTTCTCCAGTTGAAGCCAGAAACAGAGCACACTGTGCCCCAAGTTAGAGCTTAGGGGATGCATTTGGACTGCACAGGAACTGGAGGGAAAATAAGCACTGGCATCAAAAGATGCCCAATCAAGCTGTAAAATCCTGTAGTTTAAAAACTGAGGATTTGTTATTTGGACATGTGGGCATTGGACTATTTAACCCATCCTGCACGTCCCATGAGCATGCTCTGCACAGCTCCTGCCAACACGTGCTCCAGCAGCTCGGCTCTGTGCCACGGACCCAAGGGATGTCCTAAAGAGCTGATGAACCAACAGCCACCAGGACTGAACCTCCACCTGCCCCAGCTGCCAAACCATCTATCACTCCACACACCCAGGGCCTGGGAAGGTGTCTGGGTGAGCGAATGGCATCCTCCACTAAAAAACCTAAATTATTAATTACAAGCTATAGTGACCTATCCTGATTGCTCAAGACCAGGGAACTGTGAATCTTGCACCCAAAAGCCCATAGGGCTCTGTTTCTGACACTTGCTGCCACCTATCTTCACATTTTCTTACCTTGATTCTCTTACCTATAAAGCAGAAGTAAAAAAAATAAACTATCATTGCCTTGAGGTCTCTATATATGAGCCCACTGTATCAGAGCTGGGTATTATACAGAGTTATTAAATAAAATATATCAGGGCCTAACCCATTTCTTAAAGAAGATTCCAGCTCACCTAGGATTTTAAAAGAAGTAATCCCAGGTAAATCTCATCTTTTCTCTATTTCTGTAACCTGGTGTTTTTCACCTTGTTTTTCCACTGTGAAAGCTCTCAAGTAAATTCCACCCTTGCCCTCTTTTTTTCCTGAAGTATAATGTCAGTTGTCTTTCAGCATTCAGAAACCAGTCTGATCTCCCAGGCTTTATGTACCAGAATTTGGAGTGATTCCTGCCTCACCTCCAAGAATTTCAGTTATTTGTCTTTGGGGTTTACAGGGATGAGTGACTGAAAGAAATAATACATTTTTCTTCTTGGCTTTGCCTCCTATGATTGTAAAAAAAGATTTTAATATAAAAGTGGCATTGATAGCAGCAATACTTCTCAATAAAAGAGCTGCTCATAGGAATTATATACTAGATGATACAGCTTCAAATAAGGACATAAATTATGTTACATTACTTCATTTGATTCTTTGGGGAACATTTAAGTTTAGAGCAAAGCACAGTTATAGGTTTTTGCTGAGAAATAATGTCATTAATTGTAATCTACAGCATATTCGCTCAAATAAATGAACTTCACTATAAACCCAGTATGAATATACCACATGCCATTGTCTCACACAGGTCCAGGGTGGGATTACTGTAAGAACTTGCTGCTCCTATTAGAAAGGCTACGAAGAAGCACCCCATGCAAAGGTATAGGCTTGGGGAAGAGTGGCTGGAGAGCTGCTTGGCAGAAAGGGATCTGGGGGTGCTGGTAGGCAGCCAGCAAATTGAGAAGTAATACACTGTATTAACACTCACGTCTCCTTGACATAGGACTACTGTAAATATCAATGCCATCACCACCTATGCTGCTGAGCTTTGTATTCCAGACATCCTGGATAATACATCTGCTCAGTTAATTTACAGGTTTCATACACACATTAAGCCTTTGTGTTGATTTTCTTCCACCCTGTTAGTCTCCAAGTTAAGAGAACCACTGATTTTTCCTTTCATTCTTCCTTTTTAAATATATGCATAATTTCCATGAAAAGTGTTTCTCTCCGCATTAGAGACCTAAAACAAAACCCCTGCCTGATCTACGATCTTACATCCCTTTTAGACTGACTTAATTATATAAAAACTTGGTCTAGGGAAATATTTTACAGTTGCAGTGATCCCACTTTATGGGGAGAACTATTCAGGCTTTAAGAACAAGCCATGATGAGCGCTGAAGGGATGGGCCTCCTGACCTCATAATGTGCCTCCTTAGGAAAGATACTTAAAAATTACTATCTCCTGGATTTTTACCACCAGAACTGCCATTTCTGCTCTGTACAAGATCTGCTACCACTAAAACTGTTGTATAGTTACACAGATATGTATTGCAATATACATTAAATTACTATCTTATGATCAGAATCAAGCACTCAACTCCTTGCTGAAGTCAACATGCACTGTTTTCCCCCACATATTTCCCCACACCCCAGAACATACAGGCAAAGAAAAAAACCACATAATTTCTTATTTTTCAAGAATTTTGCAGATGGAAAGCCAAGGTATGTACTGCATCTTGTGATGGATGCACAGAGAGGCACCTCTCCTGTTGGAATGCACATCTTGTGGAGAAAGGCATGGAACAGGAAAGTCATTTAATTAAGCTGTCCCTATTCTGGTTTTTATGTGTAATAACTAATAACAGCATGCATCACCACAGCAGCCATATTTATAGTGACATGAATATATTGGGAGTGAAAGTTTCTGTGTTTCCCAAAGCTCTGTTGAACAAATTAAAATTTTAATTAATATTCTTTTTCAATACTTCCTTCTTCTCCCCCCCCGCCCCACTCCCCCAGGATTGTGGACCTGAAAGTAAAACAGCACTGATTTTAGTGTGTGCTATGATCTGAATGCCAAACAAAAATAACTGGTTAGCACAGCAGCCAGACTCAACGCTGTCACATCAATGACCAGTTATAAAATTGGTGATTAAACAAACACGCCTGACCTCACTCGAGAGGTTTCATAGCCAGAGGAAGCAATAGCTTGATAACCAGATTAGATGTTAACATTTAAAAATCAAATGCATAAGATTAAAGTAATAAAGTGATTGATTGCGGCTGAAATTTTCCAGTGTACCCAGTTGAGCAGGACTTTTGAATTGCCAGGAATATAACGAAGTCTCTCCTTTCATTTAAGGAACACTCTCCTGGGCTGCTGCAGGTCAGCAGTCCTGGTACAGGAGCAGTAGCAAGAGTAAGGAGGACTTGCTGTACCAACACACAGGCTTTATTTTAAATACATAAACCCAAACCTACTGGATAGGAATAGAACTTGACCCTTGTTTAAAACTAAGTTTTATTAAAAAGGCAAGATAGCCTTAATGGTCTAAAGATGTGCCTCTGGGTACAGACCCAGTGGAAGAGATCACTTGCAAGGTGACAGTATTTTGGCCACATGTAGATGCTCAACAACAGAAGAACCAGAACCACAATGAAAGCAGAGACCAATCTCTATTTCAACACTTCTTAAAATCTAGTTCATCATAATAAGTGTTCTAAAATAGCTTATAAGATGATCAAAGCACAATAAAATTAGAGGTGAAACAGGAAAAGATACAGAAGTCCTAATTCTTTCTAGGCTAAATAGACCTCAGGTGGTCAGTCCATGCACATACAATGGACTACCTTGTTATTTTGTCCAATGATGTGATACTATTAACAAAAGCTAATGGCAAATTCACAGTCAACATGTTTGAACATGTGTATTATTTTAGTATTTTTTATTCAAAAACAACCCCAACCAAAATCTGTAACGTTAATAGGAACCCAACTGCTGGGGCAGAAAGAAGGGTCAGGCCTCAGATGTCTCCTGCAAAAACTGTTTGTTCCCTGCAAGAGCAATGGAATCAGAACACATTCATTCACCGCTCACTTTTAAGGGTTTGCTGGTGTTTTCTTGTCACTTTGCACTCCTACAAAAGCCACGTTCCCCTATTTTCTGGGGAATTTTGATTAACTAGCTATCTTAAGAGCAGTCATGCTTCAGAGGAGCATCATGTTTATACAATTAGGTTTGATTTTAGTTCTTCATATTGGAAACTGGATTTTGCTGCATTTAAGTTAATCTGGGGCTTTGCTCAATCCTTTATTAACTACAGTGCCAGGGTTTTCTTCAAAGGGTGATAAAACTATCGAAGCCTGTTAGAATTCCCACTGACACTGCAGCCATATTTTTCAAAGATTTTGTTGATCCAGCTGCTTACAATGGAGACAATATGCAATGCCTTGTCGGAGCTCTTAATGGCATCTGAAATCGAGTAGATCATGCTGTTTTTCATGACAAGTATGCACAGAAACAGTCAGAACTCAAAAGTCTGCTGTAGTCGGTTGATCTTCCTATGATATTTGCCTTTAGGTTTGTCATTAAGTCACCAAAAATGTACCCAGTAGAGGGAAGATATAAAATATCGATGAAATAGGACCTCCATCAAAGATTTATCTTTGCCTTTGAATCTCATGAATTGCAGACATCTGTCAAAACTGGGATTTGTCACATTCCTTGGAGTAACATACCAACTCCATTACTGCCTTTCAGCTGAAGAGACTCGAGTATCACAAATCAATCTGCTCAATTCAAAGGAGCAACGTTCACAGGTACACAGATCAATACTCCTTTCATTACTCAACTTGCTCATCTTGAAGGCAATTAGCCAAGATCTCCACATCTGCTCTACCACAGCAACCCAATTAGGGGATGCCAAGTGCTGTTCTCACTTGCACTCAGGGGGGTTTGAATCCAAAACACAAGAAGTGGTATCAGTGAGGGTGCAGAATTTCACCAAGTACAGGTGGGAAGAGGATTGAGGATAACGTTAAAGCAATTAGAGATCACTCTTTAATAGCCTTTATATACCAGACTTAAACAATGAGGTCCTAGCTCACTAAAGTTCCTGTTACTCTCATTGCATCAGTGTTATCCCCTGGCTCCCTCCAGATCTCACCATAATTACACCATGTTTAGTAGTAAATGGGAGACTAAACAAGATATTGTGAATGAGTGTGGGTTGGGCTGAGCCTGGAGAGTTTGATTTGTTTGGGGCTGGGGAATTTTTTTTTTCCCCACTTTTTTTTTTGTCCTTCTCTTTCTTTCTTCCCAGTGACAGAAAACATTCTCTGATGCAGAAGCACTAAGGACAAGCTAACACTGCTTGCAGGGACAGCAGCTGCTGTACCACCCCACAAGAGGCATCACCAGCACTGCTCCCATGCATAGAGGCAGCAAAGCATGGGCATGCCAATGGCCAGTGCTTGGTTAGTAGTATTCCCAAAAGAGTCAGCACCAGCATCTGCTCCAGTTTAAGGGTCTAGAACAGTGGTAGCATTTGTTTTTTCACTTAATTGTTGAACAAGCAGCAACTTCCCCTTGAAGTGAGACAGCGCAGGTCTGTGCTTACTGCTGGGGCACAGAGGGGGAGCTTGGCTGCTGCCAGCTGAAACTCCCCAAGCACTGGGTTTGCTTCTGCTTTTAAGTTTAATTCTCAACATATGCATAAACTGCCACTGGTGCCTCTTTGCTGTGGTTCAGGGAACACATTTGGTAACAGTCATTTGGAATATTGAAGGAAAATCGAATTGCACTGTTCTTTGACAGCTACTGTGTACCTGTAGCATCTACATTAAAAATAAATAATATTACAAAAATAAGTCACAGCATTCATGTTTTAACAGCAAACACTCACTGCTGCCTGTGTTGTACACCCAAACCCCAGCTGTCTGTCTGGCATCTGCTCCCTGCTCTCTGCCCACTCAGCATGTGCCACAGACATCTCCTCAGAATTAATTGCCTGCTCAGCTTTTATCCCTTTCACCCAGGTTTTCTCCAAGTGAACTGCCTGTCATTGCTCAGTTACTTCTGTGTCTCCACAAATTAACTCCCGGCTTGGCATGGCTCAGCATCTCCAAGCTCCAGCCCAGGCGTTGGACATTCCTACACGCAGCGTGCCATCTAGTGATGGAAGAAGTGAGAGCACAGGCTCAGGTCCCTCTGAAGTGTTTCCAGGTTTATTTCAGCTTTCCCCTTCACAAAGACTCCAAAGGAAACGTTCGGGAGTCGAAAAAATATCTTTAGTTGTTTTGTTTCCTCACATAGTGTACCCTGTAAATAAAAGCATCACACCAAGGACATGCAGCATCTCCTCCAGACAAAGTGCTGTGGTTATTAAAAATGGATGGTAAAGACACAAATGCACGCAGGGAAAAAAAAAACAACAAACCAAAACTGAATTTATGGCAGCTATTTTCTGGTATATCACCCTAATGACATTTAATGACAAAACATAAAACACTGGAGGCCACCCCCAGGTTTTGTACTTCACACATGACATATCGGCAGTGACAGCACTCCTGAAGGGTGCTGGGGGATGAAGTAAGAGGAAAAACAAGTCTCCTAGAGGACACCAAAAAGATGTAGATATAGGCACATGTGCATTTTAATTCTCATATGGTTGATAACTCCCCTAAGTTACACCCAACACTCAGCACTTTCCATTCTTTGCAGAAAATTGCAGTATTCCAAAGGCAGCATCCATGCAATTGCAACCCATCCCTTCCCCAACAAACTCCACTGACAGTTCAGACACTCCAGGTTAGTCCTCAGCAACAACTAAACTTCTGTTTTTTATGGAGTATCAACTAGGATGAGCTCTTTCACAAGGCTAGAAATGATCTCCTGGATGAGCCTGAGGAACAGCCCTGAAATGAGGTGACCACAGGTGGGCAACGTTTCTTAAACCACATGGACCCAGATGCTTTCAGACTCAATCAGCAAGGCAAACAAGCTTCATGATGATAACAATACACATTAAAGCTGTGTTTAGAAGAAACAGAAAATGTGATGGGTTTTTTTTTTTCCCTTTGAACAGTCTTCACACATCAATTCTGCATGTCTACCATAGAAACAGACTGTCGTTATTAATAGTGTCAGAGTAACTTACAGCCAAGCAGAGGCTCATTAATAGGCACATCATCAGAGAGAAGCCTTAGAGGGGAATTACAAAAAAACAGAGAAGTATAGGCTTCCACATTAATTAACATCTAATTAACACTCCTGGAAAGAGCGTGTGCAGGGAGCACAGGGGTGAAGCTTTACTCAGACTCCATACACCAAACTCTCACAACTCCCTTACGTTTGCTACATTTTGGAACTTGTTTTCCTAGAAAATACCAGAATTCACAGATTACCAGTCCTTTATCACCAAGGTACGAAGAACTCCAGAAACCACCACTACTGCCCTGATTTTTTTTTTTAATCTTTCCCTTATGTTGGCTCCAGGCCACAGAAGTCAAAGGCCCTGCAGCAACCCAGTGCAGAGCAAACTTCTCCTGTTAATTCACTACAAGGAGTAGTGAATTCCACCCAAATCATCTGATTTTCCAAGATATTTAAGACTAGTGAATGAAAACACAATCTCTTCTCCATACAAAAAAGCCCAGAGACGACCAAGGCTGTGCAGACTCGGAGACCAAACCTTGGGTAGAATTACCCCAAAACCTAACTTAAACAGAGAAATGGGTCTCACCCTCACCCATCATAAACAGCTACTGCCCTGATCACCTCCTGCACCCCTGAACCCAGTACCAAAACATTCACTGGTCTCAGCAGGTTCAGGCTGAAAGCCTCAACACCAATGCACAGGGATGAATTTTTACTATTCTTAACAGCTTTAGCTGCCACCTCCCCTCCTGTTTTACATTAAAGCCAGATTTCCAACACTAGTTTTTTTCTTTTTTTTTTGTATGAAATAATACATAAAATAATATAAATATATATAAAATAAACTGAATCTGAAAAATTACTTATCAAAGGATGCTTCATTAAACAGAGTACCTAGCAAACAGCTCTTCATTGTCTGAAGACACAAGCCAAAATGCTGCTGGAAATATAAAGTCTGCTTTTTTTTTTTTAATGCCTTAAAAAACTTGTAACGCATTGCTAAAGCTGAGGCTCTTACCCAGGGTCTCAGTGTCAGAAAATGGGACAAATGTGTATTAATACAATACAAACAAGAAAGAAAAGCCATAAAAAGTATTACCTTAATCAGCATAAATCCTGCAACCAAGCACAGCTCCTTCTCGGCCTTCTCCAAAAGCAAAATGCAATCCCCTCCTTCCCTGTCTTAAACCTAAGCCTACACCTGAAACCATTCTAAGCCCCCAGCTGGCTCTAACAACTGGCCCAGCCCCTCTGGCCCTTAAAGTCACACCAAGAGTGGTTTAGCCCAGCTCCCCCCAAATTCAGGTCATCTCTTTCCTTGCATGCTGGTGTAATTCTCACCACATTTTTGGCTCAGCTGTGTTTAAAAAGCCATTTATGCACCGAAACCCTATGGAGCAACCCATGGCAAGGCTATGGTGAGGGCAGGTGTTGGGCCCTGGGGGGATGGAGGCAGCATCTTGCCTGGTGGCCATAGGGTTGGTGCAACTCCTACATGTTTTTGCACAATGACTACATACAATGGTTCTCCTGCACTGGTTTTATTTTTTCAGCATCACCACATCAGGATACAGGGAACTTCCAACCCTCACACCATTGCTGACCCCTTCACACCCATGCAGGCTTCACAGGGTCCCCTCTTCCCTAGACATTCCCTGGGGTCTGTGCTCACCTTTGTTAGTAACTGCTGAAGTACCCCCAGATAACCCCTTGCCCCCAGGAACCACTGATTTCTCCCACAGCAGCATCCAGACTCCATTTGGAAGATGTACACAGGGTGAGGCAGCACTGGGAGCACTGGGAGCGAGCACTCCATGCCCAGCTGGCTGGCAAGGGGAGAGCTACCTCCACCCGCTTTATAGACCAAAACCAGCTCATTCTGTTTCTCCATTGTAACCTTTTCAGCATAAGGTCATGTAAAATAGGGGTGAGTCATAACACTTTCTAACATGGAATGATAATCACCTCAAAACTTGGTTTCAAATGGTGTAGACAGAGCAATGGGCAAAGGTTTCTTGTATGACTTATAGATTCCCTGATCAATTTGCCAATTCCTAGCATATCAAACTTTTAGTATGCTCTAAAAATGAGGAGTTGGGTGTGTGTCTGCATTTTAACTGGTGTTTTTCACCCCCTGGGGAACAATCTTTCAGTATTTGCCTGCTGACAGCAAAGCATTTCTTTAAACATGAAGCCTCCAGAATTTAAAAGACTAGGCTGGGGCCATCCTGCTTTATACAACACAATACATCTGCTCAAAAAAACCCCACTTTTTAATCCAATACCTGACCCAAACTTCCCCAAACATTGGAGGTTGGCAGATGGGGGTGCTGATGTGGATTAATGACCCTACAATTTGTCTCTAGTTTTATTTAGTTCTTTCCAACCTAGAAGTTAGGTTTCCCCATGGCAAGATCTGATAGGATCATGACAATCTGCCATTTTTAATGAAAAAGTGATACTCAGTTTTATTGTAGGCCATTTCAGGACCTCACAAAAGAATGAACAGATCATGTATGTTCTGTAATGTTTCATTACTGAACGAAGTATCTGGGGTCTCTTGGCACCCCTGGGGGCTGCCTGCTGTGCACAAACACCAATGCAAGGAAGCTGTGGACAGGAGAAGACTTCCCAGCGTCATGGGTATTGCTGATCACACAGGGTATGTGCAAGTTGGGGAAGTTTAAATTCTCATGGGAAATGGAGTCCATTCTAATTCATAAAAATATGAGGCTCTGTGGATAACAGTGGCACAAACTGGTTATTGAAAAGCTGCATTGTTCTGTAATTTCTATATACATTTAATAATTTACACTAAGAGACTTTTTACTGTATTTTAATGGTCTATTCAGATGCTATACTTGCTCTTCAAGTTTATATGCTTTTACTCAAATTTCTCTATGAAACATTGATGTGTGATCATGTGACTGCTCTCTGGCCAGAATTAAAGTGAATTTTGATTTAATGTGATTATTTTTTCTTTCCTCCCCTAATCACCACTGTTTCATTTGCTGTTTTGGCTGCCAGGATATTTCTAAGATGCTGAGATCATGTGTGAAAAATCCCAGGTCAATAATACTGCCAAATGCACATTCTTTTCTCCAGTTTTCCAGCAATTAATTCTATTTGGAGTGCTGAAAAATTCACTCTGCATCACATTCACATTCGCTATCAGCTATTCAACTGCCAATTTTTCCATGTATTTGATCAAATATAACCTAGAGGGTTGCTTTGTTTTGGTTTGGTTTTTACATGCCAATTTGGTTTTTCTACATGCTGAGTAGCTTAACCACTTCACTTTTAATTTTCCTGATAATACCATCCAGTCATCCCAAACTGCTGAAATTCTAGTGAAGAAATGATTTTCCGTCAGTTGACGCCTCAGTCGTTCAAGGAACTTTATTTTTACTAATCACCTATAATGTCTCATGGGCTATTACTTCACCTGCTTTACACAACTGACTTTTACTTGACAATTAGCTGATAGTAAAGCCTACGCCAATTAGAAACATCAGCCATCTGCAACAAGATGACTGCTGATCATATAAGAATTTTTGGAAAAGTATCACCCAAGGGGAGTTCAACATAATTTGGGACAATGTATCTTTTCTTTATTTACTGCTTTAATGAAGATCTTTATTTGGACAAGCTGTGTGACTTGTGTCTGGTGCATTTTCTGTGTGCTGCAAGGGAGAATGTCTTTGAAACCATCATATTGCAACACCAGGTAGCCCCCAAAGCTCTTAGGCTTTGGATGAGTTCACCAAGAGCTTAAACTGAGAAGAAAATTTCTCCTCTTCATTAGAAGCGAAGATCAGTCTGCAAGACTGAATCTATAAAAAGAAATTTTACCAACTATTTTTAAAACCAGTAGCTTCCTTTTCAAACAGAAGGGAAAAAAAATAGGAAACCTCAAAAAAAAAAACCATAGGAAAGAGCAGGCTGCTAATATACAGTTCCAAATGTACAATACACGATGAACCATTAATTATACCCAATTCCACCAACCTTTCTCACTGAAAAAATCCACCTTGATAAGATTAAAATAGCCTTACAGCAGTCAGAAAAAAATTGCAACATGCACTTAAATAACTTCCTTTTTCCTAAACTATTTTTCTTTTCTTTGCAGCCTTAAAGAAACAGAGGAGAGAGAAGTTAAGGAAGGAAAAATCAAGCAAATAAAATTTGTCCCTTCTTAGAAACGGTATCTTTCAAAGTATCCCCCTTGCTTTTATTCTAATTAGACCATAATTAGAATAATCATTGTCATGACAATAGATTTATTTTTATTGCTACCTAAAACTGTGCATGACTTTTTTATTTTCTGTGGATGCCTCTGGGGAAGGTTGGAAAAGTGGGGAATTCAGCATAGGACAGCATTTCCAGCTGCACCTTCACATCCTTGGCGAGCAAAGAGAAGACAACTGGTATCCTCCCAGTGACCACGGTGAAAGAAAAGTCCTTCAGAGCAGTGCCTTCTCTTGTCCCTTGGTTGGCACCAGTGGGTTCACTCTTCACTTGGAAAATGTTCAAAACTGGTGTGACCAAGGCCCTGAGCTGCCTGGTCCAACTTGGACGTTAAATCTAACTTTGAAGCCAACCCTGGCTTGAGCATAATGCTTAGCCAGATGTTCTCCAGAGGTCCCTCACAACTGAAGTTTTCACAATATCTAGGAGAAGTTTACAGTGTTATGACATGAAGAACTGGTTTGTTAAATTTTTTTGTGGGTTTTACTGTGTTGGTTTGTTTTGGATTTGTTTGTTTGTTTTTTGTTGTTGTTGGGGTTTTTTGTTGTTTTGTTTTTTAAATCAGTATTACTAATGCTACCATAACACAATTGTTCAGCAGAATAAACTAAAACCCATACTCCAGCCCTTTTTCTCCCACGTTTATGTTTTCCACATAGCACCAGCACTTTCAGGAGAGGGAGCAGTAACAAGTCAAAGATTACCATAGTCATTATAACCTTTACACAAAAACAGTATATCAAAATGTAAACTGTGCCTGTGCTAAGTAAATGTTAATGAGTAGTATCTGGAAAGGTTAAATAGAAATACATATAATTACAGCTTGCTAGTGACAAAAAATTATTAGTTTCTTTCTTGCTCAGAGGGCATTGCTCCAAAATACTAAACTGAAATAAAAGTATGTATCTAATCCTGCAATCACAATAGGACTTGGAGAGCTACAATTACATCAATCAGTCAGAAATAAGTTGAATATATAACACTGCTAATGTCCTCAGTCAGTTCTACATTCCCCCCTTCCAGATAAATGTATAGAAATTTAGTCAGAATACTGCTCTGAAGCCTGGAATTTAAAAATTGTGTTGAAAAATCACTTTGGTTCATTTATATTTTAAAAATATAAGCTCACAATTGTAGAAGAAAAAAAACTAGAAATCAAGCACAAAGAGTAAATCTCTGTTTTCATTCACAGGCGGGACAGAAAAATGTGTTTGCTAAAGAAATTATTTAAATGCTCTATCTTGGCATTAGATTGAAGGGGGAAAATCCATTTCTTCCCCTGGATGTAAAAAATTAATACGCTGCTAACTGCACTACAAACAGAGCCATCCCAAGCTGACATTTGCAATTAAAAAGAGAAAATATTTAATGGAAGTTTGTGAATACTTTGTAATGGCAAAATTGCTTCTAGCCTTTAGAAAATTTCCCTTTTATTATAATTTCTTTAAAGCACCAATTCATGGTGTTTGTATCACATGGAAAGTGAACCCTGTTACTCTGTGAAATAGGAATGGACTGGCCAAAGTAGTGTTTAAAGATGCTGTAGGTTGGCAGCTAATTGAATGAATGACAATTTCATCCAACCACTCCTGTCCGTGCGTAGAGATCTACTGACATCTTCGGGTATCCCCAAACAAGCTCTTCCAGTCTACAATGAAGATGTGGTTTACCACCTCCTGAACTTTTTCAAAAGTAAATCTCGGGATTTTCATTTGCACATGGATTGCACTTGTTGTGACCATCCCTCCCTACACAAGTTTAAATGGCCACCTGGGGTTACAATAGCTGTGTACAACTGCTGTGTTGCTTTAAGATGTGAACCTTTCCTGTAGGCTACCATCCTAAAGATTATTCTAGCACTGCACGTTTTTTCTCACTGTTTAAAATGTGCTCATTCTTACCAAAAGGACATATTTTTCTGGCATGTAGAGGCATTCAAGATTAATTTGAATTAAGCGTATTGGAGATATTTGTGCAGTACTGGGTTGTCTGAATGTTTTAATCCAGTTATGGGTTTTTTTGGTAAAACAGAATTAATGCATTTTTACATTTCTACAGCTTCTACATTTGCTGCCCCACAACAGTCCCATCAGCTTCAACTGATCACACAGGTGTACGAAGGGAACAGGGCATGAAAACGGGGCAAAGTCCAGCCACTACGAATCTATTTAAATCTTGACTAAATCTGAACAAGGAATGAAAAAATGAATGCATTTCACAGCCTTTGTTCACCAGAATATCAGGTAGGTGATCAAAAATCAGCAGAAATTAATCCTACTTTGCCTGTATGGCAGTGGTGCATTGATGGGTTTTTTCCTAAAGTGGTAGCAAACGTGTGAAACCTCACCAATATTCTTCTTTCTGTTTCTCTTCTTCTCTATTTTGGTAACACAGTAAATCTTTGCCCACCACATGTATTTAACTACATATGTTCTGATTAACTATCTAATGGTTTTAAGAGACGAAAACCATTAATTCTGATTATAAGGCCTTAAAGCAGGCACTAACTCTTACTTTAATCCTGATAGTATTGCCTTAATCGAACAAAGGTGGTTCAAAACACAGTCCATCACAGCGAGACAGTGAAAACTGCTCATGCTCATGGTGGTTGCAGTAACCACTCACTTCTGCTGCTTTTCAGACCTGGGTGCTCCTTGGTGACTCCCCAGTTCACGTTGGTGGCAGGGAGGGTGATGCAGCAATGTGATTGATAGAGATTAAATCTGAAATTCCAGAGTAACGAAGGGGCTATAAAAAATACTACCATCCTGTTCCAAAGGAAAGGTAAGTAAGAACCATGTCTGTTGCCAGGCACTACGGTGTGCAAAGTACTTACTACGGTGTTGCAACAAAAGAGGCTCAGCCCTGGTGCAGGATGCCCAGGGATGCAGGAACAGCAATGAGATGCTGGTTCAGTGGTGGGGAAGCTCACAGAGGTGTCTTGTCCCCTCTTGGCTGCTCTGACACCAACACTTCTTTACCTACACACAATAAAATAATGAGAATTTTTTTAAAAATCTCAGACCAGTAATAAAAAAATTTCTCTTTTGACTTTTCAGTAGCAGGTAACCTATTTATAGTGAGATGAATATTCAGTTTGAGTGTAGCTGGGCAAGAAATAGATTTCTTGTACTGGTGTTTGTGATCTTGTATGTTTTTCCTCCTAAATTAGGATTAAAAATAAAAAATCTATTAATTTCTTGAAAAGTTATAATCAATAAACAGACTTATATCAAGTCTGGTAAATTATTTTCTTCCATTATCTTCAAAACTGATTCAATGTTGACCTTTTTCTTTTCATTTAATTGGTACACAATAACTGAATTACAAACAAAAGTTGCTTCAAA
The DNA here is from genome assembly GCA_013398125.1 of Aegotheles bennettii. Classification (NCBI taxonomy): domain Eukaryota; kingdom Metazoa; phylum Chordata; class Aves; order Caprimulgiformes; family Aegothelidae; genus Aegotheles; species Aegotheles bennettii. The sequence continues at coordinate 294,283 of VZRW01012680.1, read as the reverse complement.
CTAAGAAAACAGAATTTTTCATAGAACACATATCAAAAGAATCATTAAGATAAATTTGAATAATTTTCCAATACTACCTCTTTTTCTTAACTTGAATATTGGTTGAATTTGACCTTTATGTTATTCTTAGGGAAAAGCCATAATTGTTATTGTGAGCCCAACAGCAGACCAGGAGCTGTTGCACTTTTAAACAACTACTCTGCATTTTCCCATTAGACAAGAGCATCCATACACACTTGATCAATCTTCATGCCAGCACTTCTATAGAGTGCAGCTCCTGCCCACCAGCTGACAGATGTGACAGGAGGGCTCCCAACACCATGCAAATGCCAGACACGAGCTGCCTCTGATGCTTTGACTTTCAGATCTACAACCCTAAGCCAAGCAATGGATAAAGACCTCATTGGATCCTGAAATATGCACCATTTTCATGATAATTTATGAGTCAGATACTTAAAATGTTAACCAAGTTATGGTATTTATATAATTTCTATCGTGATTTTGCATTGTGTGTAGCACTAGCAGTAATTTGCAAGGTCACAATATGATTCTTTAAAATATTTCTTATTCTAAAATCTGTTTAAGTTTGCTGCTTTAAAACTGTAATTAAATCTTTCAGGGAAATCCTTTCTTGCTCTCTCTATATTATATATATATACATATATATATATTCAAGCCCTCCTCTGACTCCTCAGTTGCCTACGCCATATCCCACATAAGAACCTGAAATACACCTGCAGCACAGCAAATCTGGAGGATGGTCCATCTTGGAAGTGTCCTGTGCCAACCAATGTGTCAAATCAGTATTTTATTTTTATGGTGTTCCCATGTTCATCACCAAACTTTTCACACTTTTGCACTCATTTGATCAAATGAGTGGCCTACAAGTGTCCATTGGAGAGCTCCTTTGCGTGACTGAGTCACAGAGGTACAACGAAAAGATGCTGATAGAGAAGGGGCTACCTGAGACTTGGAGAACTGGAGAATAATGAGATGGGGTCAGTAAGCAACAGGAGTTGTTTCTACCTGATCTACTGTAGCCTTTGTAGAAAGAGACTCCTTTATCTGCAGTAAAAGTTGAATTACGAAAGATGTGCCAATAGTAAATTTATATTAATTAATACATTTTATCAATGGTTTCCATCATTTTTGTGAGGTTCTGTCTTCTATGAGTAATAGGGAAAAAAGAAATTAAAATCCATTTTTAATGAGTTTTCTCTCTGAAAATTGCTTTGAAGATTGTGGAACAGCTTCACAATTTTTTCTGGTTTCTGAAACTCTTCACTTCCTGAAGAATGTACTCCTGAGGATTAAATCCAGGCTATTTAATTTTGCAGACATGACTAAGGGATGAATAGTCTTGTGGAGGTACCTGTCTCCTCTCTAGTCTTTATTTTGGGCTTTGTCATTTGCTGTACCTATATGCTGTGTGGCATCTACTGCTGGCATTCCTCATGAAGTTGAGGAGACATGGGACAATTTGCTAAGCTGGTAACAAGCCAGAGCCTTAATTTTGCTTCTTTCAAATGTGATCCAGTCCCTTTAAGTCTAAAATCATTGCTCAGCTTCTACGCCAAACCAAACATTTATTTCTTCATGTGATAAGAATGTGAAAAACCACCACCCTCACTGCCCAAAAGCCAAGGTAAAGGCACTTCAGCTCTTACAAAACATGTTTGTAAAAAACAGTCCCCTCCCCAGCTATGGTCCTGGTAATTGAACTAAAGCAAAGTTCTCCAAAATAAATTAAATTAGTGTACCAGATGGCTGTCTAAAATAGCACATATTTTAGCTTCCCGTGTAGCAGCCAAGTTGATTTAAATCAACGAGAAGAGAGGTATGCTTTAATCAGGTCAGCTGACAGTTATTAGATCAAACCTGACTGAAATTCAGAAATTCAGTGAAAACAAATCTACTATGAATCCAACATTTTCCTCCCACCAGGACCCAATGGATAAAACTTTTAAGACGTTAAAATGATTCTGGTTTGGGGAATAAGATTTAGTAGAGCATGTCAGGCTTTTATTTTACTGCTTAGCCTCCTCTGTGACTTTGGTTTAGTGTGAAAGGTACCACATAAAACCAAGCACCACGGAACAAATAGAAGGCAGAAATTCTTGGCTGCCTTGCATCAGTCTGTTAAAACTGTTCAAACTAGACATAAAATACTACAAAGTCAAAATAGCTGCCTGTATTATCTTTCATTTTAACCATCCTTTTCATAAAAATCTGTTTGCTAAATATAGAGGTAAGCTACAGGTGAGTTTATTGTGCCACCTGAGATGCCTCTGTCAGTGTCTTTTAATTATGATATTCATCATGGCTCTGAGCCGTGGAACAGCAGCTGGGCTTTATCCTCCAGGTAGGGAAGGAGGTCTCTGTACTGCTCTCTCTTATTTTGCAAATGTGTACAAAGCTGGTTCAAAAATAGTTTTTTCCAGCCTGTGGGACAATTCCAAAACTTTAATATTGATTTTCATCTCTAAATGGAGGTGAAAAGGCAAACTTCAGAAGTATTTTGGGGAAAACATATTCAGGAAGGAGACCGATTTGTAAAGAATGGATTTTTCCAATCAAAATGGGATGTTTAAACACCTTATTAAAAAACCAACAACAACCAAACTCAGAACTGAGACCATTCAACCTAAGACTCCTCACTTGGAGTCCCCATAGTGCAGAGAGAAGCTTGTCTCTGTCCCAGTAACTTCCAGAAGCTCCAGCCCCAGGAAACATTTGTGCTTTCTATTCCTTTAAGTTTCTTTAACTATGCAAGGGTGACTTGGGACAAATCAACCAGACTGGGAGTTTGGATTCAACAGGACCCAATCCGATTCATCTTGTTATTCTAGTCCAATACAGGGCAGAAAAATACATGCAATGTTTCTTAGAAGACATATCTAGTGGCAGTGTTATTTTTAAAGTTCTATATTTACCTGCAGCCTTTGCTTGTCTTAGAGTGGCTTTGTTAGAAAACACAGCCAGGCTGGAATAGATTTCATTCATTAGTGTTGGAGATGAATCTGCTATTTCTCTCGAAGCAGATTAGACTTTATAAAAGTTGCTTACATTTGACTTGGCTTACTATAGCACGAGCTCATTAAAAATACTTCCCTAGAATAAGCTCATGTTGCACACTGCCATTAAACCACACTTCCAAACTTCCCTGTCTAGACAGAAAAGAGATAAAAATATGAAAACGTGGTGCGTGGAATTGATCTGTAGCAGACTTTTCTCTTTTTTTCTATCAGCACCAAGGAAGTACCTGGGTGTGCTGACAGTGCTCTTAGAATCATAGAATCATTATGGTTGGAAGGGACCTCCAGAGTCATCAAGTCCAACCTTTATCCCATCATATTCCGAACCATTAGACCATCAGACCATGGCCTCAAGTGCCTCATCAACCCATTTTTTGAACCCCCCCAGGGACGGTGACTCCACCACCTCCCTGGGCAGCTCATTCCAGTGCCTAGGGGCAGCCTATTCCAGTGTCTTGAAGGTCATCCCACCCCTCCTCGCTGTGCTAGGCTGAACCTTGCCATACTTGAATGACTGATGAAATTCAGGCATAAGCAGAAGGTGCATCCATGGATGCAGGTGTTAGGGTTGTGCTCTGCACCAAACACCCAGAAGAGCTGAGCATGGACATGCAAAAGCCATGGCACCAGTGTCTGGCAAGTCTGAGTTTCTATCATACCAATGTACAACATTAAAAAAAACCCTGGCTCACTGGAAACCCCAACGTTCTCCCCTCCAGTTCTTCAAGTTAAATATTGCTATTGTGTGCACGGAGTTGTGATAGCAGGAGCGAGAGTCCAAGAACTCCTTTATGCTTTATCTATTTACTTCTCTTCCCATTTTTAGCTGCACTCGTAGTTGCCATTCACAATGTTCCAGCCACTTGTAAGTCAAAGGGAGCTGAAAGCCGTAGCGCAAAGCAGCATCTTGCAGAATCAAATGCTTCAAGTGGGTCCTAATCATTAGACTACATTGAACTTCGGACTATTCATATGCAGAAAAGATTACAAAATCAAAGCTTCATATAGCATTGCCTAATTAATATCATAAGCAGCCAGAATTATTGGGCTGTTGTTTCTAAGAATAAGCTTAGTCGGCATAGAAATACAGGGAAACAGGCACAATAACCTTACTTGTTGGGTAGGATCTTTGAAATGTCATCTCTGATGCAACTTTTTTTTAGACAGCTCAGAAAGCTGTTCCCAAACCTTTGGGGTAAAAAAAAAAAATACAAAAATCTAGCAATTTTTATATTGACATAAATTACAAATCTGTATCCAGAAACATTCAGCAAGTGTTTGTTGGGTTTTTGAGGTTTTGGTTTGGTTTTAATACTACGTCTAAATAAGGTGAATATGAACAAATGAGTTAATACACTGCTACAATGGATATCCCTCTGTTTGAGTGGGATTTCCAGGTACTAGAGAGTAAAATTTCAGGTTGACAGCACTGGAATAACTAGAAATACCTTCTGGGCTGCTTACTCTGAAACAGACTGTGTCTTGTAACACCACAGCTAGCCACTTTTCAAGGGTGAATGTTAAATCTAATATATTAATCCTCCATAATGTACCATTTCCATACTGACTTTATTTAGGAAAAGTTCCTGAAAACCAGCAGAAGATAAATCTTCACAGCAATGTCTGTACTGAATATTACCTATGTCCATTTTTTCCTGGAAGAGTTATTATATATAATTCATACATATTACCGCATAGAGAGTCATCATTTCTTATAGATAAATGAGAGTATTGCTGTGATGGTGAAGGATTTCAGGTACTTTACAAAAGAACACAGAAGAAATTTAGACTTTCCTGTCCTAGCTCTGATTTTCATATATGTAACACCTAGAATTTCCCTCAATTGCAATTACATTGGGGTGGAGAGGGGGATGTTATTGCTAACTATAACTAACAAATTAATTAATTTATCTAATATTGCAGGGTGCACTCATTTTTCTCACATTAACTATCTAGAATCTTACTGTAAAAAAAAATAAATAGAAGATTTTAACTTATTAAGTGGTTTTAAAATTAAAAAGAGAGGTCGCATTAGGTATTTTGCATCAAATTTAGTACCACATGGAGTATCACACAATGGGCTTACCTGGCCCCACCACAGTAGAAAGTTCCCAAAATATTCTGCTTTATCTATGAATAGGGATTTCTGTCCTTTACAAATATTCCATTTCAGGGAAGCAATTTTTTTCCTTTATTCAAAGCAATTTCAAGGCACAAGAAAGAGGAAAATACACTTTTGCACTGCATTGTAACTTAATAATATCATGCTTCATACCCTTTATGTTCCACTTTCTGGAAAAACATAAATTTAACATGAAAGATTCTTCCATCCCCAAATGTCATCATTCCTTAAAAATACACAAATAGACCAACTAGCTAAAGAAATCAATGTGATACTGGGGTCTAGGAATGATCAACTACATGCAAAAGTTAGTCAAGCAGAAACAAAAAGAAAACAGTAGGATATCAGTGCACAAACTTAATTGCTCAGATTTCTTAAATTTCTGAAGAGAAAGGTAATACATTAAGGAACCTAATTAGATATTGATTTAAATAAATTTAGCCTCCTGGTGACTAAGCACTCTTTCCTAAGGGTTCTGGTGTAAATTAAAAACAACAAAGAAAAAAAACCAAACATTTTTCTACCCCAGTTGTAAGAAAGCCAAACTAAAATTAGTCTTATTCACACAAAAGTTACATTATTTTGAAACGTGCTCCTACTATTTCACTGAGGCCCTTGTGCTATTCAGTGAGAAAGAACTGGCTCTTGACATGGAGCCAAGCAACTCAATAAAAAGGAGGGCTGAACTCCTACTAATGAAATAAAAAATAAATAAAATAAAGAAATTAAAAATAAATAAAATTTTAAAAATAAATAATAATGTAGAGAAAACAACTTGTAAAAATAAATCCTTTTACCTCCATCTCTCTCATTTCTCAGTCCCCAGAGTCTAGCACACTCTTTGACAGTTTTGTTTCATATTTTGAGCTTTCCCTCTAATGTGTGGTTTGACTGTGCCCTATACTTTGGATGCTTCTTTGATGGTAGGATGGTTCAACATTTTAACAAGCTTACTGTAAAATAATAAACATTACACTTGGTTTGTCATGGAGTCATTTTGTGGGTGTATTCAGTTGTGAAAGGGGAAGATATTGTAAGTCACTGTCGCCAAACTGATGTGAATTGCTACCAACAAATTGAAGTGACAGTTGCCAAAGGGACAGCTATTGTTTGTGCCAATCATTTCTTTGTGCATAGTTTTTCTGTGCTCCAGCTTTAAAGAGCACTGGAAAGGTGGTTGTTTCCATTATGAATGGGTGCTTGGAACCTCCTTCTTGATTAAAGTTTATTTTCTGTGCCACCTGAAATACAACACCCAACCTGTACAAACTGAAGGATGTTGTGCTGCCCCCTCCCTGGTAGTGTCCAAGGCCAGGTTGGATGGGGCTTGGAGCAACCCAGTCTGGTGGGAGGTGTCCCTGCCCATGGCAGGGGGGTTAGGACTAGATAGTCTTTAAAGTCCCTTCCAACTCAAACCCATCTGGAATTCTGTGGTTCTATAACAGAAATAAGTTTATATACAGAAATTGGACAATATCTTCATTAGGCAGCAGTTGTTTTTACAAATGTGCAGGTCACTCCTTTCAACAGTCCGTATCATCTTTGATTGAATTTTTGATTGACTGTTTCCACAATCAATTATAAACTTCCTATTGGTTTCGCTCTTTGCAAATTTTTCATGATTTCCTCTCCCTTCTCAGGCATCACAGTTCTTTGGACTCTTCTGCCTGTCAGCAAACTACTTGGCATTGCAAACACCGTGTTACCCACGTTTGCAGACAGCAAGCACGATGTGCTGTCATATTAAGCATGAGATCAGAGAAGCTAATAGCTGTTTTGGATTGACTTCCAGGAGTTGTTACTGCTGTTCTTCTCTGCTGAAGTGCTATCGAGGTGCTAATGGTATTAGTTTTCTCTGTTCTAAGGTTCCCCACACATCCTAGCCAATGTTTTGGTCCTTATTGATGTTGTTCTGTGAACTACAACTCATTAAATCAGCTATAAGTTTGTTTTAGGTTATTTACAAAACAAAGAGCTTGACATTCTCCATCTGGAGCAGTTTTCAGTTGTCTCCTGCTGAGAGATGAACCATTGGATTCATAAAAAGGCATTTAATTTACTAAACCCCATCCTTCCTGGATTCAGCCTTTCCCATCAGGGTCACGCTGTAAGGGTTACATGATGCTCTACAGACTTCACCCAAGGAAGGAAGGGTCACAGTTAGGATAGCAGTGGCTTGGTTTTGTGGCTAAGCATCCGAGGAGCCACTCAACTCTGTTGTTGCCTTCCCCTACCCTGTTAAACATAAAAGCTGAAAAAAACTCAACTTAGGAAGACCCAAAAGTCCCTGCAAGTGGCTGAAAACTATGGCCAGAAACCCTTTGTTGATGTGGTCAACAAGTATTAAATTAACACTGCATCTCAAGCAGAAAATATAAAAATATATCAAAATCCTTTTAGGTATAATCTTCAAAAAACAAACAAAAAAACCCCCACAAACCCAGTGTTATTCTACAGGCTAGGCTGAAACATTAGCAAGAGAGATTTATCGGCGTACAGGCATTGGGAGACTCATAAACCAGGTGTCCTTTCAAACTTTAGTGAGGGCAGTGGTTTGGGAACATAGCTCCGTGAATCCTGCACCACGCATGGTATTCTTTTAACATGGATATGATTACAGCTTTCACAAATGATGTGTTAATTTTCTAACCTTATTATACAATCCTTTCACCTTAGTAGAACAATTCAATTTTCTCCCAGTTGTTTTTTTTCCCAGAATCAGACATTTCAGGGCCATCAGAAATACCACGAGCGTTTCTTCTGCATCACAGATCGGGATTTTATATCCTGGTCCCTTCATCTAACCCAATAACTCATGCTGAAATTAGATCATGCATTTTAGGAAGAGATTCAATCCTATTCTAAAGGTCCTCCTTGATGGTGCACGAACCACATCCATTATCAAACTGTGCCAGTGCTTAATTACCCTTGTTAAGGATACAATTAAGAAATTGTCTGATTCCTGTTTGACCTTTCCTGTGTTAAATTTCCTTCCACTTCTGTCAAAATTTTCTGATAATATTTCTCCCAGATTCCCTCATAAACACCCCTGTTGCTCTAGAAGAAGGCTTTTATTTAGATTTAATACCCAGGATGGTTGTAGTCTGACACAAGCTCTTCCTTGCCTACAGTGAAATTGGTCTATGTAGATGGCAAATCCAAAAAAAAAAAAAAAAAGAAAACCAAAGAACAGAAAGGAAAAAGACACATAATATCCATTATTTCAGAATGTGATTATTTCAAAATGTGGTTTCTTACCAAGTAACTGAGTGGCTCAGCTTGAATCATGGCTATGTTTAGACAAAAGTCTAGCGTTTAAAGTTCAGTTCCAGGGTGTTTGCTAACACCCAAAATGTATCAGTGCAGCTGTCAGCACTGTGCTGCAGTGCATCCAAGGTGCCCAACTGCTGAGTCTATCATCCTTTTGGGTAGGATATGATCACTAACAACAGGAATATCTGTAGGAATAAAGGCCAGCATTTCTCGAGGTACTACAGTATGTTCCTGCTTTGCTCTTTATCTCACCACCACCACCACTATATGCATATTTTCAAGAAAACAAAAGACCTGACATCTTTTTTGGTTGAGAACTGCAGGCTTCCCATGTTTTCTCAAAAGACAGAACTCTTACTGCTCTTTTCATACTCCCAGTTGGGCTTCAGGATTTCCATGAGATTCAGCTCATCTGTTTCGCCATCTCGTACGTGCCTGTGCACCCATCCAGAGCCCTCTGGACTGTCTCCAGCTTTCATTCAATCCAACAACAGAGCCCAGAAGAATTATAACCTGCTGATTCAGGCAAGGGTGGGCAAGGCTGATTTCTGCTCCAGATGAAGCTGTATCATTATTGTTGCATTATTGATGCTTCCCAAGTGCACATTCACTCCAGTATGGGTGAATACATGCAAAAAACCCCAAACCCTTTTATGGTGCTATCTGGGTGATAGTCAGAGCACATTTTGTTGTATGTATTTGTATCTCCCAGACTCCTACATATAGTTTCCATGGGAAAATTGCAGAATGCCTACGCATGTTAATTTTTAGTGCAGCAGACCGCTAAACCTATCATCTCACAAAAATGTCCTTTTATAGCCTTGTCAATCAGTGTATAATTAGCTGAATTTACATGCAGAACAGATGGGAATTTTGGAAATGTTTCTTTTACTAAATGCATGCGAAGAGGGGGGGGGGGGAAAGAAAGAACCATGACTTGGGGATTTAATATATATGTATTCCTAATGTGATGTTGAATTAAATTAAGTTCTAAAAATATATGCAATAAAACGTTCAGCAAAACATTCCAGGCACTGTTAAGTACAAACAACAACAACAAAACTTTCCCAGATATTCAGAAGAGAAAGTAAGTAAATATCAAATTTAATTATGAAAAGTAAATATCAGGTTTGTGCTGATGACTTCAGTAGATATCCTCTTTCAGGGGAATTTTCCAAAGGTTTAGGGACATGAAGGCTCTGCTGTTTACAAACATGACTGGAAAGGGCAAGAAGGTCAGAAATCATAAGAAAACAGCACTTCCAGGCAGTCCTTAAAGAGGAGGAGCTCCCTTTACCTCCCTGTGCTGATCATTATCTACCTCAGAGGAACTGCATTATTTTCTCTGGATTGAAAAAATTTGCCCATCCATTTACCTAGGCACATGGGGTACAGGGTGATACATCACCATACTCACTTGTGCAAGATGTAGAGATTTCCAGCAGGAGAAATTAAAGCAGGAGAAAGGAAGCCACAAAAGGAGCTGGACATTCAGACAGCATCCTCAGTTCCCTACACACAGTGTCTGCCAAGCTGCAATGTCCTGACAGAGATAGTTTGCAGAAACATCCCAAATTTATGGTCCACACCACCATCCAGCCATCCAGCTTTTACCAGCACTCAGCTGCCTAAAGTTCCTGATAAAATGTAAAGGGTTGATATATGTAATTCAAGAATCATTACTGCTTTATGCTAATTCAACAGAATATCACATTTAATAGCTGTTTAATATTTTCTTTCTTTTCATCTGCTACTCTACAGTTGTATTTTCTCCCTATTGAAGTCCTAGGTCAGACTGAGTTCTCTTGGTAAATTAAGGAGATAAAAGAACATAGAAGTGTGACTTTTTTTTTCTTCCTTCTCTCTGCACACTTCCTAGACACTGCAACCTAGCTTTTTGACAGCTCAGTTTAGAACTGGAAGAGAAAATAGAGTGCCAGATTAGAAGGGAATAAAATTAATAAAAACCTCCAGATCAAAGTTGTGCCAATATTTTGAAAAAAAAACCCCACACCATCTTTTCAATTCCAGTAAATTTAAAATGACTTCAAAACTTATGTGAAATTGCAAAAGGACAATGCAGATGAATTCCTGTCGATTAGAACTGGAACTCCTGGAAATGGGATTTTTTGCTCTGCCACTGACCACAGAGGCTGAATGACTTGATGACCCTGGAGATCCCTTCCAACCATAATGATTCTATGATTCTGAAGCTCTCAGATGAAGAGCTGAGGTTCAGGCTTTCAAGTCAACACGCAAGGGTATTCAGGAGCTGGATTAGGGATCATGCAGTTTCTGTTGCCCTGTGCAGAAATTCTGCACCACTAAGCACTCTGGAGCTCTAACTCAAATTTGAAATTCGCTTTTGAAATCACAGCCAATTCTTGGGTTTTATGTTTTGTATTTTTCTGTTGCAGTTGATACCCATCTCCCCTCCAAACTAACTACAGTGGGAGTAACAAGGTCAGGCCCTTCATTAGTATGAATTACCATAATAATAAGTGTATGTAATATGATTAGTGCCTGAATTTATTACATTCAAGAAGGAAATGAAGGGCAAAGGATACAGCTTTCTTTATTATGGGTATTCAAATAAACACTAATAAGATCCCAGCTAGTAGGGCATCGAAGTGTTAGAACATACAAGCTGATGAACATTTGGTTATTTCTCCTTGGGGTACAAAGTATAAATTAATTATACCTTGGCAGGCAGCTTGACTGCGGGGTCCTTGGAGATGAGTAAAAAAAGATGGAAGAAACTTACTCGGCTGTTGGATATATCAAAGCAATGACAGGGGGATTATTCTTACCATCAATAGGACCAAGTAGCCCAGAGTAAAAAGCCCCAAAAACATAATTAAGAAAAATTACCAGCAAAATTGGACCTCCTGGCTTATCAAGTCCAGTCACGTGTTATTCTTGGCATATTTCTTATATGATTCCTTTATAGAAGTATCAAGCTCCATCAGCCTAACTCTTAAAAGTAGTTAGGCTTGGAGTTTTAACACATTTAGATAATTCCTAAGAGAGATAACAGGATATACTTTCTTCCAACCAATATCTTATTCTTGAAATAAATTGTGTCAGATCTACATAGTGCAACCATGAACTTATCCTGGGAGTTGAATACAATGTAATGTGAAGGAGGGAACAATTTTTTAAGTCAATAATGCTGCCAAACTTGTATAACATAAAACATCAGGTATTATTGTGACAAGCAGAGTAGAAAGATAAAATTCAATAGATAAGGAGAAAAATGGAAACACCAAAAAATGTAACTTGTTAAAACTATTGAGCTTATTTTCAGAAATGACATGTTATTCCTACTTTAAATATGAACTCCTGATTTGTCTTGTTAAACTATAGTCCCCAACCTGAATGGCTAAACATTTGGGTGGAGCATCTCAATGAACCATAGTTTAGCAAGTCGTTCCTACTCACACTTCAGAATATGACTGTCAGGCTCAATTTCTGCATGTACTCAGCTGTATGCTTAGGTTTAATACATGGGAAAATGAGATCGATAGGTTAATTATGGTTGCATTCCATTGGCAGAGACCTACATTAAATTAAATTATATGTATATGTCCTTGAATATCTGAAGCTCAACAGCATGAGCTTGAAATAACAACTCAGAGATTAGGCTTTGTAATACGTTAAATAATATTTGTGAAATGAAGCTAGTATTTGTTTTCATGAATAGAATATGAAGTAGTAATGATAGTAATTCATAGCAACATATAATATATAAATAATAATACTACATAAACAATAATAATTCATAGTAATATGAAGCTTAAGATTTTGATTCAGAAAATTATATCTTTACAGAGAAGTACAGAAAAAAATAAGGCTTGTGTATGAATTACTCTGTACATATTTAATTTGTCTCAGTCAACAGGCGTTCCTCTAATTGTTCACATTTTTTGTATTTAAACAGACAAAAGCAAAGAAAAAATCTATCCAAAAGGAGCAGAAATGTTATTTTGTGTCTAACAAAAAAATGGATTATGAAGGAAGTAAGCTTCTGAAATGTGATTGAAGTTAACACCACCCATCACTGGAAACCAGGTGCCTTCCTAAAATGAAATACTTATGTGTGGATTGCAGGGAGTTATTCCATCTGTAAGAACAAATTCTAATTATGTGGGGTATTAACAATACAGCTACAGAATTATTATTATGAGTTGTTTGCATGGATCCTGTCTGTCCACTCTAATTCTGGAAGAGAAACATAGAAAACCAAAGTGGAGATGTGAAGGCTCTTTATGTTTGTGAGTTCTCCACAGTGATTTGCTACTGAGCAGAGGAGCACTAGTTCTTCAGTAGAGACTGAACAGCAGCATGCTGACACACATCACATTAAATGAGAAATTTTGATCTATTGATATTTTCATAGAATCATAGAATCATTTGGGTTGGAAAAAAACTTTAAGAGCATAAAGTCCAACTGTCAACCTAGCACTGCCAAGTCCACCACTAAACCATGTCCCTAAGCAGAGTGTTATATCTAGATCTTCTTATTAGCACATAATACAGGTTTAAACACAGCAATTCTCAAAACAAACAAGCCCAAATAAGCCTTGCAATGTTTTGTTAGGGTGTTGAAGTCTAGGAGGAAATATGCAATTACAACATTCTATCTATGGCATCTGGCTTTGTCCTACACTGGTTTCACGTGGAGTTCTGCTCTGCCTCATATCTGTCACATTAACACACACCTTTCTTCTCCCACTTCAGTGATGCTTTGACAGCATGTCAGTGTGGGATCCTCTCAAATCTGCATCAAAGCAGGAATGGGTACGTTTCAAAGTATGAGGAACCACTATTAGAAACACTCCATGTTCCAGATGTAACCAGCAATCAAGATTGAAAGTTAACAATAATATGCTCTGTCATGTCCCATAGCCCACAGCCATCTCCATCTAGCCTAAGCAGTAAGACAAAAACACATGATCATAATCTACTCGTGGAGTTTTGCAGTCAATTTTGCACAGTCAGCAGAAAATATACTCTCCATTCTTTCCCTCCTCCAACTGGATAACCAAGCTTCAGTTTGAAAGACAACATCAGCACAGTACCTTGTTGGATTTTGATGATTAAAAGTTGTCTTCAAGTTGTAACCAACAGAACACAAATATGCCATCTTTTAGCAGGAACAGAATGTGGAACAAATTCTGCAGTTCTTCATGTGTCAGGCACACTGACTGCAGCTGAAGATGGGATTCTTAAAAGCAGTATTTTTCTGCAATTACACTCAGTCGTACCATGAAGAAATGCATGTTTTCTTACTGGCACAGAATTTTGTTTATAGAAATTACCTCTTGCTTTTATCAGGTGAAATGATACTATTCTGAACTTTTTCATAAAAACGGCGTACGTGTATGTGAAATCAGATTTTAAAAAGCTGGAAAAGGTAGAAGAGTGAAAAATAAATGATAAAGAACCTTTTGATATAAACAGTCTCGTTTTGACATGTCAGTGGAATATTCACTCACCCAAAGACCACACAGTGCCTTGTACAACTCAGGTTGTAACTTTGGTGGATCAGCACCGAGCATTTTTTTAGCTCAGAGCACAGCTCCTAAATTAATGAAATTCCTTTTAATCTGTCAGCTTTTATTTTTGCTAACAGAGTCTGCAAACATGTTTAACTAAACGCTGGAGTATGGAAACTAAATGTTCTCCAGATACCCAAGGTTTATTGGACTCGACCTCCAACAGCTGTGTGAGGGCAGATCCACCGCTGGTCCTGGCTCACTGGCCTGAGACTGAGTTGTTCTATCAATGGGTGTTGGACCAAGCCCAGAAGGTATGGTGCTGCAAAGAGTTTCCTACCCTTCCATAAAAGTGAAAAGGGGGAAGAAGAATGCCAAAATACTGCTGTCATGCTGGGCTGGCATGTCCCATCACAGCAGGCAGTGGCCTCCATTATACTTGGCACGTGCTGTCTTGTATCAGCTCAACAGATGATTTTTGTCATTGCCCAGGATTTGGCTGTAGCATCAGGGACACCTACTCACTCTCTCAATCAGACAGATTCCAGGTATGCTGGGATTCCAGCACAACCTTTTAAACAACAATTATGGTTTGAAAGAATCATTTGTGGTTCCTTATGGATCATCTGCAGAACGAAGTTGTATGAAGAAGTACAACAATGCAAGAGGAAATGGAGAGGAGATTGAAGGTTGCAGTTTTAGCAGGAAACCTTAAGGCTATCAAAACGCTTCATGAAATCACCAAGGATGAAATCCATATTTCTCTACTGACTTAAACATGACTTGACAATGCCAATGAACTTTCAGAGAAATGATAGACAAATTACATCATCCGTTTGCTAAGCCGTGGTGAAACCCTCATTGTTAAAAGGCATCTTGTCAGGAGCTGCAGATACTGCAGACTAACACCAAAAGATTTTCTTCCTACTTCCTATGGGATGTACTTTCTGCTCACAGACTGCTCATGGGCTGTGCAGATTATTCAGTGGATTGCAAATTAAATTCATTTTGACCAGGAAGCAAGAGTGAGGAATACCAAGGTATTTCTGGCCGCAGTCACAGTTGTTTGTCTGTGGAGATCTCCACCAACACACCAACCCTTCCCAGACTGTCCCAAACTAATTCTTCCATATTTTATATATCTGGGGACTGGTTTTGTTTTGTAGGATTTTATTTATTTGTTTATTTGTAGCACTTGTTCTCTAAAGTCATGCAAAAACCAAGGCAGCTCACAACTAACTTGGGTATATATGAAGGATGCTCAGACAGGACGCATAACTAGAACAGGATTAGTTTTATACCCTCCCAAGCTGAAGCTGGAAAAGGCTGTGACATGGCAGGCTGGGTTACCATCAGGCTGGGTGTGGGCAACCACCTTCCACACCATCTTTTTTATATGTGGCCAGAAACTCTCATCATGGAGACGAGAAATGAGGGAAGGAGTTGAAGGTTAAGCCTCCAAAAGACCTTTAAAATTCTGTATCATCCATTCTCCTGCTAATCTTTGTCCTTTACTCCCTGGCCAGTCACTGTCCCTCCACTCCGCAGTTGCTCATTTCCCTACTCCCTGGAGCAGCACTGAAACACCCTGATGTGGAGCAGGAACACTTGAAAGGCTGCAATTCCCGTGTCTGAGCCAGATCCAATATAACTCACTTCAAGTAATGCTGAAAAATTAACATCCACAATACTTGCCCTTTTTTTCATTCCTACTCAAGAAAAGCTACATGCACAACATCTAATTCTCCCATCATTATTCATGTTGCATAAGGGTTTATTCTCATGCCTTGCTGCTGTCAGACCAAATAAGACTATTCAAAAGAACAAATGCTGTTTCGGGTGAACAAAGACCAGGGAGCTGGGCTCACAGCACTTGGTGAAACATTTGTCATAGCTGACTGACACAGCTACAGTGGGATTTGACTAAGGCACATCAAAAATGGGTTTGCTTTGTGGAAAAGTTGCACATATTTGTCCCTTCTCCAGGAAAGTGAGAAATTTCACTGGAAAAATGAACAATTTCTGTTAAAAGCTCCTGAAGTGAACAGGCAAAAGACAATGATTTTCTGCATGAAGGGGAAATAATTTTCACACCAAATTTTAGGTTGTTGCTGCCGTACTTTTGGTAGCAAGAAACCTTTTGTTTAGTCACAAAAACAATTTTCAGGATGTTTCTGAAAAGCTCCAGTTTGGGTTTCTCTCATCTTTTGCTTCTTTCACCATATGCTGTTCTGACATGCCAATACATCACGGAGCAACGCTGTCAGATCCTCCCTCTAGTGTTTTTACTAAATACTACTCAAAAACAACTGTACAGCTCCATCTACTTTACAAAAAAAATTAAAATAATAACAAATTACAGCCAAGCCAAAAAGTTTCCAATGGGGACCTTGAAAGCACTCCTCTTTAAAATTACAGTAATCTGGGTTATTAACAGCAATGATTTTGATGTCGATGTGAGGTCAGTTCAAATTTTAGCCCGATGGAGGAGAAGTAAAACATCTGCAG
This sequence comes from Aegotheles bennettii, assembly GCA_013398125.1. Classification (NCBI taxonomy): domain Eukaryota; kingdom Metazoa; phylum Chordata; class Aves; order Caprimulgiformes; family Aegothelidae; genus Aegotheles; species Aegotheles bennettii. The sequence goes on along the minus strand of VZRW01012680.1, from coordinate 277,847 downwards.
GAAACTCATTTCTGTTGCATTGTGCTTGACGTGGGAATTAATGGGTGCAATTCTATGGGCTGTGTTATGTGGGAGATCAGACAAGATGATCACAGTGGTACCATCTGGCCTTAAAAATCTATGAATCTACATTAAAATTCTCTCTTGAACTTAGGTAACCTCTCTCTAAGCCCATCTGCATGTTGAATATTCTCATTAAAAGCCAGAAGCTAGCAAGCCAAGTATGCTTCACTAGCCTCAATCAGCTTTATGTAGCCACTGACATCGTGTTTTGGCAATAATAACCCAGAAGAAAACCCACTATAAAACCACGTATTTGTACCTATAAATGCAAACATCAGAAAAACAAACTAACAGTCCCTACAGCCATCCCATCACTTCAGGGATAAGCACCCAGTGCTGAGCAACCACTGGCACCGAGCTCTGAACATCAACCTGAACAGCCAAGTGGTTGATGTTTGTGTGCAACAAACCCTGGGAATTAATTTGGCTGAGATGGTAGATGAAGGCTTGCACAGGTCTTTGGGATAACAGAAAGCTGAGGAAGGCAAATCATACAGGTTTTAAGTGAGACAAATATAGAGGAACACACAAGGGTGCAAATCTTGTGCAAGTTAGAGACATTTCTTTTTTCCCCTGGTAATTGTTCACCCAAGGCCTTGCTACAGTGACTGGCTTAAAATCAGGATTTAAAAGGACAACAGAATGGGGCTTTTGAAGAGTTTCAGTGACAAAGAGGGAGATGGAATCCCTTCTCCAGGGCCTGAAAGCTCCCTGGTGTAGGCTCCAGCATTCTGTGGCATGTAAGGCCAGGTTGGATGGGGCTTGGAGCAACCTGGTCTAGAGGGAGGTGTCCCTGCCCATGGCTGGGGTTGGGACTGGATGAGCTTTAAGGTCCCTTCCAACCCAACCTATTCTATGATATTATGATCATTCTATGCCTCTCAGGTTTCCAAAGACATTTTCCTCTGCGTTTTATTCCTAATAGCCATGGGGTTTAGATAGTCTCTAAATTATGTATGCCTATGCAGGGGAAAATGATGTTATTTAAGCACTTCAGCTAAAACAATCTTGTATACATATCTTGTAAAGTTGGTCAAAGGCCTCTAATATGCTGGAAGAACATGGATGATGGCGTAGTTTTTCAGGGGTCTTAAAGCAACGTGGAGATGCTGTATTGTTATCCTGATGTTCCCAGGCTCTGAGAGGCAGGGGCTTGCCTCCAGCTACACACACATAGCTGGGTCGGATCCTTCCTTCCCTCTCTCCACAAGGACCTGTCTATTCACTTGGCAGGATTTAATGAGATTTCCTTGCTAAAAAGCTGGAACAACCCTACAAAGATTTTGAAGCAGATATTCTTGGTGGTGATACAGGAACAGCAGTCGCCTGATCCAGAATTTATTGAAGCAATATTGCTGTTTACTTTGTATCTAGAAGCAACCAAGAATAAGGGAAGATAAAAGGGGTAGAAATAGTGTGTCGGTGAAAACTGTATTCCTGAGGGTTGGGTTTATTGGGGGGGGGGAGGTTGGTTTTTAGTTTACTTGGGTTTGGATTTAGATATATATACTCTGGATCTAAGGTTCTTCACTCAGCTGGATTTTGGTTCCCATGAAAACGTGTTCTGTAGGATCAAATGGTCAAACATGGGTTGTTTCTAGTGAGGTTAGTTGGGGAAATATATTCATGAAGAGACTGCATCCTGCTGATCCAAAACAAACACAAATAGAGAGACAAGCCAGGAAAGAGATCTGAAGAGAAGTAAGTAATGAAAGGAACATTTTGGGCACAATCTGTTATTTGTTATTATTATAATCTGTCAATACTCTTCTCCCTTATTCTCAGCATTGTACGTTTTAATTGTCCCCTGAAGAAACAGTTCTGTAGCTACATCTACAGGGAGTGAAGGCTCTGTCAGTGACAACCAAATTAATTTCTCTGTTGGAAGCATGAATGTGACTTAAAACCCCAGAAAAACATAATTTTAAGCAGTTTGAACCACCTTTCTTTGTAGTAACTACTGCCCGTTGTACTTCGGAAGCCAAGAGCCCTGGTAGCACATCATCTCCTTAGAAGGACACCAATAATCAGGGGTCAGTAGGTCTGACTGCAACATTGCCTCAGTTGTGTCAAGCCAGTATATTGATTAATGTTCTTTGAACAGAAACCTTCTATTGAACTGATAATGAGGCCTTGCCTTAAGTGTTAACATGCAGAAAAGCAGGCTGCTTCCTACCTACCAGCCACATCACAACTATATGTTGCTTAATATATTCAAGCCAATTTACACACCATGGAGGCACTTTTGGGCTCAGGTTTTCAATGCACTTTGCCTCAAGTCCAGCAGAGCCCTGGGATCAACCCATTGCTCTTCAGTACAAACCAGAGAAGACGACCAGAGCTTAATGTGAGGGACAAAAATCAGTGTTCTTTTTTATATCTGAGACTCTGTCAATAAAACCTATATGGCATTCTATATGTACCTATGCCTAAAAACATCTGTGCAGGACACAGCAATGCCAAAATATAATCTGCTGTACCTTGCTCCTGCTGAAAGAGTTCCCTTCTCATTCTCCTGTTCCTCCCTCACAGTAAGTATTCTTTTTTCTCTTCAAAAGAAACAGATGTTTTACATCTAGGTATGTTTCATATGCAATGAGAAAGAAAACATATACTCTTATTGTAAAAATAAATAAATAAATCTACTGGCCTTTAAAATATTAACCCTTTCTTCTCCTTGGGGCAATAGCCAATACTGCCACACAACAGAAACACTAAGGGCACTCATTCTGTGCTTTGCCTTGTGGTCATGAACACTTTTCAGAGACAGCTTTGGACTCCAGGGTCAACATGTTTTGTTGAGTATGTTGATTTATTGGTCCACACAGATAACACTAGAATTACTTTAACTTCAGGGTGCTTCTGAGGCTGGGTTTTCATGTATGATGACCTGCACAAGTACATATACATGTGAAATGTTGGAAGTCATATTAAAAGAATGCTTTTGAGATGATGAAATACAACATTAAAAAATGAAGATATTTCTGATTTAGAACTGCTTGTTCAAGTCATTGCATCCTGCTGTGCAAGAGCATAACATGGTGAGCTTTGCAGTGGGAAGGTCCACTGAGGGCTGTTAGACACAGGGATGTAGCTGCCACTTCCAGGTCAGTAAGCCCTTAAATAGCAAATTACTGGAAGCCAGGAGAGGATATCCAGAGGAATTACCTCTCAGGATTTGCCCAGTTCTTATATTCCAGCCCTGGGCATCTGCTCCTGGCCACTGCCAGAGGCAGGACATGATGGGCAGATGGTCTTAGGCCTGTTCCCTCACTCTGCAGTGACTCCCCATCACACCCCCAGCTGCTGCAACTGGGCATGAGACACCTTGCTGTTGCCTTAGCTCAATTTGAGCAAGGAGCTTGAAAAAAACCTGGAAAACATGTACCACCCTCCCCTCCTATTTTATATATAAACATATGTTCAGCTGAAAATGCCTTCTGCCAACTCTTCCCTCCCACGGCTCAATACAGAAGACCAGCAAGGAGGAGTCGAAGTCACCACTTCTTCTGCACCACTGCCCCATAATGAGGATGTCTGTCTTAAACAAGGCAAACTCTCTCTTTTTCCAAGGCAACACTTTGTAAAACCTTCAACTTCTGTTGAAAAGGCTTTAATTCCCATGCAATGGGCAAGAGCTGGCTCAGCCACCTTGACAAGAGACACCATCCAAACCACAATGGGTTACACAGCTGCTGAACACCCCACACTTGGCTGACGCGTTGTGTATCACTTCCCTATGACCTCAAAATCCTCAAGACAGGCAAATGTCAAACTATTCATTGGCAGGAAGCACCAGCAAGAGATGTGAAGTATCATTAGGAGAACCAGATACTGCCAGAAGAGAAGACCTGAAACCATCTTGCTTCATCTACCTCTGTAGAATTCTTTCCCATCTATGATCCTCTTCCACAAATATTAGTGAGAAAACCTGTTCAGAGAAACCCACTTGTCCTGCAGTCTGTATTTTTTTCTTTTTTTCTATATATTTCTTAATTATAAAAACTTTCTATTTTGTACCATATATAGGTAACTAGTTACCACTTTCATTGGCATTTTAGATGGCATCACATTGATTCCCAATAGACCATACATTTGAACTGCACATTTTTCAAAAGCTCTATCTTGTCGCCTTGTGCTTATTCTACTTTAAATTGGTATTCTCAATAAATAAATAAATAAATAAGTCCCTCACAAAAATGACAGAAAAAATAATCCTTTATGCACTCAGCTTTTCTTGAATTATCCAGTGCAATTTGTGAAGCCAAAGAACAAAGTTTAGCTCTGCCTGCCACCTCTAATTCTAAAACAGCTCTTATGTTTAAAACAATATCAGCGAGTTCATGGCACTCAGTAAAATCCCAATTTATGACAAAAATTTCTGTTTAGCTGGCACAAACCTATTAACTCAGCTGAAAAGAGTGACAGTAATTGCAACTGGCTAAGGATTGATAAGAAAATGCAGTCTACTAATTTGAAAGAAAATTTACAGACTGGCAAGGCCATGTCAGACAAGACAACCAAAGATAGCTGCACTTGGTGTCTTCTAATTCAAGTCAAGAAAAAGACAAAAAAGAAAGAATTCCTAATATTTGCACTATAATAAGAGGCATCTTCAAAGTGACAAATTTATAGCCCTTTGTATCTTATTCCATCAATGTCTACTCACAGAAAAATGAACTTTATAACAGACCAAAATTGACCCTTATTGCTCAGTTATAAAATAAACATAAATAGAGGACAGAGGACATCAGATTTGACCTAGGAACGCTGGCATAGATTTTGTGCTGCAGGCCCTGAAGCTGTGGTTCTCAAAATAATTGAGGTTTATAATTGAGTAGAGTGCAGAATTTAACTACCCAAACTAAAAATAAAAATCTCCTACTTGGCCTTGTGGTGTTCAACCAGGAAGAGAAGGCATGGGGTGCCCCTTCTCACCCACAACCAGGCTGGCAGAGCTTCACTGTCCAAATTAGCATCCCAACAGGGAGGGCTGCACAGCCAAGGGTTTGTAATGAGCCCTTTCATTATCCAATTTGGAGTGTGAATTATTTGTGCCATATTTCTTTTTTTTTTTTAAGAAAATCTTAAGTCTACAAAAGCTGCAATTTACTCTAGGTGAGAGTTTGTATCCCATCTCTGGAATAGAGAAGTTCTTCCTCAGCATCACCACGTTCACGCATTGTTCACCCATCATCACTCAAGAAAACCATCCCATCCTTTTTCCCTGTGCTGACAGTCAGGCATCAGCTGCCCAACGTGGGCATCTTGAAGTGTCACCAGCACCTTCTCTCTCAGCACAAAATCCTGGTGTGGGCAGGCAAGTCTCTGTGTGGTCTATGGCTGAGAAGCCCCCCAGAGAGCCTCTGTTCTATAGGATTGAATTAAAGCATCTGGCACCACTCTACAATGGGATTATCATTGCTCTTTTATCTGAGTTTCAAAGAAGCTCAGTAGAGTGACCTTTCCTCAAGTATTTTTCTCTGATTCTTTCTGATCTGAATTTTCTGTAGAGGAAGAACTAAAAGAGAAAGAAATATTCTCTCCCTTCCTTTTCGAGCTGTGAGGACTTGGCAAGGTGTGTCTGTTTTCTCAGGCTTTTGCAAGCTCTAAGATTTTTGCATTACTTAGGATAAAAATAATTGTATCAAAGATACGAAGCCTTGTGCTTCAGGCCAGAGGTCAGCTGCTAACTGATGGAGTAATGAAAAAAACCATTTCCCTGTGAGAAAATCATTCCCCAGTTGTCGGTGCTGGGTTTCTCACACCTTCCTAAGGCACAACTATCAGAAGCAGAGGTTAAAACAAGGGCATTTCCAGCCTGCTCCACTATGGCAAGTTCTCTTTTTTGAAGGCAGACTATTTTTTTTCCTTTCAGCACTTGTGCAATTGTTATATAGTTTTGGATATACAGTATTTAATGGTATTTTTATATATATAGGTAGGTATTCAATGAGAAAGTACTTCTGTTAGTGAATTTCTTTTTAAATCCCAGTGGACAGGGCTACATCGTTATGTCACACAGAGCACATTGTTAAATCCTAACTCCCACTTACATGCAAGTAATGTCACTGGCTTGCATTTGCATGAATAAGAAAATCTCTATGTTACTTGCTCCCTTGCTCAGGCAACAGGGTAGAAAGGTGTCACACACATTTAATTAATCCCTTTTTAATTCCATGTCTCATGACTCAGTTTCCCTGATGTTCACAGAATCATTATGGTTGGAAGGGACCTCCAGGGTCATCAAGTCCAACCTTTATCCCATCATATTCCTAACCATTAGACCATTAGACCATGGCCTCAAGTGCCTCATCAACCCGTTTTTTGACTCCACCACCTCCCTGGGCAGCCCATTCCAGTGCCCAACCACCCTCTCAGTAAAGAACTTCTTCCTAATATCCAACCCAAACTTCCCCTGATGGAACTTGAGGCCATTTCATTTTCATTTCCATTTCACAACTTCTCACACACACTCACACAGTTGATGTTTGCAGCTACCACACGCTGAGATGAAGGGCTTTTTCCCTGAGAACTGCCCTATGGATCCAGCAGCATCTACCACCTGTGTTTGAATTTCCAGGTTTATTCAGTACTATCATTTCCAGTGAGATTTTATGCTCTCAAGGAAATCCCAAGTATCAGCTTGATGGCATGGAGGGTTCATTTAGACTCTGAATCTGAAAAAACTTTATTAATCCAACCTTTTATGGATTATTATAACACATGAATTAATAAAATGTATAAAGTATACACTATCTCTATATCTCCAGAATATCTCTATATTCACATATATCTCTAGAAAAAGAGAAAGTATCTCACAGGTACACATATAAACCAATAAAAAATTAAGTCTAAACAGCAGCAGAAAAATAGAGGAAGGAAATTTCTAATGTATATTTAAAATTCTAAGTGGCATTCACAGATCAATAGCAAAAGAATAGGAAAGAACCGTACCACAACGGAGTGATCACGCCCATTTGATAACAATTTCCATAAGCATAAGTCAGCTGACAGAGCAGAAGTTACGGGGTTTGATTTGAATGCAACAGATCATTTTGGTGAGCACTCAGGGGAAAAAAGAGAAAAAAAAAGAAAAAATATTAAAAGAAGCCTGAAGCTGTATCAGTCTGGCTTATGAGGCACTTTTACAACCCTGTAACTGAGGTTACACACAGGTTATATGGTGATAAGGACAAGTCAGGGGGGATATACTAAATGCTGTGACAGCAGCCTGGTGTCACTGTGGGTAGAATTGAATGGAAGGCTCAGAAATAAGCAAGTCTAGACTGGCTGTATGAGGTGTTACCTAAGCAAACATGTCTCTAGCCAAGTGATGCAAGCACCCCAGAAACAATATCCCTTCCTCTAGAGACAAAGGCTGCCTGGGAATACTCATAGATGTCACAGAACATCCTTCCTCAATGCTCTCAGGCAACACTTGACAGAAAGTTTACAGGCCAGTGCTCCAAGGCTTTCAGAAAATGTAAATAGAGAGGTGTTCCCTCCTTCAGTCACAGGTCGTTGGTGTGTCCTCACACATGCCTGGTCTGTTTGAAGACAAGCCCACACACCTTAGCTGCAGCCATAAATCCATGGAGGCAGCAGTGGCAGCTTGGTTTTGCCCCATCACCCCCAGTGATGCTTGGCAAGCTACGGGCTCAGGGTAGACCAGCAGCATCACTCACCCAGAAAAGAAACCTTTGTAATGTGCAAATCCTTCCTGAATACCTAGACAGGCATCAGGCCATAAATCACATCTAATGTATCCTATAAACCATCTATGAGCTGCTTGCCAGGGTTAAACTGAACTAGGTGGGAGCTCCAGCACTCATCCTGTGGGTCCTGGGCACATCCCACCAAAATCAAGCCTCCAGTAGAGCAAAAGCACTGCCACTCCCATGGATTTTACTTCGACTCATCTCATGGATCATAATCCTCAAACACAAAGGATGTCAGCAGTTTATGTATTTGCAGACAAATACGTGGACATAATCCACCTTCACACCTCAAAGTCTGGGGCAAAATCCTCACGGAGCTCAGCTGAGAGCACAGGGGATCAAAATGAGTTCAGGGGACTACCATGAATCTCTGAGATGGCTGACTTCATGAGGACTTCATTGAGGACTTGGTCCTGCTCTGACTGCCCCAGCGCTCCCCCATCTGCTGGTGGGGTGAGGGGAGAGATCGTCAATGTTGAGGCTGAAGCTGCTACACCAGACTTCATCTGTTCTGGAAGAGGTGGTGGAAGACAGCAGAGATGCTGTCTGTCTCTGGTGGAAAATACTCTGCCAGGAACCTCCTTTTCTCACTTCCTTCCCCCACCTCCAACATAGTGAAGAAACCGGCTCTGAATTCTCACTGTGTAGCATCCCCCAAACCCAGCTAGCACTCCTTGTCTTTAATGCAAACAGTAGTAGTGGCACATTTCAGTAACAAAACCTTATTCATTTTCCTAACCCAGTTAGAGAAGCTCCACTGTCTGATGAAGGGGTTAAACAGTCCAGGCACAATGCAGAAGAGGAGTTTTGGGGGGAGACAGAGGGCAGAAGAGACAGGAAAAGTGGTAAATCAGGGCACTTCTAAACAAGCGGTGCAGAGAAGAAGTTAAAAAAGTCCGAACGTGACATAAAACAACCTTCCAATCCATCTTAAGGCAGGAGTCCATAGGTGACCACAGCACAGGATACCTACAGCTCATAGAAAATCTTCTGGAAATTTCTAGGTGCTGCAGCTTACTCACATGAATATGAAAGACAGCCCTGGTTTATCCTTGACCAGGCACAATACTGAATTTTAATCACGCAATAAGAATTTGATAGCTTGCCGAGAGGAGAGTTTTTGTAATAAGGTTTGATAAAACATCACCCGTGGGAGACCTCGCACATAAACACCTCCAAAGAGTTATGCAACCCTAGTACACAGCTTTCACGACAACAAATCTCTCCAGCATCAGGAGCACAACCCAGGACTTAAAAAGGTTATATCTCTGCATGGCAATGATCTCTTCCTCAGGGTAATATTTGTTCTCGAAAAGGTATGCAAAGGGAAGCAGAGATGGGCTCCTCCCTCTCCTGAATCTCAACTGAAATTATTGTTTTCAGGAAGAGGACTAAAACCCAAGATTTTTGCCAGCAGTAGAAAACATTGTTTGCACAATAATCACCTCCCCCAAATGGCAGCTCGGTGCCATTTCGTATTTTTCTGATGTCTGACAGCCAGGGTTTCTAAGGCAACACCAATATTGGGGGAGCTGGAGGGAACGGAAGAAAAGGACAGAACCTAAAAATAAGTCACACACCTCTTCAGACATTAAAACAGCCTGATAAAAAATTGTAAACATCTCCTCCTTGGAAGGGTAACATTTCTAAGACACCTATAGGACTCCATCCAAGCGGAATCATTTTGCACTGAACAATATTTAGCAAAGAGAGAGTTATATTTATGAAACCACATTCTTTTAAAAGATGCTTGAAAAAATGTGCTGACTGGACTATTTCTTAAATTCCTCCAGAATAAATGGCAACATTATCATGTTGCACCATTGCACCCCCAATAGGACTCAAAGTCTCACGTGGAGTGAAATAGAACAACAGATTTCACTTATTTTGAGTATTGATGGTTTCCATGCTGAAAATGTAGGATTATTATTTTTTTTAATTAAACTGATATGGGTGTGAGAAGAGAAAATAATATCCCTCCTCTTGAGAAATAACAGGGCATGCTGAAATCAGACCTTCAAAGACTCCAAACTCACCTGCACTAAATGTACCCAAAGAAATGACATCGCAACAGAGCAAGTTAAAGGCTTTTTAGGTCAAGCTGCAGTTGAATTAGGAGGAGGCAAAAATATACCAGCAATATTTTTGGAATGTTCAAAACCTATAATTTTTCAAAATGTTACTATTTATCCAATTAGCCCAGAAAAAAATTCTCCTCTTGAAGGGATCTGCATCAGGGATATTGGCTCATCTGTGATGAAACTGGGGCTCCAGCCTCATCTGTAACAGCACAGAGCACAATGCTGAAGACAAATTTATTATAAACTAGCTTTGACACAAAGATCACTAGAAGCACTTAAGTATTTTACCATTTCTCCCGATTATGGAGGCAACCACAACCAAGGCCCAGTTAAGTGGATGATTTCACCAAATCTGACTACTGGGCTTTAGGCTGGGTGTAAATATTTGGAATTTTACTCCTAGGCACTGCACGTACCAATCAGGAGGGGGAATATTTGTGGAACCAAAGGCAGAATATTTCAATGTGTTTTCAGAAGTTTCTAGACATATTCTGTTCTATGATTCTATTATATTTCTGGGGCATAACTTGGATGTTTTGTGTTGCTAGTGTTCAGAGAGAGATCCAGAGGACATCAGTCGAGCAGTACGCAAACACCCCAAACACCGAGTACCACGATTGATCATGAAAACTCTCTCTGCATCAGGGTTGAAATAGTTCTCATGTTATATATCTTAGAGAAACAGACAGCCTATATATCATAGCCATAAAAAAGAAATAAAATATACAGATATATAAAGGTAATTATTGTTTCCATGCATCGTTGCTTAGAGGAGCCTTTAGTCACTTGTTTGCAAGAATGCAAGTATACTTATAAATATATAGGAGTCACCAAACATTATTCAAACATTATTCTCAAAGGAGTACTGGGCCATAGCCCAAGAAGACAAGCAAAGCTGAGGTCTCCTCGTCTCACCCAGAGCACCTCCCCAGCCATGCCCAGTCCAGAAAGCAGCTGCCTTTCCTTCCTCCAGCTGATGGAGACAGAGAGATGCAGCCAAGCTTAAACCACCAAGCTTCACTAGTTGTGTTAAAGGGTGGATGGTGTCTTCTTGTTTGATAAAATTCAAGAGTGCCATACCCACCCGCTTCAGCAGCCAAGCAGCTCTCCCAGGGCAGCTCCAGGATTATTATTTTTTTTAATTAAACTGATCTCCAGATCACTTTAATCAGTGCCTTAGGCAGTCTCTTTCAATACACTCCAAGAGCATTCTGGCACGTAGGAATTCATTTTTAAGTGTTCCCATGGATCACATCGGGTGTTGGAGGTAGGTTAAACATTTTCAAATTCAAACAGACATTACCTTGGCTATGGTGCTGCAGGAGCCCTCCTCACACCTGGAACACCTCCAGCTGGGGCCAGGAGATGGCCTTCAATGATCAGCATTGGCACATCTGAAAGAGAAAGCCCAGGATATAAAAGGCACCCCTCACTATTTCTTCTCACAGTCAGAACCAGGCAAATTGATTTGTGCTGTTCCTGAGTTTGGTCTTTCTCAAGTTTGATTCATGATGATAAAACAACAGGAAAACAAAAAGAATCTTCCTGCCTGATTTAGCAAGTGGGTAGAACAAAACCCCCAGAGCCTGACTGCTCTAACCTTTCCAAATGCTGTATTTTCATCTACTGGCCATTCCCCTTCCTTGCAGGCTGGCGAGGCTGCACTAGGGGAGAGCAACAATCACCACTTAATCTGATTACAGAACCTTCTAAAGGTTGAGGAGATGGAGTTGCTTGCCATTTGATATATGATTTTGGGGCATTAAACTCTTTGTTCATGTGACAAAATTTTAATAAGGACAGTAAATGACTCAGAGAACAAGGCAGAATATCCAAATTTTCATAACGGACATACTTTTCACTTAAAATTCTAAAAAATATGAAATATTTTTAGAATATCAGTTGGGAAATATTAGAAACTAGAGTATACCTTCTGCAGAAAAGGTTTGTGTATCTCCTGGTCTCTACAAATCCCTTCTACATTTCTTCACACAAAATTAGTAGTACGAGTCCTTTTATCTTTTAGCACATTTCCCAGTGGAACAGTTCTAGCTCCAGTCTCAGTTAGCTGTCCACACTGACTGCAAATTGATTTATTCCTTGTAATGGTCAAACTTTGTCATCAAAATGCTGGGAAATGCTTTAATTCAATCTCTGCACGTCCTTTAACTCTCTTTTATCTCTTTTGCTGCTTTAACAACCGCTAAAATTTTAAAGGCGATCTTTTATTTATCTGTGAAGCAGTCAAAATCAAGACATTAGATTAGAAGAAAGCTGTATGCTTCACCTAAAGTAGCAAATACGCAAGACAATATTTTTACTTGCGTTTTTCATCCCGGATTGAAGACTACTAATAAGGTAGCAACAGTAAAAAAGTCCAATTGAAATATAGCTTAAACCGAAGAGGAAAAAAAAATAGCATCATTTCAAATGAGTATTGCAACTGTAGTAACCACCACACATTTATAGTCATGCCCGTTTGTCATTGCATGTGTTCAACCTCGCACAACACCACAATGATACAGGACCAAGTCACTCTTAGTTTAGGTGTGATGGAGTCCCATTCAAACATGAGCATAAAGGACTTATTAGCTTCCATTTCGGATATCTATACACTATATGAATACTTTAAGATATGAAGACTCCAAACTATCACCTATAAAACCTTCAGTTAAAAGCACAGGCCAAAAGTCAGGGATTTTAAAAAGCCCAAAATGTCAGTGTTTATGTCTTTTCCAAATCTAACATGTTCTGTTTATGCCATATTCAATCTGGTGTGGGGGGGTGTGTGTATTTATGCACAGTGCATGTGTACACGTGTGTGAAACAAAGGCATAAATTTGGTGACCACATGTGCTGTAGGTTTCAAAATGCAGAGGCACAGACATAGACATCCTGTACAGACTGAACAAAATTCCTCTTTTTAACCACAGAATGTCACTAACCTTTTCCTCCAGGTTTTATGGAACATGCTAACTTGTTTTTCCCTTTTTTTGTATTCCCAGTTCTCATCATTTATATATATTTAATGCTCTGCTCTCATTCGTGGCTTTGTTTCTTACACTGAAAAGCACATTCAGCAAAACCTGTTTTTCTTGAAGCTCTGTTATTATTTACTGTAACACAAGATCATTAATCAACTTCTCCTCTTCTGTATTGACTTTTAGACTTCAGTCCAAACCTGTCATTTCCCTGCCTTATATTAGTAATAATATGTGGTTTTATGGGGGCTTGTTTTGTTGTGCTCCTGTCATGTAAAACCTGGTCCTTTACTGAGATTTTAAGCATCAGCTTAATGAGAGGATGGCTTTTTTTCCTCCAAGATGAGTGCCTGCAAGCTCACTGTGAAACTGGGTGCAGCCTCAGATACCTGCGGCGATCTACTGCAACGTTCATCAAGGATCTGAATTTTACTAGTAGGGTTTTATATTAAAATACTCTAGGTGTGGGACTTGTTTGGTTTATTTGTTTGGTTGGTTTTTTTAATCCCTCAGTTCTCAGTAGTTATCTTTCAGCACCCAACTATGACAATTTTGGCCCATGCATAATGTGTATGATTCATTGAGGTCCTTATGTCACCTGGAGCTGGGACGAAGGGTGCTTACCCTGTAAAGCACAGCCTGTCCTCTCCAAAGAAAGAAAAACAACCCACAACCTTGCTCTTGTGATGTATGTTAGAAGTCACACTAGCAGAAAGGTGGGATTTATTCATGGAAATTGGAATTGCTCCCACCTCCTTCCTCGGCTAGTGGCAGGGTTTTAATAGCTGAGCCTTCAGACCAGGTCTGGTAACACATTGATTGAACCAAGATCCTTGCAGTCAAGGGTTGACTGTAATCCAAGTTTGAAACACCAAGTTCAAATTTTCCAGACAATTTTATACTTGGATAACTTATCTTACCACTTACAGTTATCTCTACATGCGAATGCAAAGAAGAAATAAAAGGTATTTTAATACATGCATATCTTTATCCACAATATCAATGTTCTTTCTGTTACAGTATCTATCGGTCATCAGTTGATTTAACATGTTGTGTCAGCCTACGCATGAACCAAATTTACAGTTCCTTTTCAAGAAATTTATCACAGGATAAAAGAATTTCCTTACTACAGCAGACTCATGGTCACCTCTTTTCCTGCCAGTGAGCAGCAACAAATCCATCACAGAAAATTATAAGAAAATCTATCACAGGCAAATGCAATCAAAAGAATGATTTTTTTTTTCCTTCAGAGGAGATTTAACCCATTTAACCCAATGCTAGAGAGTGAAATACACCAAGAGCAACTCAAATGCATATTTCTTCAGAAAAGCCAAGGATGGATCCAGACTCGGGTACCACTTTCTGACCCAGATAAACTTGGGCTTTGTAAAGCTACAGCAATGATTTCCAATATTATTTTTTCAATACACATGTATTTCCCCTGCAGTAAATTGTGTGTTTCACAACCTACCATTCTAAACATATTATTAAAAGAGCAAATAGCAGCAGCTAGTTTACTCTTAGCACAGCATTAATTATTAACTGAAAAAATGTATCTTAAGCATATCTCCTTTGATTTGCTTCTTGTATTGAGCATCTTATCGAACTTTTGACTCTCATCTCTTACAGCAGAGTTTTGAGAAATCCACTACATCACACTACCTGCCACAGTATCTCTGAAATACCTCCATAATTTTTTTTATATCTTTTCCTTCTGACAGACTGACTGGCTACTAATGTAATATTCTGCTTGAGCATTCAGCTTTCATCAGCAGAATAACATACGTTCCCTGGTCTGTATTGTAGCAGAAAACCCTCACCAGGAGACTCTTTAGGAAGGGCTTAAGGAATATTTTAATTCTGTACAGCCACATGCAAATCTCTTATTAAAATCAAAGCCTTTGCAGAAATTGAAAACTTTCAGGATGAGATTCCATATCAGTAAAAACACTGGGAGATAACACTAACTTGTGATAATTTGCCAGCCAGTAATACTTATTTTATGCTTATATTCTTTTTGAAGGCCATTTAAAAATATGAGTATAAAGATTCTAGGGACTTAATTGCAGAAGCCATCTCAACTGTTATATCAGATAAGATTTTGAATTGTTTATTTTCATTTCACGTACTCTCTTTGCTTCTGTGGTGATGGGTTGAAATATCTAATACATACCAGGTATTTATATTATATAGAGAGGGCTGGTAGCAAAACTGGTATACATGCAGTATTACTGGCCTTAATAGAATATAAATTATGACTTTTGTTTTAATTTACTACTTTAGTTTTACTGCCTGAACCACCTATAAAAATATCTATTCTTCCTAGGAACAATAATTAAAAAGGTTACATTATAACTTAATAAATACGACTTGACTAAGCAAACTCCTATCAGTATAGATCCACTCTCAAATATGAAGAGCCAAAACAGTACTTTTAATTTTATTTCCTTCTGAAAAATACCAGACTACCAGAAAGATGTTCTGGATTAATTCTGTTTTTTCTTATTCAATTCCTGTCACCGTTTAGGTCTCAGGAGTACTTCAGGACAAATTATATTTCATATATATGATTTTCTTGAATAAGGACTTTTTTTCTATCTGTGTTAGAGACAGGGCCTGTGCTTAGTTTTGATTCATTCAGTAGAGCATCTATGAGAGTAATACTATAGCAGCTCTAAAATGTTTAAGTGTCCCAGGAGAGGTGTTTATTGGGGACTCCACAGACCATCCTTTAAATTGCACAACTTCACAAAATTCTTCAAATTGACAGAAATAATAAACTTCCAGATTTTTTTACCCTGGAAATACCTTAGTATCTAAAGATGAGTCTACCTTTCCTTCCTTAGATTATTTCAGTAAATTAGTATTGAGTTATATAACCTAATTAGGGCAATTAATTTCCCAAAATTACCTTCCGTGAATGAAACCAGGCATAAGGCATATAATCACTTGGATTTTTTTTTTTCAGAGGAAAGAGAATTGCAGTGAGCGGAACAAACAGGGATGTCTTGGATGGAAAAGCTGTGTATTTTCTTTCCAAAATAATTTTACATAATAATTCTATTTTTACCCTCTCACTACCTTCTATTCAATCTCTCTTCATTTTGAAAATCTACAATGATTGCACAGACAAAACTCTTTAGCTCCTTCGGTACTGATTCCATCCTAATTAACAATAAATCTAAAGATTACCTGCACAGGATTTCTTTCAGGATCTTCAAATCATCTCAGAAATACTTCTTCAGGTAGGAGCTTTTGGTACATATAACTCAAATGGGATACATTTTACTCCTCCTGTACTATTAGCAACCCTACAGAAAGTACAGTTTTCTAGTTTTATTCTAGAAGGCACCTCCAAATCCAGGATTAAGGCATTAATATTAATAGCCAGAATATGACCCTATTGCATTAAATTCCTGAAGCATCTTTCTACAAATTTATGAGAAGAGATTTAATTTTTCTTGGATTGGAAAGAGCCAGTCTGAATAAGAAAAAAAACCAACAAAACAAAACAACAAGACAAGAGCCAACCAAAAAATGATTAAAAAAAGCAAATCTCCAAAACCAAAATAAACCAACCCCAAAACCCAGCTGAATGCCTTCACCACTGGTCAACTCTGTCTTTCCTGACAATCAATGGGGAGTGCTGCAGGACAGGAGACCTCCCTGCCCACCTTCAGCATCCCTTCATTGAGACAGATCAGCTCAGCTTCTCTGGGCTCCTCGTGGCAGCACTCAGAACAACCCCCTGCACCACAATACCCAGCTGCTGGTCCCTCCTGTGCTGCCCTTGGCACTGTAGGACATCACAGGTTCCTCAGAACCTTCATAAGAGCCCAAGGGTTGAGACTGTGTTGGGCTGCATCTTCAGATGAGTGAGAGATCTCTGTAGTTTTGCTTTTACACACCATAGGGTGAAGAACCACCTGGTATGGGTCTGCCTCACCCCCATGAGCAAAGCAGGAGGTACAGATCCTTCGGGAGGATGCTTGGGACCTCCAATGAGGGAAACCACTAGAGAAGTACAAAAAAAAATATAATACTAATAATACTAACGTTTTCAACAGCTGCCAAAAAGCTCCAGCACAGCCAGGGAGAGCTGGGGAGGAGGAATGGTGATCCTCCCAGTTCCTGCAGCAGGATTTCAACACGGCAGTTGCCACTGCACATGGCATTAGTTTTACCAGTTAATGAAAGACCTAAGGCAGTCTAATTCAAGCTCTTTTTTTTCTGGGGAAGCGTGCCAGCTATATTCCCAGGCCAATTATTGCTTTCACAAAGTGCTCTAAATCTGTCAACAAGCAGAAGTGTGAACTACAGTATAAAAACACAGTTAAGAAGGTGACCCAGTTGTTGTGAGAGAAGCGTTTCTTCTTGCAGTGGCAGCAATGAAAGTCAGCTGCCTAGCAGCCAGCCAGCCAGCCCGCAGCACCAGGATGTGATTAAGTGATATGTTTATAAACTATTAACACATGCCTAAATGTTTTCACTCTTTAAAAGCGATATGGTTTGATGGTAAATAAATGCTTATTCTCCTACACGTCAGTATGACAACACTTTGCAACCTGTTGTGAGAACACCCAGAAAGGTTCAAATAACTTGTCTGTCTTACTACTACTGTAGGACCAAAGGTAGATAATACATTTTTAGCTACAAAAGTAATGTCTCAATGTAGATGGATATATTTTTCTGAAATAAGTTAAGAAAATTTACTGAACTACAAGAGTTCCAATCGATCTGTTTATGGATGGACCTGATGATCTTAAGGGTCTTTTCCAACATATACAATTGTGTGTTGTGCCAGAAGAGGTTTAGATTGGATATGAGGAAAAAATTTCTTCACCAAAATGGTTGTCAAGCATTGGAACACCACCCAGGGAACTGGTTGAGTCACCATCCCTGGAGGGATTTGAAAGGCATGTAGATTAGGGACAACACTTAGGGACATTGTTTAGAGGTGGACTTGGCAGTGTCAGGTTTACACTTGAGCTCAGTCATCTTAAGGGTCTTTTCCAACCTAAATAATTCTACGATTTCAATTTCCCTAATAAGCCAATACCCTTATCTTCCGCAAATATTCAACGTTCATGCTGGGTTGATAATCTTCATGAAAATAAGTGACAAAACTTCTTTGCAATGTTTATTTCAATTCAGTGTCATAAAGGCCTGCATTTGAGAAATCGCTCACCTCTCTTATCTAGAACACGTGAAAGCTTCTTGACACACACTAGGTAATCTCTTTTCCTCAAAACATGTATATGTAGTGATTAAATGGAGTGTAATGCTGCCTCAGTCCCCTTGAGGGCTGCTGGCACGTGCTCAACAAGTGCAAGTGCTTTGGCTGTGCTCAGTTCCTCCAAGAGAGACTGATTTGCATCTGAAGCTTCTTAGACTTAATTCTTCCACAAGAATAGCCATGATCTGCAAAGGCCAAAAGCTATTCCAGATTGTCAATATTCCCCAACCTTTGGCTCCAGTCTGGATCTCGGAGCTGGGGACCCCCCAAGCAAAGCAGAATTGTAGTGCAAAGCCCCAGCAAGCACCTTATATTTCGAGGGGTGCAATTTGGCAAGATGTTAGATGGGAAAAGGAGACAAGATTTTATAATCACATGAACTAAAACTACAGGATTGATAGTGACTGCTAACCTAATTATGAGAATGAATCATGTCTGGCTCTACAGTTATTAGTCAAAATAATTCATTATTTGCTTAAAAATAACATTAAAATTTAACCAATAAAACCACTTATTGATGGCTGTTCTTTTTTTTTTCTAGCCTAAATGTCATCCCTGCTAAGAAAACATAAAAGAACAAAAGTCAGAAAATTATCTTAGTCATAATAAACCATCTTTCATCATTTAAATAAGTAGGAAAGTGAGACATTGCCTGATACAGATTTCAGTGTATCATTTATGCAATGAAATATTACAGCTTTTTCACAAGGGTCTTGAGAGACTTACAATTACATAAGACAGGATTTTTTCCCAAGGACCTGAATTTGCCTTCTGGAGGCACTTACATCTTCCTTGCTTTTATCAGAGAACCTGCATAGGAAATTTTGTGACAAGAATCCACCACTGTGGAGGGTTTGGCTCCACAGTAATATTTTAAGAAAACATCTCTGTTCCCCAGTCCACTCATCCTCTAGGGAATCTGTAAACTCCACAAATTAACTCTACAAAGCAGTGTGCTGTATCGGCGTTTTGCTTTGTTTCCAGCATTTTAAACAATCTCCTAAGGTTTTGTTTGATGGATTCAGACTTCCAAAGGAAGAAGCTCACCTCTGGTGTCCCACCTGCTCCTCTTTTCACCAGACTCCAGAGTATGCCAGACATCAAAGACAAGGCAGCTTTGCACAGAAGTGAGGCATTGTGCCGGGGTTAAATGGTGTTAATAACTCCCCCATGTGCTAATCCTCCCCAAGAGTTTTCATCAACTCTGTAAATAACAGACATTTTTAATAAGAAGAAATAATAAGAAAGAAAATAAACGCTCACCACTGCACTTCACTGCCTTCTCCAAAACATTATGGTGGCCAATATGTAGAGATCTGACATTTCTAGAGCCATATGGAAGTTCACAAACTCAGCCCCTAAAATCTCAGGCCAAAGCTGTCTAAGGTGGAGAACAACACTTCGTGTGGTGGCAGAACCAGGTTTCAACAAACATTAAGTGATACCAAAGATTTGAGCCTGCACTGCCTAAGTCCAGGTCATCCTTCCCTGGTCTCCTGGCTCAGCAGAGCAGACCATGGGCTGGTGCTGCCTCTCTGGTACTTGGCTGGGGCTGATGTCCAAAGTGGTTCAGAAAAGTACCCTTGGGCAGCAGGTCACCATGGGGTAGGTCATGTATCTGGCTCCAGAACTGTGTCGTTTGTGCAAAGCTAGCACTGAAGCCATGGTGTGACCCTTTGTTCTTGATGTGGCTCCAACCCTGGTGGCTGCAGGGTTGTTTTCTGCTGTACAAGGCCCTTACTCTGCTGCAGTGACCTACTTTCATATTCTGGTTTGATAAAGTTTAAGGAAAGAAATCCAGACAAAATCCCAAGCCCCTCAACAACAAAATCATGAATAAAGAAACAAATGACTACTTTTTAACTTGTTCTTTAACATTCTTAAGCTGTTATGGAAAATAAACAAGACTCAAATCCTGCAATTCATTCTTACATACCCGAGGCAATACAGTATGCATTTTTGTATCTTGGATTTTTGCTTCAAATAGCTTTGTAATAGTCTTATCCAAAAGACGAACAGCAAATGCTTTTTTGCTTTTTTTTTGGCATAAGATACATTCCTCTGTTGCAAAAAAAGATTTAAAAAACCCAAGACTTTGTTTTAAGATCTACAGCAAATAGGACTTATATTTGAATATTTACATTTGAATATTAGAGACTTTAAATAATTTATCTGTGAAAGACAAATGAATTAATTCTTCAGAACAGTAAGAACATAGTTTTAATCATGTTTTCTTAGAGAAAAAGCATAAACTCTAAAATGTAGGTTGGTTTTTCTGTTCTCCAAAGTGTCATCACTGTTGCAGAATGAGAAGATGTAGTGGTCTGAGAACCACTGAAGAAAAAGTTAGAAATACATAAAGTACCAGATATACTGAAGGCTTATGGCACGGCATACTCTGGAGAAGAAAAAGTGATATAATCATCTGGAAGAGCCTGATAATCCCAGGACATGTCCATACCAGGCGACAGAGATGCTTACGCCAGCAGAGATCTGAGTCAGCAAACCTAGTGTAGGCATAGCACGTGCTATTTGGATTATTCTTGCTTTGGTACATAGCCCTCAATTAGTCACAAACTATAGCTCAAAATAATAGTTTATTCTTTGAATTCAAAACAATCCTGGCTACCCAACAGGTTGGTTCAACCAACTAGTTACGAGTACAGCTCTACCATGGGTCTAATTCCCACATCCCACTGATCAGCAACTTGGAACTTCACCAGTTTTAATGGCTTTGCATCAATGTAAGAGAAAAATCTGGCCTGTAGAGCGATGCAGTGGGAACATTTTCAATCACAGGACATCTGGATCATCTTTGCACGATAGCATTTTGTATTGTCTCACTGCTGACCACAGTGAGGCTTTTTTGAATGTAAATGATACAGAATTTACTTCTGTTCTTGAGTAGCACACATGTGGCTTGTCAGGCTGTTGGCTGGTTAGTATTTTATGTCAGTTATATTGCATTACCACAGTACTCTATTATATGAAATGAATCTATTGATAACTACTCCATTCCTCCACAGGAAATCTCCGTTTTATGGACTAGAAATGGAGATCCAGAACTGTTGAAGACTTTACTCCCAGTATAGATCTCTGCGCAGTTATACCAGCACAGTCCTCCTAGTGTAGCTGCAAACTGATCATAACAATAGATATACTTATATATATAATTATTTTGATTGGGGAAATCACCTATTCTGGCTGAAGAACTTTTTTGCTGTTGCACCAGGATGCCTTAGTGTTTGACCATCATGGCTATGTCCTAAGCTTTGTTTTATCTCTTGAGATGCCTGGCAAAACTGCCTGTGGTTAGAACAAGCTCAAGATATTCAAGGTCACAGTGAAAATCAGAGTTCAAAATTAGGTATCTCACACCCCAGTCCATTAACAAAACCTTCATGAGTTTACTTACAAGGAAAGATTTTAGGAAACTCCAGACAAATTGTGCAAAAATCCAAATATTTCAGATATTCTCAGTCATGATAAGAGAAGCAGATGTAAAGACTTGACAAAACCTACCCCAAAGGAATCCATCGTGTTCCAGGAGAAACAATACCCAGCAATCAGAAAATTTGTTTGGCATTATTCTGTGTGGAAAAGGACATTAAAGAAAGGGATTCATGGGAATTAGAAGAGAAATAAAAAAAAAAACACCAAATAGGATTTGATGATGAAGCTCTTGCACATAACTTACAAAATGCCTCCTCAATGTAAGTCTATTAGAATGCATATATAAGGACATATGACAGATCATCTATAGTCTGTATAAACCCAGTGCCTGGAGCTCTGTTCATGGAGTAGGGACACAAGGAATTAAATCTCTTACAAGGGAAGTTCACAGCCCAGAAATTTGCAACAAAATAGAAGACAAAAGGCAAGACAGTTGGCACACCAAAACAAGAAAATATAGGTCAGAAGGATAATTCAGTGGTCAGAGTGCATCAGCATCCTGGCTCCTCTTTTATATATAAATATTATAGTAAAAAATGTTTTTACGAGTTTTAGGAGAAGATGAAGTAGATTTGCACATGAGCAAAGAACTGCATGACTGATTTCATGGATTAATATCTATTAGCTGTACACTGGAGTTGTCGTCTCAGTGTGATCATGGCAGAAATCAGACTTGAAAATTTGAAGGAGAAATTATAAATTCTGGGATGTATAAGCTGTTAATAGCAATAGAAACCAAAAAGTCTATTTCTGAGATAATTTGAAATAGAAAACCTAGCTGAAAAGTCATAGAAATAGATTACATGCTCCAAGAAAGGGACTAGGATAGTCATTATCATCAGGGCTTTTTTTGGTGGGTAAGATAGCACTTGCCAAGGTTGGAGAAAAACAAGTGATTGGGGCAAAAGACATGATGTGGACAAGACTTCCATGTGGAGATGCATATTAGAAATGTAGTATGGAAGCTGGGCAATTGAAACTTGAATATTAGATAACTTTTGATTAATGACTCCTTTTACTGTGCTCCCACCTTTGCATTTAAATCCTGAATTAATTATTTTTATGGTGAATTCTGTCATTCACGAGCACAGACACTTTGCTGAACTTCAGCTTGCCAGGAGTATCTTCAACTTGAAAGTGTCCCAACGTTCTTTTAATGCATTTCTGCTATTTGTGAATAGTTCCATTGATTTCAATAATCTTCAGACCAGACCCATGGGACTGAAAGATAAACGTATTACGTATTCCAGAATGAATGGTTAAAAACAGTGCAGTGAGATTAATGCATTTGTGACTATGGTTTCCACAGTGCCCATAAAGAACAAGTAGGATAATAGATTAGTACTCAAGACAATATAACCTTAAAATGTATCATTTGAAAAGGGCTGCATTGCTCTTAATTACATGGATTATTTTTTTTCCATTCATATGACACTTTTCAAGGAAGTGTACACATGCTCTGGAGGCCCCAGAAAGAGACACTTGCTAATGCCCTAAACAGCTACTCTTCACATAAATGTGATTTATGTAGCCTGACAAAATATAGTGCCTGATATAGAGCATATTTCAGTATTAGCATCACTATTAGTACTTTGATTACAGGCCTTCCTTCTTTGCCATTATGAGTTTGCATTTCATACACAAACTGAGTATTTCTTGACCCCTTCACCCACCCTGCCCAGCAGAGGGAGAACATGCAGATCCACCTAAGCCAAAGTGCCACCACCACCACCATCCAGCAGTCAGGCAGGGGTTTGGTGGGAGGATGGATGGATCCATTCTTCCCAGAGCAAACAAGGTAACTACAGCAACTCTGTCAGAGGGTTTTTTTCTAATTTTGAAAAATATTTTTGTGGGATTACACATATTTCTCCAAACCATGACAGAAGAGAGATTATACTCACTCTCTTCTAGTGAGCTTGCGTTGCTGTTCATTTTACTTCAGTTTTTGAAGAAACGTTGGGTTGCAGTTTTGAGACAGAGCATTTCTGTTGGGTCACAAGTGAAAAACAATTCACTGAAATAGAATTCCTTTAATACTTCTGTTCAGACTCAACACACACACACACACATAATGAATCTTCAGCTGGCAGTATGTCTGAAATGCAAAATTACTCCTTGATTCCCGCCTTGAATCATCACTGGTTCTGCATGTTTTTGAGTACCCTATCTCAATAAAACCTACATAAGCTTCATTAACTTACCAGAAGGTGTAGGAGGCCCCCATATTCTCCAGATAGACCCAGCCTGTCCGCAAGTATGGCAGGAATTAGCCCCCAGTAATACTATTACAGGTATGATCAGAGGTAGGAGTTGGAGCCTCCCCAACCGACCTTTGAGCCTGGTCTGAAAGTTCACGTGCACTTGTCCTGCTGCTGTAGTCGATGCGTCTCAATGGGAATCCATGTTTTTCTGTTTTGCACAAAACTCATTTAGACATCTTAGGAAACTCCAGCTTGGAGTGGCAATCCATCAAGAGCAAGATTAATCAAGGGATACAATTATACATGTTCATAATTTATGCTGCCCTACCATCAAAGCATCCCTTAAACAGGTGGCACACACCTGTCCCCAGCAGCCCCAGAAGGTAAAAAAACGGAAATGCAAATGTCAGAAGCATTGTGACATGACAGAAGCAGATCCAGAGGTTGATCCAACTTGTTCTATTTTGGATGTTTCATTTTCATCCAACTCTAACCTGGTCCCATGGACTGAGTGGCCAGGAGACGCTGCTGTGTCCCAGGGATGCTGCTGGCACTGCAAGACCACATCTGCGGAGCAGCCACTGGACTGTTCACCCAGGGCTGGATGAACAGTGCCCAATCTCTTGCTGAAATCAGTTCATTTCAGGCAAGTCTTAACTTGCTTCACTTTCCTCCTGCTACCAGAACCATGAACTTTTTTTTTGGGGGCTTTTTCATGCTTGTTCATCAAGTGTTTGCAGAAAAGCTGTGCTGCTCATTGAATCAGCCAGGCAGCACAAGGTGACCCAGAGCTGGCAGGTCACAAATAAGAAGCAGAGCACAAATAGCAAGTGCTTATTTAAAATTAGTTCTGGTCAATATAAGGACTTAAAAATTTACCCAAGACAATAGTCAGATAATTTCAAATAATGGCTATATCTGAGAAAATTGTTCTCTGATGGTGGATGTTCTCTGGTCACATTGATCAAATGACTTATGAATTATTTATTCAGCTGCGCTCTTAACCTTAAAAGCAAGCATTATTGATTTTGCTTCATATATCATATTATGGAATCAAAATATAGGAAAAGAAAGACTATGAGTAAAGTGGCATGGAAATGGCCCATCAGCTCCACAGAGAGGGTGGTACAGAGGTTGCAGCTGCAAAGTTAAGAGTGCGATTCTGGCTTCACTGGCATCTGCAAAATACTATAAAGAGGATCTTTCTCTAGCTATGGAATGCAACATGGGGTTTGGATAGCAAAAAAACCCCACATTTTGTCTTAGGTTCAAAATGTAGGTATTCTACTTTCATATTGTTGCTTTCAAACAAAGCCACTGTTTGTGTATGTATCAAAGTTGAGGCTTAAATATCCATGGTGAAGAGAGCAAAATGAAGTATTTACATTGCTGGAATAACTAAGACAGTCTAAGGAAGAATACTTCAACCCGAAAGAGGATTTCTTAGGAAGAGCTGAAGATTTAGGTTCTTTTTTTAGCACTGAACTACACAGAGTGGTAGACTCTGCAAGGGAAGAAACAACAGTATCATAAATAAAACCTACAGTCAAGAAAAATAACAGATACTAAGTGCTTTGTTGTACACACGAGTTAAGGTTAAAAAACACTACTTTTTTTTTTCTTTTCCCTTCTCATTAAGACATTATTACAAAGAAAACACCTTAATCCAAGGTGGACAACACCAGCTCCTTTCGTGAGGCTGGTACAAAATGAGTCCTAAGCCCTTAAAGTAAAACAGCCAGAGATTTCCCATGGGTTTCTTGGGCCATTAATCTCCCTGTCATTCCTATCCAGCTTTTTCATATCTTCCTTGGGCTTGGTGAAAATGGAAAGCTTGCAAGGCTCTAAAGTACCATCGCTAAAATAACAGATTACAAGGACAAAGCTCAGCATCACCTTGCTCCAAATGATATCTCATCAGAGGAGTTCCTTAAAAATTCAGGCTGGAGAACTGCACTTCAGAATATCATGAAAGAAAAAAGTCTTACTTTAAGTTACATGACTTCTTTTTGACTTCAGAGAGAATCACAGAACCTGTGACAAACACTCGTGCTTTTTAGTTTTAGTGGTGTCACAGAGCAAAACTTGGGACTCAGCACTCTGAAAACATTCCCCTCTCTGGTTATCACTGCAACTGGGAAAAATTAAGAAGAAAAAGATTTAATCAATGGTTTCTTTCAAATATTTCCATTGTGCTTCAAATTAATACTTTTGTTAATTCAAAGTCTTAAAGGGCCTGAAGGGAGGACTCCTCATTGCACGACACCTTACATGAATTTGCTCCTTCCTCTCATATTAATGTGTTATGTAGACAAGTAACACAGCTGTTGGGTCTTACAACACACACACTATATGAAGAAAAATGGTGAAACATTTGGCAAGAAGTTCTTTTCTTACCCACTCATTTAAAAAACTCTACCTTTAAAACAAGAGTCTAAAAGGACTCTGTAATGAAGCTAAATGACTGGATACTGCAGAATCATTTGGCTACAGTCAGGTTTTATTAGGAGATAGTTCATGACATACAATATTGTATAGGATCTACAAGTGAACCATTTGGTGATGCATGGAGTCATTGCATCCATGGAGGGGAACATCTCTGCTTGCAGGGAGCCTTTGATTAAGTATTAATAAGGAAGAAGAACTAAGTACTTTTGTTCCCTCTCCCCATCCCCTGCTCTAGACTAAAATCTGTCCTGTGTAGGGAAAAAACCCATGAAAATCAATATATATTTTTTTTCTTTCAAATCATAGTTGGCAAATTAGATCCACATTTCTTTGAGAGAAATTGCTCTAGCGAGAAGAGTCTCTGTCAAATGAGATTTCAAATACCTTGTGTTTCAAAGTTTTTCATGGTTGCTTATATAATACATTTACTATATAGGAAGAGTTATCCTCTGTACTACATTTGTTGACATAATCTAGAGGTATCTTAGTAGCATATACCGCATTTTGAAAGATATTTTGACTACACGTGCTTATTTGGTGCAGTTTGGGGACTTCAGATGTTGTATGTGACATGTAAACAGCTATGACTGATGACCAACCTATCAAATGAGATATAAAAAAATAATTACATTTTCCATAGCCCTTTCCTGATGGACTGTGGGATATGAGAACCTTTAACCAAACTCACTGATGCTTGAGAAGATGTGGGCACCTCCGTTACAAAGATGGGGAAACTACTAGAAAAAGGCTTATAAAATGTAACTGTTGAGTGAAACTGCCTCATATAGAGAAAACTTGGTGCTGTTCTGCAGCTTAGAGGGTAGCAGGGACACAGCAGAAATAAGCAGACCAGTCAAATTCATACTTATGTCACTTATAATGGGATCTCTCAGAGTACAGCCATTGAATTTCACAGGCATAGATGAGTAATAAAAGATTAGATCCCATTCTGGATGCATTGTCCTATGACATGAGCTTGTTTTCAGCTGGTATGGGCCTATGCAGCTATTGCATTTAATGGGTTTACATCTCAAAAACACTTCCTTTTTTTTTGTTTTGCTAAGTGGGTAAGAAGGCACCACACAGGACAACTTAAGGGAAGCTTCAATTTTGCACATTTAGTGGCAGAATAGTCACAGCAACAAATTGCAGTGGTTTAAATGAGGCCTACACACTTGAGATGTATCCTGAAGAAGAGCTTAGCAACGTCTTTGATTATAAAATTCTTCTTTTCTTCCCATTGCCATGAAGGGTCAGAGCTGAGCGAGAAGCCTTGGTGGTGGCCTGCTGTCTCCATCTACAACGGAGACACTTACTGAAGATGAGCATCTGCACTGACACTGCAGCACAACCCCTGGCTTTGGTAGCTTGGGTTTAATGTGCAAGATGAGAGGTAGGAGAAGGCTCGGACAACTTTGGAGCTTGTTTAGTTGATCTGATATTGTATCTGCTTATCAACTTCCCAGGTGTTCAGCTGGTAGATGACTGCCATTAGTCCCATGGGCTGGCCCTGCATTACAGGTTCAGCACGAGGAATTTATTCAGAGGAGGAATTAAGCCTCTTCATCCATGAGGAGAAGCTACAAACAGCTGCTTCATTACTGCTAAGGGACCCTGTGGATGAGCAAGGAGCACAGCACACTCAGCTGGAGAAAAGTGGGTGCTCAGGCTACATTGTACTCAAGTGCCAAATTTATAAAAACAAGGGAAAATGTAGAGGTAAGTGCCATGGCTGGAGAAGCACTCAATGACCTGAGCAATTCTCGTTCACCAAGGGCTGTGAGAAGCTTTCATCACTGAAGGAGGTTGGCAGAGCTTTCATTTCCATGCTCCTGCTTCCATTCCAGCCTGTGTTCCCTGGTCTTTTGCATAAATGACATTACCAAAGCACTGTTATATTCCACTTACTGGGGAAAGCAATAAGGTCAGCTATAGTTTATCATTAACATCATTAGCTATCAACAAGTTTGCATCCTGTGTCCATAAAGACCTGTCGATGGAGGAAGGGACTGAATTTCTTGATCTTATTTATAAAAAGAAAGCATTAGTTTTAATTTGATTTTCAGACTAATAGAGGAACGAATATCCCTTGATAAAAAAATTCCCCACTCATGTCTTAGGCCACAATGCACATTTGCTGAAAGCCAATCTATCTCACATTGGGTTTTATTAAAATGATTTCACATCACTGGGAGGCAAGGAAGATAACTGAGTAAAAGGCTGGCAATCTAGCTGTGCTGTCTTCTGTGGGATGTATTGGGAGCAACTTCTTGAACCATCAAGTAATGTTTTATAGCTTCTGAGATTATATTACTTCTGCTTGTCAGTCACAAGTACAGGGAAAAAATGGAGCACTAGTAAATAGAGATAACGGGGATTTATAGGGACATGCAATGAATATATACACAGGGAATGAGGGACTATGTATGTGTATACCAATATTTCAGAAAATGTTTTTAGATATTTTAATAGTATCCCTAAATATTTGCTAGTATCTCCCTAAGTATTCGGCTTATCTTTTCTAATATCTCCCCCTCTTTGTTTTTTTCCCTTTGTTTCTTAGTACAGTGTTTGACTAAAAAGCCACATGTCCTTCTCCTATCCTTACACCATTTTCTTTTTACCTGGAATATTATATTCCAAACCTTTTTGGAACAATTGTTTTCAGCTTATCCTGCAGTTACCCTAAGTGAGAAGATGCCTACAAACAATGACAAGCTTTGCAGTACGTGTTAATAGAAAAATCTGACCCCTCCTGAAGTCTACAAACAGGAAGAGTTATAATCAAGGCATCCTGTTTTGGATAAACAATTTTTGAGCATGGTTTAAAATAGGCTGCATAATTTCAAACACTAGTTTCAAACAAAGAAAGTTAACATTTCTTACTGAATTTCTCAATTCTGGTTAGGAAACCTTTATAGAAGAAGTAGAATTTTCAAAAGCACTCACCTTTGGTGATTTTCAGCATTCCTTAACTTCTGGGCATCTGTTTAGAGATCTTCCAGTGGAAGTGACCTAAAAGGAATACAAGCTTCCTGTCAATGGGTTTTTAAGGTCCTTTAAAAGTAACCTGTAAATGCACAAGGAATAACAAGTCCCAGGTGGAAAAATTACAGAATCACAGAACAGTGGGGGTTGGATGAACTCTCACCAAAGCCTTCTCAACCAAGGGAAAGTCTTCCTATCTCCAGACCTTCTCTCCTACCTCCAGGGTCTGGCTCTCCTGAGGATTGCCCTTGGTAGTGAAGACTGCAAAGGTGGCATTCAGTAGCCCCACCTCCTCTGTATCATGAGGATACAGAGGGCACCCACCTCTTTCAGCTGTGGGCCCACATTTTCTCTAGTCTTCCTTTTGTATTGATGTACTTGAAGAAGCCCTTCTTGTTCTTAACATCCCTTGCCAGATTTAGTTCCAAGGGGACCTTAGGTTTTCTTGCTGCATCCCCACATACTCTGACAATGTTCCCATATACCTCCCAGGTGCCCAGTCCTTTTTTCCAAATTCCTTTCCCTGCTATAAGAAATAATTTTAGTCTTAAAAACTATGATACTTTGTTTCCAAATAGTATTTAACACAAAAATAAACTATTTCACTGATTATTATATCCAGTAATTTAGTGCCTTCCTTATTAATGTAGACTTATTAGCACAGTAAGGAATGTAACTTCAGAATGTTTTTGCTAATGACTTCCAGTGCATAAACACATAGATAGCATAAAACCAGCCATAAATAAAACTAGAAGAGTCTTATCTGGTCCATAAATATAACAAACTAAACTGCTCCACTTGATCACTTAAGTCCAATTGACAGCGGCCACTTTGCAATCAAATTTGTCATTACAAGGTCTCTTTCTTGACTTCATCTATAAAAGCAATACCAATTGCTCTCCAAGAAGCAAATAGGACATCCAAACTTGAATGTAATGGGAATAAAGGATGTGGAAGCTGAAGTTCAGGCTCAGGGTCAACATTATTAACAGAAAGCCAAAACGATATATATCAGAATTGGCAAATGAATTACGAAAAGCAGGCAGCTTGCCAAAAAAGGATGAAAATGGTAATCCATTTTGAAAAATTGAAATTACAAAATTTTCCTATTTTCTTCTTGTGAAGAGAAAAAAAATATTTGATGAATTGCAATTCCATAACCATTTTGTGTGCAGGGTGATAGCAGGACTTAATTTTTACCTTTCCCCATTGTCATTAATATGAAAAAGAAATTTGTTTTTTCCCCTAAAAATGGAATTATTCGTAAGTGGAAATGAATGCATTTTAAAATATACCATGCACGTGTATTCAAGCAAAGTTTCTTTCGAATCAAAACTTTGCTGTTGGGAGCTGTGTGTTCCCTTGCTTCATTTAAAATCACTTTGTCTCTGTAGCATGAATTATTTTCTTTGCTTTCTGATATTTCTCCATCTATTCAACAGTAGCATAATTTGTCAAAGCTTGATCTATGGCTTACTCTCCCCTCTAAAAAACATTGCTTCATAGAAAGTTGATGTGGTTTTTCATTTACTGAGGCACTGCTATATTTAATAACAACATTCCAACATGTGTTATTGATCTCTGTATTGTAACAATTCTTACAATTCAGTCTGTCGCATGGATGTAATATATGTTTACCAACTGTGCTGGGATAATTTATGGAGCCCAGGCCTGGACACAAGGGCAAGGACATGCATACACATAGATAAAACAAAAGAAATGTAAAGGAAGCATTCTATATTACTCCAATCTGAGAAATATTTAAGAAACAGAAGAATATATACACTGAATAAATGTTCTTATTTAAATCACATTTGATATCAGTTGGGTTTATACTATGAATCTGAATATAAATTCAGATTTACAATTTTAAGGCCAAAATAAATCTGAAGCATCTTTTTGACTTCAGTCTGACTCGTCTGGACACATCTGTGCAACTGAGAAGAGAATCTGCTCAATTGAAAACAATTCCTTACACAGCTTCTATGGGAAAGATTTAAGGGTCTTGAACAAATTGAGACTAAATATGATGAGAGCACTGGGAATCAAAACTCTTCAGTGAAGGACAGAGACTTCTACTATCTATGTAGGGAGAAATAAAAAAATAGCACAAACAAAGCTAGAAAATAATAATAAAACCAAACAGAACACAGCAGATTTGCTTCAGTTCAGAAAGGCAAAACACTCTCCCAGGCTGCTCAGCAAGGCAGAAAGGGTTGCTGGAATATCAGCAAAGCAATAAGGTATGTTACATAGCCAGGGCCTGTCCCTAGCCTCCCAAGGAGAAATCAAACCTGTCAGCCTGGGCTAGTTGGTGGAATTGCACTATAAAATCCCTACAGCATCCTCTTTAGGATGTACATGTTGGGCTCTCATTAATCCCTATCCATCCTATCTCTCAGAAGCAATGCCCACTCAGGTGCCCAGGAGGTACTTTGGGCCACCCCAAGGCAAAGGGAGACAAGGAGATGCTCTGGCTCTATGGACACCTTTGGAGCACCTTCTGCTTCCTCTCCTGTCAGCACTACTTGCTTGTGGGCTCCATCCTTTGTTGTGATCACCACATGCAGTGATTTCCTGGGTAGGTAAATCCGGTCTGGTATCAATAGGGATCTGAAAGTAGGAAAGAGAAGTGGTTCAAAGCCATCTTCCACCCACCCCATCCTTTCATGGCTGCATGAATATGGACTAATTGTTATAGAAAAAGCCCTCCGTATTTTGCAGGTCAGCTTGGCAGATACTTCTCCTTCTTCCAAAGAATTTCTGAGGTACATGTTGCATGGGAAGAGCTGTAAACGCCTCTGCTGTGGATCAATGCCTCCCAGGCACAAAGAGATACATTGTCACAGGATAATCTCTCTTCTTTTCCTGTTGTTTTTTTTTTTTTTCAATACTGTCAAAATAAATGCTTTGCTTGAAAATAATTCTTGTGGTATTTTGGATTCCCACTAGTTTGACAAATATGAGCAAGTCGGAATTAAAAGGATTTGTCATCACGGAATCAACTCCAGAAAATAACCGTGAGCCAGATCAGATAGGAGTGCTTTGTGTGCAGGCTAATCATTTCCCAGTCGGAGGAAAATTGCCCATTCGGGGATGCTACAGGTGACACATTAGACATAAACGCTCAGATTGGGTACAATAACAGAGCCCCTGCTAAGTGTGAAAACATTTCTTGTTTTTTTTTTTGCTTGTAGAATTTTAGAGGAATCAATATCAAAAAGCTTTATTACTATGATTCCCTTTCCTGGTATGATTCGAGGTCCTTCCTACCCCACTTTGTGAAGCCAATCTCCCAGGCAGTAATGATCCCCTGGCCCCTCTGGCACGGTGCCGGCGGATGGGATTTACAGGTTCTGCTTCTTCCACTGCCTTTTTCCCCAGCATATATATATTAAATGCAGAATTATCAGGTTTCTCTGCACAGGAACCGCTTGAAAGAGAGACCAGATTTATTTCCAAATCAAAGTGCAATCCAAGAGTCTGGTCTAGTGCATTAAACCCCAATCTCCCGTATGGGAAGACTGCTGGCCTTTCATGATTAATAAATTCATTTCTCAAAAAACAGCGCCAAGGAAAATGTCTCAGAGTTCAGAAGGTGGTTTAAGCGTGAGTGATAACAAGGAATCAAAGCAGTAAGAGCAAGTAGAAAAACAGAGACCTGCACTAGGAATTATGTTGCTGTAAGAAGTCTAAAATATTAAGAGGGCTGCCAAATTTTTAAAAATAGTCACGCAGTGCAAAAACAAACTGCACACTAAAGAAAATGCTTAACCAAATTTGCCTAGGGTCATTTTTAAAATGGTATTAAAATTGACAAATCATAACAGAGAAGAAAGTCTGTAATTTTAGCAGATGATTACTAACTGCACTAATTAAGTGGCTTTAATTGACTCCATCGAAGTCGAGAGACAATTCATATGTATATTGCTGCACGACTCAGTAACCATAATTTCTGCAAAGTAACTTTTAAATGAGTTATCCTGCAGATTTTATTATGTAGATAGCTGTTTTCAAGCCATGATTTGCAGGTTCCCAGGGGCCATGGATTACCAGAGGCTCTGAAGGTAACTAAGAAAAGCATGTTTACCATCAATACGCTTCCCCTGGAAGGTTTAAAGAAACCCAAAATTGAGAAAGATAAAGAAGAGAAGGGGTGTAGAGGGAATACTTTTTTACTTTATTACTGCTTCCTAACTTTCTGAACAATTTCAAAATATGGAAAGATATGTTCTTACTTCCCCCTGAAGAATTTCTATTTTCTTGCTTTTCTTAATTAAAGAGAACAAAATATTAAAAAAATATTTTAAGGCACGCAACCAAAACATTTTAACGTGTGCAACCACTGCTTCTAGAAATTTTATTCTACTCCTTGTAACTTTACCTGATCTTATTTGCACTCTTCCTGTCTCTCTTATTTATCTTTCTATTTAGAAATACCATGCTGAAAGGCTTAGTGTAGCATTTCAGATGTTGCCTTCCCAGATCAAAATAGAAAGAGCTGTATTTTTTCATTCATAGCTAAGTGTTTCACAGGTGATCAAAACCTCAAAAAGTAGAGAACTGATCCAAAGATGTTAAAAGCCTTTGTACGAGAGCAACTACTTTAAGATTATTTTAACTCAAACATGAAGAAGCTGAATTAAAAGTCTGTGTATATAGAAGAAGCTCAGCCATTTCAGAGTCTTCGAACATTTACCGTGACTACCTTAGGATTTTTTAAACTTATTTATATTAATTTCTTGTGTAGCCTCCCCTAAAAAAAGAAAAAAGCTTTTTTTTTTTCTTAAACATAGCTATAGTTTGTTCTCAGTTACTTTTTTAATACCTTTGATCCATTTTTTCCTGTAGGTATCCAAGAAAACTGTTTGTAGCCAACATCCTATGATAGGTTTCATTTGTCTCCTCCTAAATAAATTGAGGAAATAATTTAATCTGAAGTTTACTCCTCCACCCCTGAAGAATGCTCTCCCGTTCAACTCCACAATGTTCTTTCTCCTTAATCATTTTTCCTGTGGGGAAAAACAAACTCATGAAATTACAGTCACATCATTTTTAGCTTAAAGGTCAGCATCTCTTTTGCTGCTTTTTTCTTTTTCTGTAGGCATGGCAGTAAAATTAACATGGGCCATGATTGACAATGGTGACCACATTTCCTCATTGTTATTTATTTACAGCCCCTTCTCCTGGCAGGGAGAAGCAGGTCCAAGGGTGCACAGGCTCTTTGCAAACATGGTATAACCCAGGTGTGGGCTTTACAAGCCTCCTGCACATCTCTTAAACACAAACAGGACCATGCCAACACACTTATCTCCCCATGCTACTTATATCCCTGTCTGCAGCCTCTCCAGTCCAGCTAGTGTGTTAGAGAGCCTCAGGCAGACCCAGGACCTGTTGGAGAAGAGAGAAGTATATATCTAAAGAGTAAAACAATCATCTTTAGGAATTGCAGCTTGTAGAAGTGCCTGTGGGTCTCACCTTGTTCCTTGAGGAGCGTGGCTGGATGACCACCATCACCACCACCCCAGCAGCACAAGAACAGCCAGCCAGGTTCCTCCAGGTCTTCCTGTAGGGTTGAGGGTTCAGGTGGTGGCATTTAAGTAAATCTGTGGCCAGATAAATTCTCCTTGAGCAGGTGCTAATATGGATTTAGCTGTGACAGGGAAAGATAAGGTTAAGTCCATAAAATGTAGTCTCATGTCAAATAAAAAGAAAGCCAGGAGCACAGTATCTATCCAAATACTCTTGTAAAGCAAAGGGGTGAAGATTTTACACAGCATGGGAGCACTTTTATGAACCTGATTACCAGTGAGGACACTACATTTCTTTACTCTGTAGTTTGTGCTGGTCCCTTTGCACCACACCTTGGTGCCTCCTCCTGCACGTAGGTGTGCAAGCACCTTCTCCCATCACGCTCAGAAAATTCACCTCCTAGTAGGTGCCATAAATTAACCTCCTGGAGATTATCAGCAGTTTTAAGCTATTTCTAGAAAAGAAAGAATGGTTGAAAAAGTTGTTATACTTTCACAGTTCTCGAGAGCTGTCACTGAAAATTTATTTTATACTCCTTGGTCTCTTTTATTTTATGATTTCCAAACATTTATTCACTTGGTTGTTTAATTAAGGAAATAATTATATCTGAGTATAAGGTCGGTGCCTTTGTTCAGGCACTAAATTGTAAATGGTTTGGGCATATTAAAATCTGTAACAAACTAAAAAGTCTTAGGCTACTGCAGCATCTGGAAGTTGCCAGCACAAGCCGGAGGCTGTGAAGGGCTACCAGGACCTGCTGGGCTCCTTCCAGAGCAGCCAAATGTGATTTATCTTACATGGGAAGGAAAGAATGGTGTTGGAGAAACCCAACTAAGAGGGAAACATTTCTGGTAGCTCCCTTTGCCTGGTGAATTAAGAGATTGTATTGCCCCATAATGCACTTTCCAGCTCTTTCTACAAAATATTCTTGGAGAAACATTAAAACTGCCACATGCCTGAAGAAGTCATTGATTTATAATCAGAAATAACTGACAGAAGTTTCTTCCTTTCACCCCGAGAGGCTCAGACTGGGGTTTCAGCAGCACATCCTACTGCAGGCAATGTTGGCAGATGGCCTACACACCACATCCCCCAAACACTCTGTCCTAGCCAAAAATTCAGATTTACAGAGTTTCAAAGAAACAAAACTTCTACTTCTCTAGTTGAACCCAAAACTATGAGAACTGAGAATTGTACATACCCCCTCCATCAGGCAGCTCCACAAGGGTCCCACCAGTTTGAGAATGGGAATAATTTCAATAAGTTGGACTGCTCAGCACAGCCCTGTGTGCAGCTCTCGTGCTGCTGAAGTCAACAAGAAAGATTTCCTTTAACAGGTTTTGAATAGGGCTGGAGCACAGCAAGGGGCTGCCATGCTCAGAAGATGCAATATGCATCAACACAACATTTTTAACATCTATAAAATGATAAAAGGCAGAATGCACGCATTTCCCTAACTGCAGCAAACAGAGCACAAAAATATTAATGCAACAGTGTGAAAAACACTGATTATTATTAATTTCTCTTTTGTGCTTGATTCACCCTCTCAACAAGCAGCTCCATTGCTCTCTACCATCCATACAGCCATACATGCATGTGCATGGGGATACATATGTGCAAACACATGTGCTTTTTTATTTCTGCACCACAGACCATTACTTCTCTGTCTCTTCAATAACCAGATGATGAAGGAGGAAATAAGCCCTCACAAAGGCACTGTATTCTGGCTCACTGCTCTTTGCTATTTTTCAGCTGCATGTCACTTTAGATTACCAAATGCTGTCCAAAGCACAACACAAGCCCAACAGACCAATTTCTGTACTTATTTAATACTTCTGAATTCACTGACACTGCATGAGGTATAAATAAGTACAGATATTGCCTTAATATGGTTAGGGTGATATAAATCTGAAAAAATAGTCTTACTTCTGCACTAGCAATCAAATCATGTTCTGAGCTAAAATAAACCTTTAGGGAAAAATACTTAAAGACTGGAGGATGAGCTAAGTGTGCAAAAATTGGCTAAGTAATGAGTAAATAGGTACATGAACTACATATAAATATTTGATGAAGGAGCTGAAGTGGGAAAAAATTATGTAGAGTAACCTAAGAGGGTATAGCTTAAAGTGATGTGAAGAAATCTCCTTGACAGTCCGATTCTGGAATGGTCTCTTGGGAAGAAGTATCAACCCTATAATTTAGACAACTTAAGATATGATTGGGGAAAACACTAAAAAAGTACAACATACATAAACATTCCAGGGTTTGAGGGAACTATCTAGAAGAAAAAAGGTGGCGAGTCATATCTCTATCAGCTCATATCTTTTAAGCTCTTGCCAAATGAGTGCAAGATAGAGCTTTTCTAGCCTGAAGGAGACCAAAGGGGATACACAGGAGGTGCAGACACAAAGTCAGTGGGATATTTGCTAAAGGTGCACAGAGACTGCCTGGGGTAAGAGCATAGCAACACAAGAAGGGAGAACACTTAGAGACCACCAAGGAGTTCACACTTTGAGGCTGGACCACAGGTCTCCAGAGCTCCTCTCCAACCACCATTGGTATGTAATTTAGTTAGAGGAATCAACATTTAGAGGACATGCTCTGCAGCCCTCTTTCCACATCAGTGATATTTATGATGACCTGCTTAAACAAAGCCACATGAAGTTGTCTGCTGCTTCTCATCTTTGTGTGTTGTTTCTTTCCCTGATCCCCTGCCAGTAGAAGATGCCATTTAGGTTCAGGTTTAAATAAGCTGAGCCCACCAGCATAGAAAATTCACTGCTTCCACAGTAACAGCCCCAGTTTGTGAATATGTGTCTTTGACCAGAAAATGTCAATTGAACTCAAAAAAGGGTTTTTACCTACCCACTGCACAGCAGTGAGCTGTGAGTATTGTCTAAGGCCACCCTTGTTCATCCTGTGCAATACATGGCTCATCTTCAGAGGCTCATGGGATTTTTCACCTCCTTACGTGGGTAGCCTATGTTTTAAAAGTTCAGATTCATAATTGAAGTGAGAGCAGGTACTTTCTCTGGGCTAATGTCCATGTTTTTCACCCAATTGTGAAAATTCATGTTATATAACTTCTTTTAACTTTTAGAATTGTTTACAAATCCACATTTTTAAATATATAAATGAACAGATGTTATGTCTACATTTGAAATATATAATTTTCATATGTATATTATATATATTAATATACATATATATAACTTGAAGTGTACAGAAGAGAGGGTTCTCAAACCAAGCTTATTGAGATTCAAAGCACAGCAGACCTTTTTCTCATCATATGAACAAGCATATTTTCAGGCAAATTTGCATTTTGTAGCCAGGGGCATCATTTGCAGGTGACTGAACAATCAATTAAAATAGCTTGAGTAGGTTTTTCTGTAGTTTTTTCCACATAACCAGGTCATTGCTGCTTATTCACATGGTTAGGGGCGTTTTAGACATTAATAACACAAAGTTTTCCTAAAGATTTCTGGTATTGTCTTACGGGTTATTTTCTTTTCCCCAAGCTGCTGGAGGACTGAACTTGTGCCTCATCATGGCATTGATCTGTCTTAGCAGTATCCTAGATCTGTGCTGTGATAACAATTTTTCTACCTTACTAATTAAAATTTACAAATTCCCTACAGACCACGCAGCCATCACAAAACTCATCGATGGCTCCTGCACAGCCTCAGACCTTTGGGTCTTTGGACTTTCAGTGAACTGAAAGACAAGTGGCAGAAGTGCACTGAATTCAGGATTAGTAGTTCGATGAGGTTTAGGACAGTCCTGTTTACCTTGCACTGTTTCAAAACAAATCGATTCTTATTCTGTGTTATTTATACCCCAGTTTGCTGTGGTTATTTGCAATTTCTCTGTGCTGCTCAGCTGCACGTTTTGATGGGCTCCAGACTCATATTTCAGTTCCAACCTACTGTGTGTCAGTGTCAGCATGTTAAAATAGGTTGTGAACTCCATAACCACGATTACCATGGCTCTTTATTTCCACTAGTGACTGATAATTGTTTTTTCTTAGGGTAAATATTTTGAGTTGTCTGAACAAATGCACTTATGCATAACAGGGCTCAGCACCTCTATGATTAAGCTGCCTTTTTCTTCTTTAAGGTTAGTTATTCAATCATGGAAAAACAATTTTGTCACTGGTGGGGAGTCAATCATCCTACAAAATGCATAGTTAATGTTTGGTTGTGGGGTTTTTTCATAAACTCTTCATCAAACGCTTGTGAATAATGAATGCATAACTTAGGATCTGACATGATATGTAAATTCAGGCTTCAATTCATCCAATAATTTATTTATCAAGAATAATTTGAGCAATACTCTCTGAAAGTACAAAATTAGTTCTCTGTTAATAGCCAATTGAACTTTCTGACCTTGTGCACAAGTGTATGGAAAACCTGGTCATGCACACATAGCCCTGCCCTAACCCTGCTGTGGAGACC
Source organism: Aegotheles bennettii (assembly GCA_013398125.1). Classification (NCBI taxonomy): domain Eukaryota; kingdom Metazoa; phylum Chordata; class Aves; order Caprimulgiformes; family Aegothelidae; genus Aegotheles; species Aegotheles bennettii. The sequence continues at coordinate 238,686 of VZRW01012680.1, read as the reverse complement.
CAGCCTCTGCCCTGTGCTCACCTCCACCAGCCTCAGGGAACGCAAAGGATTACCAGCCTCCCTCAGATATCAATTCAAAAACGGTCCAAAACCAATAACATAACAGTTAGTGGAAGTGAAATGTTTTATTTTGCATACCCCTCATGACTTTGTTCAGCATGCATATGGTTTTCTTGACTTAAGATATAATATATCAGAGTATATTCATACCATCACCCCCAGTATTGCTCCTGTATAGCTAAGGTTCAGTTATCATTTTCATTATAAACATTTGCAGTGAGCTGGAATAATTTGTTGTAGAGCATACCAAGCTGTCTGCTTGGGTGCCTTGGGATTTTCCTCTATGCAATTGATTTAAATCGTATAAAATGTTTTTGTAGAAAGGCCAAAAAAATTGAACTGCATATTTTTCAACAGTTTTCCCCCCCTTTTTTTTTTTACTTGTTTTTAAATAGTTACACTTCAGAAGGAAAAAGAAAAAATGTTTGTACATATATTATGATTTGGCAGCTCTCACAAAAGCAACACAAAATCCAATACTGGCTACAGAAGCTTTATCAGCAAAACATTTCTGGTTTGGGGTAAGGTGATAGTAAAGTGTCTCACAGTGGGTAAAAATGTGAACTCACCAAAATCCCCATAATATAGTTTTTCTAGAAATGTAAGGGTATGCAATCTACTCTGCTTTCTAAAGGAGGCTGACCAATGTCAAAGAAAATCTATTCGTAGATGATAAAAAACCCCAAGTAATTCAGGCTCAAAATACTACAATTTAGGTCTTGAATGTGCAAACCTTTACTTAAACCCTTTGAAGTCGATTGGGCCACCTGTGCATTTAGGGGTACCTCACATAAAGGAAGGATTTCTTTCTTCCTTAGGAAGTGGCCAGGAATAAGGGTAGAGAGAAACCACACATTTCACACATTCGGATTTTCTGTCTAAACAGCCAGGGTTGGTTCAGCTGATTCCAGGAAACTTGTCAGAATTCTGAACTCTGCAATGCCAATGCTCTGCTCTGCTTTGATAATTTGAATAGAATAACTAAAGTCTTATCCTTGCATTTGCAAAATGTAAGCAATTAAACCACCTGATTTAGTCACGTCCTGTGTTGCACGTGTAAAGCAATCAAGTGAATCACTGCTCACTTAGATGGGCAATGATATGTCTAAAACTATTCTCTTCACAGTTCATAAGAAAAAGCTGGAATTGAAAAAATTTTACAAATCAAACATCTTGGTTAAAAATGTCAGTCTGCATCAACTGAAATATTTTTGTCCAGGATTTGACAAGTTTAAATAAGATTTGTATCTCTGTTGGGTCATATTTGAAACCCAAATTAATTTTGAACCAGAAAATCAGATTACAGGTCTTTGCAGAATGTCAGAGTATCACTCTTTAGCAACTGTGCTGCCAAAAAAAAAGGAGAGAAACTGAAGAAACTGTCAAAGCAGACTATTGTGCAAATAGTCCATAGGTTTTAAATTTTTAAATGAAAAGAGGGGGGATTATTTGGTATGTTCCACCTGAGTACATTGTGTTACTAACGGAGACTCAATAAAGTGCCTGATGGTTCTCTCAGCCCTGTTTGTTGTGAAGCCATCTCGGGCACCCATCTCAAAGAGATCTTCACCTCTACACATTGCATGACCTATGTTCAAAGCACAATATGTAACTACAAGAAGTGAGAAGTAATAGTGCTGCCAGCTCTTACAGGCAACATTACCTCAGTCTTTGGGTGGAGGAAGGAAGAAGGAAAGCTTTGGAGTTAAAGTTGCTATAATTAATTTTCTGTGCATGCACTTACTCATACAGTCAATTTGTCATTGAAGGGTATAATTTGCTCTTCTCTCCACAGACTTTTGAACAGTCAAGTCAAAGACTTTGGATATTGCAAAGTGTGCAATACTGATGATAAAGCAGAAAAATCAGTGCTCTTGCAAACCCTATCCCATCACTTTGAGTCCTTTTTCTTCCAGCTGGGCTCTAAAGGAACTTTCCATCAAAGCCAGAAGTAAACTATATACAATTCTAAACCTTTACGTGACCTCTTGTTTCCAAAGGGTTATACCTTAAACCTCTGGGTCCTTCCAGCTTTCTTTTTTCCTCTTAGAACTTCCCTTTCAGGTGTCCTCCGTACCCCCACGCAGCTTGGAGTGGGCTTTCACGTCAGCTCTCCCCTGCTCTGCTGGGAGCCCGTGCAGATGAGCAGCTCTCTGACCTTGCCTTCAAACATAAAAGACAAAAGGGAAAGGATGAAACCAGCTGAAGCAAGAGAAAGAGTTGTACTAGGCAGAAGAGGGGAAAGACCACAACACAAAGTGTCAGTGGGAAATGCAAGTTAGAGCAAAACACAAGGCACAAAAAGCATTTTAACCCTGTGTCTGCAATGCCAACAGAGGAGCTTTTGTCCTTGTTAGGTCTTATAATAAATTTCTTATCCTCAAGTGGATGGATTATACAGCCCAGGCAAAAAAATACTGGAACAGAGAGGAAAAACAACCAAAATCCCAAGTCACTGATCTGCTAAGAGGAGCTGTACAAAGTTTTGTTTTGTTGTTGAAAATAAGAGAATCAAGGAAAATTGCTAACAGTTCTTCTAGAAAGAGATATCAGTAGGAGTATCTTCACATCTCCTGAGCCTTATTGCATGAACCAGATGACAAATTTTTCAGCCATTCTTTAAAAAAGGGAGCTTCTTAGAAACAAGACAAAACACAAATACTTACTATAATGTTAAAATTGATACCATATTTAACATCGAAACATCTCTGATATATCTCAGTAGACATAAAAAATATCTTATTAATAAAGGTCTTAATAATGTTTAAGCATAAGAAGAGGGTAGGATCAAGAAGATCTATTGAATGTTTGTGGGGATACACATGCTGTAGTGTCCTCTAAAAGTAAATCTATTTTTAAGAGCACAAGCTTATGGGCACGCTTAGAAATCACATCTCACATCTGAACACTTGATGATGGTCAAATATGAGCATAATAACCCAGCTCACAGCAATGAGTTCTCTCTGCTGCTGTCTTTTCATTTTACAGCTCGAGCTAAGCACTGTTTCTTGGATCCGAGTGCAGCTTGATGTTTCTCTCCAGAGTTTATTTTCACAGCTATAATCCAAGCTTTTCATTTGTAACGTCAGGCCATTGCTGATTAGGGAATACAACAAAAAATAGGGTGCATGGAGGTGCATTTTAGTTTTCAATTTTTTTGTTTTTAACATCTCAGAAATCTGTCATGAGAGAAGGCTATTGAGGGAGATGCTTTTCCAGATATGCAGCGGTTTTGAATGGGGATTCTTGGAGCTCTGCATTTTTTCCCCATCGTTTGAATCATTGCAGTAATATTCTGATTTCCAGAGTCACTCTGCTGTATTTTTACCTTCTATGATGAATTGGAGACTCTGCCATAGCACAGTCTCTGTTGAGGAGCAAGCACTGGCATCCCAAGAAGCCCCAAGAAGGATGAAAAGGGTTTTGCTTCTCTCAACGCAGCAGAGCTGTGGGCAGAAGCACCCATCATTAAAAATGCACATTTATCTGGGAGAGCAAATCTACAGTCTTAAGCATGTCAGTCTTTCAGATCTTTTTATTGAACACACAGGTTGGCTGGTTATCAAAACCCTTCTTCAATCAGCAGGAGTCTTGTTTCATACTAACATTTGCACTTAAAATTGAACGTTGACCTTTTAGGGCTTTTTATTGAAGGGTAAGAGAGACCATTCAGAGAGAAAATGAGCTTAGATCAATGAAATAAATTAACAAAAAGAAAAAAAAGAAGCTGAACAAAGTTGTAGAGCATGTAAGTATTCAGTTAAACTTTTTGAACCTCCTTGAACGCTGACCTTTGAAATTACCTGTAACCATCTGCTCATGAAATCTCTGGGTTTCTAACGATGGGGGAATGGGAGTTCAGAGCATGAATTTCCTAAGGGCTAGATTCTTGAGGGAAGCATAACTAGGGAAGCATGACCAATAATTTCCCAGCCTGAAAATCTCTGGAGTTATCAGCAAAGATACCAAGGGGAGGCTTTATGATGTGAAGGGCATAGCTGATTAGAAAACTCACTTTAAATGGATGCCGAAACAGGGAGAGAAGGATCTTGGCTGGCACTCAAAATTTAAATAGAGCATAAAAAGCTGTTACTTTATTATTTCATGAGGAACTAAAGGAAAGTAATCAAGAATACTTGTATACAACTTATTGTAGTGAAGAAAAATAGACGGACTGCAATTCAGATTTTGAATCCAGCAGTTTTATGAACTAAAGCCATAATAAATCCAAAAATAACAATTAAATAGAATTTAGGAAGCTATTTAAAAACAATCTGAATTAAACAGTGTATTAGTGATCACTCGAACAAATTTTTATATTGCTACTGTCCTTGGCCGGGTATAAAGGTAAAATAAGAAAGTAAAACTCCTGGAAATCACAATTGCTGCGTTTCATAATGGCATTTTACATTTACAGTATTCATTGCTCAAATGGGAAATTGTGGCAGCTCTGTAACAACCGTCTCTTTGAAACCTGTTTACTCTAAGACACATTTCCTGAAGGCTTAAACACAGTCCTCAGTAAAAGTATCACATATGGATGGCCCCGATGTTTTATCAAGACACATTTTTGTCCCTTTTCTCCAAACACAATGGTACATTTTGCTATCCCCACCTCTGTAGTGCTGCAGGTTACATTCAAAGGGGAAATGTCTTATATAGGATTATCTTTGTTGTTATTTATGCAGAAGAGCAGACAGGCATAAAGCATGGCTAAATGGAAGGTCCCTCTCACAGGAATGTATGAGCTGGAGTCCCAAGGTTCCTGAATGTGCTTACCCTTCACCACTACAAACAGGTTGATGAGTCTCCAAAGAAATGGGATCCTGATTGCCCATTAAAGAGTGAGCAGAGGAAAGAAATACAGGAAATTTTTTAATAAAAAAAATATTTTTCTAATCAGTGAAAAAAACTGTCAATCTTACCTTGAATAGAAATATTTTCTCTGTCACATCTACCACAAGAATAAAAAGACATATCACAACTGCTATTGAACTGGGCTTGCAAACTGCCTTTCAGTAAATGCTGTGGGTGCATCTGACCACACTTCTCAGAGCTGGACTGGCATAGGAGTGGTTAATGGACCTAACTTTATAGTTAATGCCTAACTTTATAAAAGCAGAAATGTATCTCAAGTGCACAGTTTCGTTCCCATATTGTAATCAGAAAGCTTTCCATCAAGATAAACAGGGAGGTAGATAGGTAGGCATTAGTATGTCTTACACCTCTGGCAGTGATTTCAGCCTGTGGATGGAAGGCAAAAGACATCAAACAAAACTCTCCTCTGATGTTGGTCGTAGCAGTCCACACCTAATTTGACATGTGTAATTAGTATCTCAAGGTGCAAAGTGGTGAAGAATCTTAGCTACAGACTTTGTAGGAGAGAACAAAGAGTTGGAGATATGCTTATATTTAGCCTTGATGTACTTTCAGTTTTTAAAGTAAACAGAAGTGTTAAATAAATTGCTATGAATAGTTTTGGAAAAAAAAAAGTGGGAGGCCAAGCAGAGCCAGCAACTACAAGCCAAAGGATTGAAAGAGATAGATGGGTTTGGGTTGTTTGATTTCTTCTTCTTTCTTCTCTCACTATTTATCAACCCCTTCTTACCCCCCATTTCACCCACATTTCCACAACACTGCTGTCCATGCTCAAGGCTTGGCTTTTCAGTCTGCCACAACTGGCCTGTCATCTGCCATTCCCTCCTGGGCTGGAGGACCACCTTCTTGGATAGCAGCTCCGCTCCTTCTGAAAGAGACACAAACGCTTGTGGTTGAGGGCTTAATTTGCCTCACATTGCTCACCCAGACATAGATGCCTTCAAGCAGTTCAAAGGACAGCAAGACCATAAGTCTGCACTTTTCTTCCAGCATTCTTTATGTTTCATACCTTGGAGGACATCTGTTATGTCTTAAGATTAAGAAATAAAACTTTACAAACTTTACGTGAAACTTCCACAATTAGTTATCTTCTTTCCAGAAAACGTCTTTCCTGTAAGTATTAATGGTGCTTGATTCTCTACTTGCAAGCTGTAATGAAGTAGAAATGGGGTGGGGAGGGAGAAAGGTGGTGAATTAAGGACAATGAAAATTTAGACTGAATAACAAGAAACTTCTACCATTTAACAGACAGCTGCAATAAACTTTGAAATAACAGATTGGTCAAACCACTGGAAATAAGTTATAGAGAGCAACTTTTGCACTGACAGGAGATAAACTTGTAACCAAGTAGCTTTTGTCCATCTCTGGCTTGTGATTGTACCAGTAGAACAAGGAGAGGGTGTGGATATCAAAGAAAATTGCTTAAGGAAATTTAGTCACACTATTAACTCATTGTACCCAAGGGTGTTATGAAATGAAAAACACCTCCTAGAACTGCCATAATTGTAAAATGAAAACAAAATTCTTATTTGGAAGAAAATGTACGTCAGATGTTTATAAGACAGGAGTAGACAATAACATAAGAAAGTCAGATTTCAGCAGACAGAAATGGCTCTTGTGTAACTGGAGACCAGCAGGAACCTATGACAAGCAATACATCTTTGTTCAAGGATTAATTGTCACCTTTCAGCAACACAAGGTTTCCATCAGTAGGAAGCTTGAAGAGAGAGATTTCTTGAAAGGGAGCATTATCCTTGTGATGTCCCTGTGGTTTCAGAAAGGTAATTGAGCCTTCTTTAAAGAGGAGCTTCTGTAAGCAGCTCTGTGCTGCCAGCAACAACCTTTTATGCATCAGTAGTTCATTTCTGTTGAAGGATTGTGCCATTAACATCTAGGGATATTTATTATGTACAGAATATCAAAACAAGGCAACTTCTAAGACCTCACCTTGTAAAAAAGGAGCTTCGTTTGTCTGGAGGGGAAAAGCAGTGTTGGCTTATCACAGAATCCCAGAATCCTAGGGGTTGGAAGGGACCTCGAAAGCTCCCCCAGTCCAACCCCCCTGCCAGAGCAGGGTCACCCAGAGTCCATCACACAGGAATGCATCCAGGCGGGGTTTGGATGTCTCCAGCCAAGGAGACTCCACAACCTCTCTGGGCAGCCTGTTCCAGTGCTCTGGCACTCTCACAGGAAAGAAGTTCTTCCTGAGATTCACATGGAACCTCCTGTGCTCCAGTTTGCATCCATTGCCCCTTGTCCTATCATTGGTCATCACTGACAAAAGCTTGGCTCCACTGTCCTGACCCTCACCCTTTACATATTTGTAACCATGGATGAGGTCACCCCTCAGCCTCCTTTTCTCCAAGCTAAAGAGACCCAGCTCCCTCAGCCTTTCCTCACAAGGGAGATGTTCCACTCCCTTCATCATCTCTGTGGCTCTGTGCTGGACTCTGCCAAGCAGTTCCCTGTCCTTCTTGAACTGTGGGGCCCAGAACTGGACACAATACTCCAGGTGTGACCTCACCAAGGCAGAATAGAGGGGGAGGATTAAAGTGCATACTAAAATATTATGGTGTTTGGAAAAAGGCAGAAAATCACTGAGAAGGTGTTTCCGAGCATCTTTTGGGTATTGTCTTTTCCTCCTCTCCCTTAGGGCTAGCTTGTACTGCCAGGGGACAGGTCTCTGTAAGGGGTGACACAAATTGTCCCAGATTTCCAGTGTGTGGCCAAACAATAAACAGGTTCACAACACTGAAGTCTTTGCACGGGTAGTCCGGTCCCTTGCAGAACTAGGTCAGCATATCTGTCCCTGGTATGCAGGGGGAGCAGATCCTGAAGTTGCAGGACATCAGGAACAAACCCTCATGCAAAAGGGAAAAGCCGGGGAAAAAAATAGAAATAAAAAAAATATTCTTTCTTCTTCTCATAAGCAGACATTTATAAGGAACCAGAGCTCCCATACAGATGATGCAGAAGATGGGAACTTCAAACAATTTACCCAAGCCAGAAACCTTGAAGTTAAAGAAGTAACTGGACAGAAAAACTATTTTTAGCACTTCACAGATTATTTCAGAGGAATATCCCTTTCGGAAGAATCTCTAAGATTTCTCCTGACTACAAAGTGAAGTCGCTCAGGCACCCAGGGAATTTTACATCAGTAAAAAAAGTCATGCTTCTCCTGCAGTTTTTATGGCTAGAACCATCTCCTTTTAACCTTCTTTTAATTCCTTTCTGCTCTTACAGCGACCTCAACTCTGTAATCACTCAAGGCAGAAGATTAAGCAGGTCTGAGCTCCACAAAATCTTTCTTCTCCCTGCAGCCCCCAATATTCTTTCTACTGGAATCTCCACTCGTAAGAATATCCTTTGGGTGAAATCTAAGCATCAGCTGTGTCAACTTCCTAGACCTTGAAAAACGCAGTATGTGTTGGGTTGAGATTAATGACTCTCACTTGACCCACCAGTCATGCCAGCTTTCCATATAAGTACCTCAACTCACTCTCCATATACATTCTTCCCTGCTGAAATGAAGACAAGACAAAAGGTGCAGAGCTGATGTGTGGTTTGGTGACCTAGGCCCCTGTCAAGAGCTAAGAACTGGACCAAGACCACCAACTCGTTTCACATAACCAACTGAGCAGCAGTCATACCATAATGATTTTCAGAGCTGCTAAGAGCCCTGGCCTTCAGGTGCTATAATTAATTTAATATTCCCTTATGCAGACACGTAATCAATTTTTAAGCTCAGAAATTTAATATCTCTGAACACTGGAATAAATTTCCTGTATTGTAAAGACTGCAGGTTGTACTCCAGGCGCTCAGCTGTCATCCTGTGGTCCACTTTATTGAGTTTCACATATTCCCAAATTGAACCAAAGGCTGAAACTCTATGATTTCTAGTGTCCTGTTAACTGTGAAGCTGAACTTTGCCATTAACATCACCCTAAATGGAAACACCATCTTTATAAGGTGATAGATATTTATGAAAATAGTAAAATATTAATAGTATTTTTTTAGCAAGTTTAAATTATGGTCTTAGGAGTGAAGAGGTCATCAGTTTGTTGTACCACAAATATCCAATGTGCAATAATTGTGCTCATGCTCCTAGAAGTGAAACAGCTACTAAACTCCTCAGCTTTCCTATACAAAACAATATTATAGAAAGGTTTGTGAAGGCTCTAGTACAAGTCCCGTGATTCTTTCAAATGTTACATATCATTTCAACAAACATTAAACATTAAAATGGGCAATCCCTCCCATTTTTAGTTCTTAGAGGTTTCACCAAAACAGTGATTTGGAATGAAACAGCAAAAAGCAACACGGGTCCTATGGAAAGATATTTTCAGAAATATGTGGTGGAAAACCAAAGTGTAAGATATAAACCACTAGAGCTGTGAAATATTGTACTGTGCCTTTAGAATATGGAGCAATGAAGCAGTAATTTACAATTAAATACCACATTTAGCATGCTGTGTATTCAGAATAACAACTCAATAATATAACACAATAATAACTCAATAATATAATATCCAATACATTCCATGGAAATGAATGTTAATGACTAGCCTCTTTATTAATGGCTAGAAATGAAACTGTTATAAACCTTCCCTGTGGTAGTCAGTAATGATGCATTACTCATATTATTTCCCATTAAAAAATTAATTGTTACTGTGCATTGTACCTGAAGCTCCCAGAGGTATATTTTTGTCCTCAAATGTACGAGTAGAAATTTCTGGTTAAAAACAAAAACAAACCACATTTGTTGTATTCAGAATTCACATACTGCACTGCTTTGTTTTAGAAAGAAGTTATTTCCAGAACTCCTCACCCACATGGGAACCAACTGTTCAAAATAGCTCCCTGTTTTCCTCCAGCCTTCCTCTGCTCCCACCCCGAAACCCTCTTTGTACCCAGACTGAGGAGGAAGCTTTCAAAAGGTCTTTTTGCAGAGGATTTTAAAGTGTTTAAATTCCTGTTCTTATTTTATATCCTCACCACCAGCACACCTGACAGTCAAACAGAGATTAACATCTTTCCAGCACCATTATATATCATATATATCAGCCTTTGTTTCTGCAGCTGACTACGTGCCTGGTGTATGCAGCAATATTTGTGAAGTTTGGTGTAAAATCCATGTTTGGTTCTAAGAGGATCAACTTTTAAGTTTTGTAGTCATTAACCAGCTGTTTCTTAATGTGTGTATTTTCCTATCCAGTTTGCCTATACCATATCCCATTGCCCACACCCTTACAACTCTGAACACATGGACTCATTTCAACCCAACCGATAGCTAAGGAGAGGGGAGAAATCCTTGAAAGAATCCTACTGAGGTAAAGACTGGAGCTGTGAGAAAATTCACATGCGAGTAAGTCCATAGGATTTTTTCAACCATGGAATAAAAATTAATTGGGAGGTACAGTTACACTCTGCTTGGTATTAAATCCATCACAAGACATCAGTCTTTCCTAGTCTAGTTTTTGTTTATTGAAGAGTAAGAGATATTTTAGGTGGGGGCAGAGGGGAGAGTTTGAATTTATTTTTTTCTAAACCTGATGCTTTCATCTTTACCAAATTAATAACTTCTCATGTTTTACAGCCTTTTAATTTTTTTCCCCCTTAAATAATAGAGATGAACCCATTGCTCTTCCCCAGTACCACAAAACAAGGTTCAAGTGTGAGGTCTTCTGCAGTGTATTCCTATTTAGGAAAATAGAGTTGGTAATTATGGTGGGTCATTGTGTTCAAGGAAGACTGACACCTTTCCTCCCAATTCCTTGTCTATATCAAGTCAGAGACTGGCACAGCCAATATCATATTAAAAAGTAGCTTGAATTTTACTACCTGTTTATTTTTACTCATTTCTTGAGTTATCCCTGCTTTAAGTTTGCTACAAAAACTGTGCCTGTCACCTGAGATAGGTAAAAATTAGACACAAAGCTGTAATGCCACATTTCTTCAAGATCCTGAGAATTAAAACTTTTTCTACTGCATTTTATTTGTCTTATATTTTCTGCAAAAGTAAATTTATTTCTTAGGCAGCAAATCAAAGGGAATTTGAAAGTAGCATTTTTGGTCTTCAGGCTATTTCATTACATCAAAAATAAAACCCACAAGCTAGAGCTAATAAGGGAAATACCTGTATTATCAAAAGTACAATTTCTCTACAATGGGAGATTCTATTTACAAAATGCTGAATATGTACTTAATCCAAAGCTGAATTTAGTACAAAAGGCAAAGTTCAATGAAAAATTGCAGTTAAGAGCACTTTTTCCATAACTGCGTTGCCTCTTGAAATCATGTGAAATGCATAAAAAAAATAAAAGGATATAATGAAATGCAATCTAAAAGATAAAATCTACTGATAGTCTGTGTTTACTTTGCTTGATCCAAAATGAAATTTGAAGATCTGATTGTAAAAGGCAAACAGTTCATTATTCCAACAGCTAGAAATTAGACCCTCACCTTTGCATTCAGTCAAAACTTCTTCCTGCCCCAATCCTCTCCTCTGTTCTTCTCTTCCAAACACAAGATGAAAGAGTTTTTCATAGATGTCCGGATACTCCCCAGAGCTGGGTCAATCCTCTCGCAAGACAGTGGCCACGTGGTGCCAAGCCTGGCCAGAACAAAGGAATATCAATATGGGGAAGGTTGTGCTCATGGCTGATACAAGGCATGAAGGGAGTAACAAGCTTCCAATAAATCCTATCTGGGATGTGTGTGGGGGGGATCAGAATGACCTCCACAGCTCTCCATCAGCTTGCACAACTGCACCAAACCAGAAAGAGAAATCTGCCATCGTTATGAACACAGAGGAAACCAGGGGAGCCTTTATGATATGTGGCAGCTCTTCTGTTTTGTTGCCATGTAATAATTCCTTGCCTCTTTCCAAAGAATATCTCACCCTGCAAACCAAAGAGGGAAAAATATTTGCAATAACTGTCCTGAAAGACAGCTTTATGCATTTTAATACAAGTCTCTCAGAGCTCAGTATTCCAACCACTCCTCACACTGTAATCACTTCCCTACCAGACCAATCCCATTGGCTTGCCCACGGGAACACCAGCACCACAGGTGCGCACCATGGGTGCAGCAGCTTTTCTCCTGCCAATAACGCCAGCACTTTCTAGATAGCCAGGAATACCATATCAGCCCTCTCCCTCTGGAGATGGGGTGCTGCACTTCTCTTTGCCAAAAGTATCATACCAAAACACAGCATTTTCTGAAAGTTTCTGTAATAAAAATTCTTATTTCCAGGAGCCTATTCAATTTTTTCTTTTATAGCCTTCTATTTAAATAAAGTCCTCAGATTATTCCTCTGCAGTAGTCTCACACTTCTCACTCCATCCCTTGTCTTCCCTCTGACTGCTGCACAGGAGAAAGTATTTGGAAATCAATCTCTAAATTTTTATTTCCACAAACTCTTTCTTTGCTGAGTGTGTCATTCCATCACTCCCAACTCACTGTGCTATTTCTGCAGCTGGCAATATTCATGTTTTTCAATAAGGCCACGGCTTCTGTACAAATAACCCAGCCCAGTTCCAATGCTAACGATCTTTTCCTCATGCCATTTCTCACTTGGGGTGAAGGTGAGCATGTAAACCAGATGTTTTTGGCAAAAAAACCAAATTCCTAAAGTCATGACCTAGCAAAAGCTAGTTCTTGTGTAGGAAGGACAAGCTGGAGGATTGTTCAACATCCTGCATGATTTATAACAACAAATACAGAACAGCAAGCAGAACATTATATAAGAAAACAGGCTCTCCTTAATTTAATATTGTTATTTATGAATACCTATGCAGTGTTCGCCAGTGCTTCTCCATCTACTCAAAACAATAACTCTAATTACTTTAACAGCTCCATAATTATTTTTTATTTTTTCGACTCGGGCATGCATTGAAATTCAATCTGGTTTTGTGATTCAAGTATGGGAAGAGGAAAACAGATAAACAGTCTTTTTTTTGTGTGTTATTTATGCAAATATATTACTCTAACCAGTTGATCCACTGTTTACAGACAATGCCTTATTCTTGCAAGTAAGAATGTAGTCAAAATGCTAGGAAATGTTTGTTTATCTCATCTGCAAGTCAGATCAAAGCATCAGCTGTTTAAAACAGCTTACGTAGCTCAGTGAAACAAATTGCACGTGTGGTTTCTGCACTGTTCTGACCCATGTTAAAATATAATAGCTTTTTACAGGGGAGTGTATCTAAGTGCAAGAAAAACCACTGCCTTCTAACGGATTGTAGTAATCTCTTTCTCTGTGCCCAGGGATCAAAAAAGAAAGAATTAAAATACTCTCAGTGCTCCCTTTCACACAGAGAGAAGTACAGAAGCATCATTGCAAATGACAGCGAGTCCAACACAAGCCCTTCAGGCAGTGTTTTGTGCTTAGCTGGTGATTTTCCCCCCTCATTTTTTTCCAGTACATTGTTGTCTCTTGCTCAGGCCACTCGAGGATTTGATTATATTCTTTTGGACGTTTTAAAGAATGGAAGTATCTTTCAACAATAATGCAAAATTAAACTGCGGTTTTGAGGAGTTGAGAATTTCTGCTCTTAATCGTGCAAGACCAAATGCACATAAATAACTTACACCCCTTGTACTTTAAACCACTGGAAACCACCATGTGAGAAATGAGTTTGTGGGTTGGGTGACTTGAGGCACCATGGCAGATGAGCACATTCAAAGTGCACATCTAACATGGACACTACTGCTGGTGGCAGCCATCCAATGCATCCAGGAGAGTTCACGGATTTGCAGGAACCAAAGCAGATGTTGGCCTGGAAGGAGAATTTTTTTCCTGACTGTCATCATCTCCCTCCAAAATGACAACTTTGGGAATCTTTTTTAGTGAAAAGTGCACAAAGAACTGCGTAAGCACAAAGGGAGCTGATCGTGAAAGGAGTTTGTAGAAATAATAATGCATGCAATTTAAAAGCAATAATAGATATCATTTGCATTGTCCAGGAAAAGCAACTCCGCCCCCAGCAGCAAATGTAATCCAATTACTAAGGAACCTGAGATTAAAGAATTTTCTCAAGAAAAACAAAAGGTCTGATGTGATAAGCAGTTCTTAGTGAATCAAAATTCCTCTAAGTCTTGTGTGATGTAGGAAATGCAGACATTATTTGTTGGTGTTGCCAGAGGACAATCAAAGGTTGTCATTTATTTCCCCCTTCATCCCCATTACAGAAATTGTACCAGTACCCCTAGGTAAAATTTGTCTGTCCTGATCTCTTCTGCCAATTGAAGGGGCTTCTAAAACCTGCCTGAGAGGATTAGAAAAAACCCTTATCTAATTTAGATGATGTGTTCTCATACTCAAAGATCCAATTCTTGCCTTGAACATCAAAACCACCAAGGAGAAGTGGCCTCAAAGAACAGTCATGCAGACCAAAACATCATTTTTTTTTAATTTCAGAAAATAAACAGAGCTAGCAACCAAAAGGAGGCCTCGCTGGAAAAGAATAAATTTTTAGCCATCATTTAAACACATTTCTAATTGGTGCCTAAAGCCTAACTGTGTCCAAAACTCTTTTATTCTGTTAGGGCTTCAGGACAGCTCTGCCCACAGAATGCAGAAACACACCTTAACCTTCATTTTTAAGAAGGTCAAGATGCAGGGCTACATGTCCAAAGGGGATCATATCCCATTTCCCAGACTGAATGTCTAATCTAATTCCAGAAGAGATCTAGGACTGCACTTCTTAGCAAATATTCCAGATTACTTGCCCTTTTTCTCTGTTTTTAGATTTATACAAATGAGGCTTGGAACAATTTCCAAATAATGAATGCCACAACAGGCTTAGAGGCTTTAAGTCCTATTTTCTACCCTTCAGAAAAGACAAACTGTTGCCTTACTTTTCCGACTCCAGAGGATGGGATGATTAACTGAATCAAAACATGTTTCATCAGGTGAGTCTTGGCAGCTGTAACAGCAAGGGTTATTTAGGATCATCTGAAAGTAACATCACGGAACAATAAAATTCAGTATTTTGTCAGGTCTGTTGCTTTGCTATAGACAGGATGAATGACTGACACATGAAGGGGTCAAAACACTTATTTTTATGCAGCTGCATATTTGTCTTCACCCATTAGGTTCCTCTCTCTGCCTGGTGACATTCCAGGTCTGAATGACAATCCCTCATAGTTTCTGTTTTTCTGTCGCATATGTTTTGAATATCACAGAAAGACAATGGGCAATCCACATTTTTTAAAAAAGCATTTCAAAGACAACGTGCCCATGACTGTAAAACACACTTACTAGTTTTACAGCTTTTCTCTGCTTATGCTGTATTGTGCACAACTCTATGCAGTATTTATAGCAGTTTTCAGAAGTTTACACAGACAAAGTGCACAGTCCAAAAATATTCAAGGCATCAGTTTTCATTATTACTGAGCCACATTGAATGACCAGACAAATTCATTTCAGAAGCATTTTATTCTGCAAAATAGAACGTAGTGAGTTGACTTAGATGGAGGGAAACACAAGAATGAAATTTATTCTACAATTTTACATTCCTTTTGAAACACAGAATGTGTTGAAATCTAGCTCAAAGACTCAATGAAATAAACCAGATTAACCCCTTTTACCTAGGATGGTCAAAGGGCCTGAAATTTAACTGGTATTAATAATTTCATTGTTTGTATTAGATTATCACTTTCAAATCCTCAAATGTGATGGAAGACCTAGATTTACTACAACAATGCAATACGAACCCACTGATTCAATATCCATATTCAGAACCCTACATGTCGATTCATATTCCAAAGGGATATGCTACCATGCAGAACAACACTACACATTATTTGATGGTTTTTAATGCATTGATTTGAAGGCCTTTAAATTTGATTGGTAAGACATAAGGTGACAAGAGGCCAAGGAGAATATAATCACCGGTAGAAGTTTTTGTGTATAATTCCCTTTACCTTATTCTAAAACGAGTTCACCCGCAATAATAACCAAAGCAACTAACACAAGTAGCAATCAGGTGTTTAATATAGTTGCCATCCTTAGGAAAGATGCCAGGGAATGTGTAAAACCATAACAAGTTTTCACCAAAACTAAAGAATATTCACTCAACTCGGTCAAAATGAATAGCAAAATGATCTGATGAGGAGCTGATATTGAAAAAAATTATCCACAGAGTATTAAACATAGCTTTTCCTGATACCAACAGATGAACTTTTTTGTTTCAAACACACTTCTAGACTATATTTATAAAGCACATACTAGCATTTCCTCTATTTGCTTTACCAAATCTCTAGGGATGTTCCAGGATGAGCCCTAAACTCTAAGAACAGTCTGAAAATAGCAACCGAATATATTGTAAAATCTGAAGTTGCAGTATATCAGTAAAGCGTTTTTTCACTTGGAGTTTACACCTGATTCCTTTCAAGGGCTGATCTCAAATAGTAACATTCACCCCAACCACTTCAAGAAATGGCTTTTGACAAAGCCAATTTTTTTAAGAACAGTAGGAGAAATTACAGCTCTGAAATAGGAAAAAGTAGTCAGGAAAACACCAAGACATGAGTCATTACTCTTATTGATTTTGAAGTCTAGAAATCTGGTAAGCAAGATCATATGAAATTACTGTCCACAACAGCTGTTACTAAATCCTCAGATATCACAGCATCTCTTCATCCACTTTTACCAGCTCACTGGAGGAGCATTCGTACCTCGAGATCAATTGCCCTCACTGGACCAAAGAACAGAAATATCTGTAGCAGCTCAACAAACATGGTATCTTTGCATTCTCATCAAAACAAAAGTCTTTTATTGGCAAAATAAGATGTCAAGGTGTGTTAGAAATAGCCACACCCACAACATCAGATATCATTACATGGCTTCATGGAGAAACTCAATCCAATTAGTATCTTTGACCGGATTCCAGAATGACCTGGTGTGCATGTGAAAGTCACTTGCTCAAATCAGGAAGTCCTGAGAGCTCCTGGAAGACATAAGTGAGGCCAGAAAACAGAAAAAAATAATAAATGGAACCTCTCCCTGACCACGTGTAATGTTGCAGGTGATCCTCACTGTTTGCCTGTCCTAGGGTAGGTTTTAGACACTAGAATTGTGAATTTGTTTCTACCCTAAATCTGTTAGATTTCCCACTGCTGAAGCACAAATACATCTTTTAATCAATTTTACTTTTGCTGCCATTCAGCTCCATTCTCTTCTGGCTTCTGAATTAGGAAATGGAACAAGTATGAGAAGTTTCACTGCTTTGTACCATAGGTACCACCAAAATCATCTTTCTCAGTTGTTTCTGACTTAAACAGGTCCAGTCATTGATTCACAAACTCTGCTACAATAATTGAGGTATTATTTCCTTTCTGTAATTTAAAAGCACTTAGTCCTTTATTTGCTTTTCTGACCAGCATGAAAATAGGCAAAAATCCTTGTTTGGTTTTGCACACAGCACTGTTGAGGTGTTTTCCTTTTCCAAATTTATTAACCATTTGATAACCTTAATAATGCACCTGCCTATTTTATCACTTATCCTACCATTTCATCTAGCTCTTCTAGATCCCTTCAATTTCTTTTCCTATTCAGCCAAATAAATCTCAACAATTTTATAAAATCCACCTATTTTGACTCCTATTGTTTAGCACCCTCCCTTAGCTCATTAAAAACACATTTAAAGCCAGTTACCCTAGAACAAAACTGGAGGCTGTCTCTTTGAGAAACCTTGACCGCGTAGAAAAATGATCACTTCATTCCTAACTTGTTCTGTCTCTTAGTGGTTTATTGATCGATATTTTTCTTTAACTATCTTTGACATGTTGCAGTGAACACCTGGAAGCTTGGTTGAGCACTACAAACAGATGAAGCAGAAGAAAAAAAACCCCAAACCTTCAGAGTTCAAAGCATGCATTTGTTACTCAAGGTCTATTCAAAGATTATTTTTAAAATTTATATTCATAATCAACTAAAATTTATATTGAAGAAGACTTGAATCACATATGAATGTTTTCGAGGAATAATTTGAAATTAAGAGGTTTTCATACGATAAATATGAAATATTTAAATAAAAATAACTGGGTTTAGTGTTCCTATGAAAGAAATATTGTAAAAAAGATTGCATACTGTGGTTAGTAGGTTAGTAAGAACATTACAATTTTCAGTAAGTCTTTTTTTCTCTGATCCAGCAGAAACTGAAAGTCCTTGAGAGATAAGTTTAATCAAGGAAAGAAGATTAATTGAGAAGCTGCCTTCTTCCCAAAATACAGGTGTTTTTTTAAGGCTTGCAGAAGACAAAACGAAAAGCAGGCTGGGCGCAAATGCAACACTAGATGTCATATTTTTTACCACACATTTCTTACACAGAGGGAAATGAAATTACCCAGTTTTCTAGAAAAAAAAAAGAGAAAAAGAAGTTCACAACACAATAGAATCAGATTAAAAAAAGTTAAAAACAGCAATAACAGCTGCAAAAAGAAGTTAAACACGTACATGTACACACAAATCCAAGTTGGATAGACAAGGAAAACCTTCCAAGAATATTATGGAGTAACTTGAGCACTTTTGTGCCACAGATAGAGCACTGTAAATCATTTTTTATAGAATGGATATTTACAGACTGCAGGTAGGAACAAACTTTTCTAGAGTTTTATGCATTCTCTGAACATCATAACACATTGCACCTTTCACAGACGTTAAGACCAATTTCACATATAACATTGATTGATATATAAACTATATTTATGGGAGAGCAGTAGCCTGTCTTTCCTGCTCATGAAAGAGAAGGGGAGAGAAGGCGAGCAAGATACGACAAATTACAAGAGATAAAAGTACATCAATCAAGGCAGGCAGCGGGACACTGATGGCTGACAAATACAAGGCAGGTATCTCAGCACCAGAAAACTCTAAAATATAAAGTGGAAAGTTGTTATCTTCCTGAACGTGACAAGGTTAACACTGGCAAAACTTGAAAGTTGTAGAAATAATCAACAAGGAAAGGAATAGTGAAACCATATACTGGAGGAAATGCTGGTATCTAGGGTGGCAGGTGCAAGAAGAGATGGGATTGGTATTTGCTGATAAAGAAGGAAAAAAACATATCAAACCCAGCATCAGCTGTCTTGTAGGAGTAACTCGCTGTTATATCATTAGTTTTGTCAGAGGCATCATGTGGAATCAGAGCACCAGTCTGCAAGGCACCAATATAGACATACACACTGAGAAATGGGAGAGGGACAACAGGGAGAGAAGCTGTTACTGGGAAGTCCTGTAGCAGAAAGTTGATTTACAATTATATTTAAAAGAAAGCTTTCTCCTCCTGCAGCATCATTTCCATTCCCCTCTAAAGAGTTACCCTGAACCCCTACACTTTCTTCCTTCAGAAAAATCCTCAGGAGAGCTCTGTTGCAGTTTAGGTGAAGACTTCTCCCTTTAGAGGCAATATTACCACTGCTGTCAATTGTTTACATTATCAATCCTGAGATATGAAATTGCACAGGTAAGCTACATCATTGGTGCCAAGGAGCTCACACCTGAGCCATTTCAAGCTTCCTGCTCTATTACTGTAATTAATACATGAGTATGCACACCATTTCAGCCTTCGTGCTATGCTTGTTCTTTAAGAGATTCAAAAGCATATGCTCAGTTGCACATGAAGAATTGAAACAAGAACTAGAGACATTCCAAAATACATGCCTGACCAAGTTGTCTCAGGGAAAAAGTCCGTGCATACGAAGCAACAACAATAATTAGGTCTTAGGAAGACAGTGTCAACTCACGAAGTTGCTTCACAATGTCCAGAAGCTCACACATGTATCTACTTCAGAGAGGACACCCGCGGCTCACTGAAACCAAGAATAGGAATTTCATCAACTTGGGGTGCAAATTTTCTCGTTAATTGCTGGAACATTTGCACTCATGGTATCAAAGCAAAGCACATACTAAGTAAGTGGTTTTAGATAGATAATTCTCATCTTCTTGCAAATGGGAAGTGTTTTTCTTCTACTACTTGTATGCGAAGGATTGCTCAGTGTATACCCATATCCACTGTAAATATCATTAATCATAATTATTTTACAGAATCAAAGTCAGAAATTATTTTTTGTTGTCTTTCAAGCGTTCACTTATTTATCACCTCATTGCAGCTAACCATCAATAAACTGAGTTGTTTGGTTTTTTGAATTATGACCTCAAAACTTGCCCTGTGAGACCAATTTACTGTCTGTAATTAATGACTTGTTGCTGCTTGTCAGAACAATGCCCCTTGTCCTGAGAGGAGCACTGGTGTGCTCCCTGTGCTCTGCAGACACTTCCCTCCTCCATCTGCAAAAACATGCTGCTCATTTTGATGCATTTCGAAACCTGCCATAAACAGCAACACCATTTTCTGTCCTGGCAAAATTAGATTTCACGGTCCAGTTGTCCAGGGAATAACGGGAATCCACTTGGCACATGCAAAGACCTGCTGGTGTGGGAATTACCTGTGACTGTCACAGATGACAAGTGTTAATTAATGGGGTGATCTGAAGGAACTATCGTACTGAATGGACCCTTTACCCATCAGAAAAATCTTTTTCACTCCTGACAGCTCTTCCCCAGGCTTCAGCTCCTTCTTGGTCTGTAGAAGTGCAACTTCCAGCCTCAATGGCTACAAATTTGAAGAGAAATTAAAAACAACAATTCAACAAGAAAGCAATTCAATGCACCATTACAAAACACGTTGGCAGTGAAACAGAATCGAAATGAGATGTACAAAGGAATGTGTAAGAGTTCAAAGGACAAAGCACAATGCAATTACTTTTTAGAGATGTGAATATCCTGTATTAAAGCACCAACCAAATGCTGTTGCAGCCTCAACATCTCCCAGTCAAGCCCAGAGATATGACTGATAGATGAAAACAATATATTGCCCCCCGTTGCCATGGCAGCTTTCCTATCGACCTGCTGATCAACACACGGAGCCCAATTTCCCCACGCTGTTAATTTTGTCAGAAGTGTTGGCATCCCTCAGGTTTGGCAGTGTTTCACCTGCTATAGCTTTTTAATGGCATCTAAGTTATGCTGACATGTTATATTAAGTCAATGTACCTGTGTGGGTTGTACAGCCCTGCAGTAAGAAACACTCACTCTTATATGCAATAAATGTAAGGCTCGTTCCAGGAATGACTTGAGCAATTTCCACGTTATGAACTGGGTGCATTCCCTCACACATTTTATATTGGTCCTAAAACATCACAGGTGGGCGCTCAGTAAGTCATAGAATCAGAATATTCTGAGTTGGAAGGCACCCATCAGGATCATCGAGTCTGACTCCTGTCCCTGTGTAGGACATCCCAAAAAAAAATCACTCCATGTGCTCGAGGGCATTGTCCAAACATTTCTTAAACTCAGTCAGGCTTGGTGCTGCTGCAGCCACTTCCCTGGGGAGCCTGTGCCAGTGCTCAACCACCCTCTGAGTGAGCACTTATAGCAGGTGGTGCAATATGCGTGAACAAAGTCAGCAAAGGCACCTTAAGCCCACTCAGAACACGAAGCAACAAGGATAACAAGATGCTCTTTCTGTTAACAAGATACTGTTAAATAAAAAAACTTGTCATGGTAATAAAAAAATATAAGAACAGACACTGCTTCAAAACTGTAGCCAAATTGAGCAATTCTTCTCAAACAAGACGAGATAAAGGCAGGCTTGTTAGTGAAGACACACACAAGGCAAAATAACAAAGACAACAGCAAAATATAAGGAGGAAAACAAGAAGATTAGCTTAGGAAAACAACAGAGAAGAAAATAAAACCAGATATAATAACTCCCTTGTGGAAACAAATATAAAATCAGAACATAAGGAAGTGCCTTACCAAGTATAACAAAAGAAGATGGATGGAAGAGAAAAAAAAAGGACTCCAAACGTGGAAATATCAGAGGGTTCCAAATAGCCACTCAGTCAAAATAATTCCGAGAGGTACTTAAGGAAAAAATGATATTTTGCAGGACTATGTACAAGAACAAAACGTGTCCCTCTCTTGCTAAAGTAGTTAGCCAGTTCCCGTGTCCTTTACCAAACTTTTCTAAGGGGATTTGAATGTACAGCTTTATTTTCCAGACGCTATTATTTGCTCTTGGTTCCCATCAATAACATTAGTCACAATGCTTTTGTGCTTTTCCCTGCAATGGCATTTTGTGAGTCAGCCAACACAGTGGCCCGGAGTTAAATGACAGGCGTCGCTCAGAAAGCACATTCCAGGCTCAGAAATAGCCAAGCAGACCACACAGATGAACACAGGGCAGGCAGACATTGTGTTCTACCCTATGTAATGATATTAGAAAGAGATTGACTTAATATTAAAGAACAGGTCATTTCTTTTGGTCTGAAAAAAATTATGAAAGTTGGTTTCCTGATGTGAAAGTCTAAGGGTCTATCTATAACATCTATTGAAACAGATAGAAAAAAATAAGGTAAGTGGCATTTTTTTGTGTTGATTTCAGAGACCTGTGAATCACTTTCCAACATATTAATCGTAAAGCACAAAAAGAAGTGAGATTTCTTTGTTGTATTAATGTTTTCATGGATAGTTATACAAAAGCCAAACAACAGGCTTAACAACAACAAAGTTAGCCTCCCAAAATAATGTCTTCCTCCCCTATCCACATATCTCCTATATATTTGTAAACATATGCAAAAAGATGGCTCATAAACGTGGACTTTCCTTGGATAAATTTTTGGTGTCAAATTCCTTTTATAAGCCTAAGACTTTATTTCAGGCTGTCTATTCTAAACAGCTGGACAAGCTTAGTTTAAAGGCTTTAGTTTCAGCTGCACAGCATCTTCTCCTCAGACCCAGGAGCAGAACACCACTCCTGTGAGCCTCTCTGACATCTGCTCCACAGCTTGAGACCCTTCGGGTCCTTTCTCATCTTTTTCTGGTTGGCCAATGAACCATCTCCTCCTGAACAGATGCATGTAAGAGACAGGGCTGTTTACTTTTGTTCAGTCCCCTATTTTTGCGTGGAACAATAGCTGTGATACTTCACATTTGCAAAAATAAAACATGGAGTTGCACATCAATCCTATATTTAAGCACCTTCTGTCGCATGCAAAATAAATTTACCAAAAATATTCTTCTGAGGAACAGGCAAGTGAATTAAAAGTGTCCCTACATTTGAAAAGAAAGCCCCATAATGTGTAAACAATTGATTGTTTGGTTCACTGCCCATCGTGAACTTTAGCAGGCGGTTTGGTGAACATCTCTACCTGTCCAGTTTTGCCTTCTCTTGGAAAAGAAAAATAAAATCTGCTCTTATAAACACTGGTGCAAATGAGAGCATGACATTGCTGTGCAGGGGATGCATGACCCCAGAAGCTGCTGTTGGTGTCTCCCCAGTCTCATTTCTCAGCTTTAATGACCATCAAAGCCTGCTTTTGAATTTTCACTCCCTTATTTGATAGAGAAAAAGGACATAGGATAAGGAAGACAGATGGTGAACCCTTCTACCACCTTAATGACCTTGTGATGGGCAGAAAGGTGGTGCCAGGAGAAGACCTTACTGTGGAAGAGGACACCCTGGCTGCCCCGTGCTGATGCAGATAACCTCTACTGCTGGTAGCTGAATGGAGAGGAGGAGAGATTTTGCTTTAACTGATTATCCTTTATAATACAAAACCATAGCTGCTAAACTTGGTTTTTTGAGTGTTTGGTGGTTTGGTTTTGTTTCATTTTTCGCTAAAAAGATAACATTTAACTCCTCTCATAAGTTGGAGATTCTGCTGACACCCAACCAATACGTCCATTGAAAATTCAGGAGTTACTCACCCCTCGCACACAGTTCTCCCTCCCCTCTTTGCAAAACAGGAATTTGTCCTGTGCAAGGACATCTTCCTCTGCACAACTGCTTTATCCATTCTGAAGGTGGTTAATTTTAACTACCAGGTTTGATAAATTACATATTAAGTGTTCTCACTGATGAGTGCACAAAACACGTACAGAAAAGTCACTGTCCCTTCTTGGGTTATTGATTGAGTAGGTTCCGGATGTAGCAGATGCAGGACTCCATGAACACGTGCAGTCTGCTGGGATTGTGACTGTTCTGTGTTATGTGAAGATATAATTTAAAAAAAGACCAATGCTTCTGAAAGTTGCTTTAGGTGATAAAAAGAAACGCATACTTATCAGAACTAAAATCAAGAAAAAGATAAGGAGGAGCTGAGTTATCTTTAGAGTGATAAGAGTGGTGGAAAACATTATCTACTGAATTTCAAAATGTGCATCAGGCATCCTTCATGCACTGAAAAAGCCTCAGGCTCTCCTAAATATGCTGGGTTTATTCTGTTCCACATTGATTGTAGAGTGAGAACTAAAATTAGTCACTTTTTTTTAAAAATAAATTAATTGTTCAGGATCATCCTCAATTATGGTGATGACAGTAAGTATGCAATACCATGCGGTTTCTACGTTGGCTACTTTTAAACCTCTGATGGGCACTTCTTTAACCCCACTGCCCAATGGTAGGAAGTGCCATATGGAGATATAAACATCTCCTGGTACAGAAAACTCTCTCCCCATCTTACAGTGGGAGGCCCTGGCAAACAGTCCTGTTTTAATGGTTATCACTGCAATAACTTCAATTCTCTCCTCACCCACTTTTCTATTCCTCTTCCCTCCCTCATCTTCTCCTTCCTTCCAGGCCTATCTATTTTCCCACATCTTCCAGGAACATCTGTATAATCCACCCTAAGTGTTGTTTTTCTCCAGTTTATTACTTGTGCAGCACCCTGTTTCAGTCAAGCGTCAAACCCCTCCTTGCTAGTGACAATTCTCTTGATAGCATTCAGTTCTATGTGCTCCTGCATTGCCCCAAATTACAGCTTCCACCTGCAGCAATCTCTAAGTACCTCCATTCCCAACCTCTTTTAAAAGGTTGCCTAAAACAAGTAAATGAAAAGCCTGCTGGTTGACCTAATTGGCTACTGTTAGGTTGTCACTCAGCTCCACCTCCCACTAGCCATTAAGCTACAGGGCATCATTTCCTGTTAATTAATAGGCTCAATTACAGTATTTTTCATCCGAGCTTCCTTCCACTGCTTTACAACCAAGCAAAACACACTGACAGACCCAAACACACACTCTTGGCCAAATCATGATCATCAGCTTAGCTTACTTTGTGACCTCTACTTGCTGATGGAGCTCTGTTTCTCAACATGTGATTTCCTTCCATATGGCTCACAAAAAACACAGGGGAGTGGTGCACTTGGAACTGCTTGGTTCAACACATTTGTTATTTCCATCGTGGTGGCCCAAAGCACTGATTCATCATGAAATTACACAAGCAAGGAAGCAGCCAGCCAAAAAAAACCCAGAACTGGAAATACAAACAGCAGTGGAAGAAACCCTAAAAGACTGTTAAGCAAACTATATTGAAGATCTACTTTGATCCTTTATCTTAATTTTGGTGTCCATAAGAGCTAAGTTGCAACCGATACAGAAAATGAGTTTGTTATCAATGGTGCTAAGACAACCTTAAAAAAAAATATCTCCCTAGGTAGAGCTTCTGCTTTCTAAGGGTTATTGAGTGCTCTTATCTTCCCACGCATACATTTGATTTGTCTGCCTTCCCCAACGCCCTCTTACTTCCACCTTCAATCCAAAGCCCAAGAGCTGTTGAGGCAGGCCTGAGAACAGGCTGCAATTAAATGTTGATGATGCTCTATTCACACACAACTCCTCGAGACAAAGAAGAGGCTGCCACATACCACAAACTGTACTCTCAAGTATGAAGTCCTGAGAGGGAATAACTCATCAGTGAACAGTTGTCAGAAAGGGTGCTTCTTCTTTGCTGTGGGAACAGGTGAAGGGAAGCATTGCAGAAGAAATTGTTTCACTGGAGAGGCCACAGAGAGCTGGCAAGAGCAGCAGCCTTGTTTGAAGTCTGAAGGTAAGAAAGATGCCATGTTTTGAAAGAGACATGCAGTAGGGGAAAGACACCAGCTCCCCGAGTAGCTCTTCTCTGAAGCATTCCCAGATGCTCAGACCACGTACAGCTGTGTTGTCCAGCAAAACACACATAAAGGAACATTATTAAGTTTTTGTTCTCATGATTAGTCTGTGTCTTTAAAGAGGTTAACTCAAATTACATTGGACAATTATAATGGGACTGTGCTGAGTCTCCTGAGAAGTTCAAGTGTGGGGTCCACCTGGCCAGAAGCTGTCCTGCTCCTGGCACTCTCCAGGCATCATAGAATCACAGAATCATTATGGTTGGAAGGGACCTCCAGGGTCATCAAGTCCAACCTTTATCCCATCATATTCCTAACCATTAGACCATCAGACCATGACCTCAAGTGCCTCATCAACCCGTTTTTTGAACACCCCCAGGGACGGTGACTCCACCACCTCCCTGGGCAGCCCATTCCAGTGCCCAACCACCCTCTCAGTAAAGAACTTCTTCCTAATCTCCAACCTAAACTGCCCCTGATGGAACTTGAGGCCATTTCCTCTCATCCTGTCATTGGCAATTC
Organism: Aegotheles bennettii; assembly: GCA_013398125.1. Lineage (NCBI taxonomy): Eukaryota > Metazoa > Chordata > Aves > Caprimulgiformes > Aegothelidae > Aegotheles > Aegotheles bennettii. The sequence continues at coordinate 212,271 of VZRW01012680.1, read as the reverse complement.
TGGAGAAGAGACCATCAGGTGGTGGGGATTAGTTATTGGAGTGGTTTTCCCTCCTACAGAGACAGTTCATAAGCTAACGATGTTGGAGACTGTCTTCTCAATAAATAGGCCCTCAGCTGGAAACCAGGCATTGTAAGCACGAGAGCACTTTGTTGTTCTACTCAGCAAGAGAAAGCACCAGCACTATGGAATAGACACGCACTCAGTGGTCTGAGAGTGATGGAAACAGCAAAAAATAACCCAAACCAAACCAAAACAGAAAAGCAGGCACCTTTGGGAGGCTTTTTTTGTTCCCTAAGCACTGAGCTGGCTGGATACACAGACCATGAATGTGTCTAGGCTGGGGCAGGGAGAGTGGGGAGCAAGCTTCTTTATGCCCTTCTCTTCTCTTACCTGTTCACCTCCAGCTTGGCAAAATCAAGTCTAAGGTACATCTCCTTGTCATGTCTAAGTCACTGAAATGCACACACATTCACTCTGTAGGAAAAAAATAATTAAGAAACAGTGTGTGAATAATATTAGCCCATTTGTTGCTTTTCATAGAAGCCAACCCCATCTATCCTTTTGTTCCCTTTAATGTACAGCTTCTGCCTGGTTTCAGTCAAGTATTTTCTGTGTCTGCTCTTAGTGCACTTTTTAATATAATTTGTTGTTTTGGGGGTTTTTTAACAGTATCTTTTAACTCAAAAACTTTATGCATAAGGAGCAAATGCCGTTGATGTTTAGTTTTATTGCAGAAATAAAGCATTGGGTCCAGGGTAAGTCTGCATTAGTGGATAGCACAGACTTTAATCCCAGATGGCAAATGTATCTGAAATGCTGTTCCAATGTATTTGCAAGGATGGCACTGAGAGCTTTTGCCTTGAAGATGACAGGAGGACATGCACACACACAGACAGGCACTTGCACAAGATGCACATCTGACTAGCAAGCAGCACTAATAAACTACATATTAATGAAGGTGAATATGGATCAGGGAACAATAAAAATGCCATATTTGCAATAGGTCTCAAGTCATAACGCAGGTGGCTGCAACAATCAATCAGGACTGTGGATTTTATTTATGCTTCCTTCTCTGAAACAGCAACTGTGTGATCAGGAATCATGTCACTGCGTAGCTGAAAGGAGTCTTAACCCCAGCAGCTTAATCTTATGGTTATTACCCTCAGCTTCCCCCACCCCTGCAACAGCACATGAGCTTCACAGGCAGAAAACTATCACTGTGTTCAACAAATCCTCACGTACTTTCTGTCCCCTGTCAGGGTATGGTATTATTCAACATTTGGATGAGCAGTGACCTCATGTGCTATTGCTGCATCCACGACACTGTTGTCTCTTCTCCAGCTGGAGCTGCTGGGTGCTGCCATCAAGTCAAATGAATGATGCTAATGCACACAAGAGCTGGCTAAGTCAATTGGAAGAAAAGAGCATCGCTGAAATAATTCAATCTGCATAAAACACCTTTTTCTGGCACGGCAATATATCCACTTGTAGTTAATTATGACATCTTCAGCAATTCCTGCATTGATTGGAAGGAGGGCATCATACATCTGGGCTTCTCAATCAATTGTTCCTTTCGCTACATTTAACTGCTGGAGAATGCAACAGTATTTTGTACAGCTATTTTGTTGTTCACAGAGAAACGCTTCTTGGAAAACACCTCAGATTCCAATTTATTTCAAGTCATTAGAGCAAAATCTTTCAAATGGACAATATGATTCATAAAGTCAGAGAGATACTTTTATGAACTACCTTATGAATTCTAAACCTTCAATATTTGTTATAGCTCTTTATTCATTTGCTCTCTGAAAAGAAAGAAAAAAAGCTCACTGAATAAAGAGGAAAATGATTCTCAGATTTCAAACAATAAGGGCATTAAATTAAAAAATCATTTATTTCAGTGCCTCTCATGCTGCTTAATCATAACCACACACAATTGTCTAGCCAGGCTTTTCAGCCCGCACGCAGCTATTCTGTGTCTTTGAGGCATAAATTGAAAGTGAGCGACTCTGACAGAGAGCTGAGAGGAATACACAAACTCTGAAGTGGAACTAAAACAGCAAACTTCATTTTCCTTCATGACCCCTTCCCAAATATTTGCAGTTCACACTTGGCTACCCCCATACTCCGAGAGACACCAAAATATTTACCCATTTGGGTAAATAAAATAAAGCAGCGAGTCCCATCTGTATCCAAACAGCTCTATCCCTCTGAAAGCACAGCATCCATCAGATATTTTAATGATCCATCCTGGTCCCCTAATTGCAGACACTTTTCTTTCAGCACAAAGCTGGAGGAGCACAGTGCCCTGCCAAGAGAACTGCTCAGTCCCACCAGCCCCGAGCTACCCCTGCTGAAGAGACAGCACAGCCTTCATAACTCAGCCAGTCTGGCTTCCTACAGGTACCCCTGCACGTATGGTCTGCCAACAGCCCAAGGACAACCTCTTCTAGAGCCATGGAGCACTGGGAGAAACATCACACAAGTCAAGAGACGTAAAGGCTCTTGCCACTTCTCACAGTATGAGCACTGGTTTCCATACTGGAGAAGGCAAAATATGAAAAAGCAGGAAAAAATTCAAGTATGGAAAGGAATATTAAGCAAAAAACTAGGTAATCTCATAAATACAAGCTCTGCATTCAACACATCATAGCCAACATTTTCAAACTCCAGCTGTCTCCAAAACGCTAAACCATGGCCACCTTTTCTGGGAGAGGGTGCACAGCTACACGGCATGTTTGGTACTGGAATTCACATATTTATTGTGACTCTTTACAGACTCAAATATCCCAACCACATCCATATTTCTCCAGAGATCTGCAACAACTTGTTAAGTTGTCACAGACAGATGCTATTCATTCTGCTGCTCCAAGCTCCTGGACAGGTAATATTGCTGCTGCGTGAGCCTAATAACTCGGGATCCAGCTGCTTCTCTGCCGTTTACTTTTTGTTCTTTGCCATTCATCCTGTTTCCTATTTCTCCCTTTTCATTTACTGGATAACTCTTACTCATCCTTTTTCATCCATCCACAGTCATGACTTTTTTCTAGTGTTTTCTGTCTAAGCTATTTTAATCTAATCTTTCATGGGTCTGCTGGCTCAGAACGAGAGCTCTCCTTTCAGACCTCATTTATCATGTTACCATATGGCAGTATTTCTTGATTACTGGTAAGGATTCAAATTTTCTCTTTATTGTTATAAAAAAAAATCTATTATGAACCTCTAGACTCTTCTGTATTGTGCAAAGAAAAATAATTATAAAAAGTACCCGCTCTCTTTAATACCAATAATTTGTCATCTACTGAGCATTTTTTCTAGGTATAATAGTAGTCTGACTAACTCATTAGCTTCATACTAAATACAGCAATTTTGCTGTCTCCTAGCCAAATATTTCTAATATTAATGATACAGTTTAGATAAAATGATTTTGAAAGTTGTACATACAGCCATTTCTGTGTGCTTATGCAATGATAATTAATTATCTTGAAGTTTTCAACTCCAACCTTTCACTTCCAATTATACTTTAATATTTCTGATGAACACTCTATAAGAGTTTTCTATCTTAAATTTCGTAATCTGGTTTGACACTAAACCACTTCTGACTGGAAGGAAGGAGAAAGGAGACGCGTGCCTGGGAGCACGTTCACCTCGCAGCAGACTTCAAGCAGCAAGTTGCAATGGGGAAAGAGGTTAAGAGCATCACAGGGGGTGCCAGGAAAAAAATTATCTACACTGTTAGCATCTGAAGTACTGCTGTTGTGCAAACATGGAATTAAAAAAAGGATACAGCTGCACATGAATACAGGGAAAGCAGTTCCTTCATGCTTGCAAGGGGCAGGGGGGAGACGCACAGCAGGAAAATGCCCTCTACTGCACCCTCACCATGCTCATCTTGCCCTCCAGACCACATTAGCAGGGCCAGGAAGACCATTTTCTCATCTCAAAGCTCTTGCCTTCCTCTATCTGGCAAAGTCAGAAGCCTCTTGTCCTCCTACACGTGTGAGCTGGCATTGTTTTAGCTCTTCCTCACTTGCCAGCTCCTTGGAGTGCAGAGCTGGGAGAGCAAACCCAACCCTTTGTTGTGCAAACCCAACAGCAGCACCACAGCCCTTTCTTCATAGCACACAGAGCCACACTTAGGCTTTTTAAGATTTAGGCTTCATAATGTAAAACTTTTAAAGCAACTACACATTATCAAGAAAAACGTATTCTTAAGGATTTTTTTATTATGGTCTTTTTCAAACAGCGCTGAAACTCCTCTTTGTCTTCACTAATAACTTGTCAGGCACTGCTGCAGCTCTTCCCTCTTTACTAAAGTGGTGTGAGCCCCCCTAGCAAAGTTGAGAGCATGGTCTGGAGCTGTTTGCTCCAAGAGATGGAGTCCAGGACACAAGGAGTCCCTGGAAATGGGCGTCTTTAGCTCAGGCAGGAAAAAACTGCTTTTAACTCTATGCAAAACTTTCATGGCCACGAGCATCACAGAAACAAGAAAAAAAGTCTGTGAAATCTTTGACAACTCTTTCTGCTGAAATTTAAAAAGAAATTGTCTTAATACACTGTGATTAAATTTCCCAAAATTACCTTAAACCTTACGAATACACCCCCACAAAATTAAAACCTTCAGGAGCAAACCACCCTAGACTAAAACTCCAAGCAGTATTTGTCTCCAGTGACTCTCCCACACGTATTATCAACAGCTGAACGAGACCAGGACAGTTGCACAATATTCAGAAGTTATTCTAAGATGATGAAGGGAGTGGAACATCTCCCTTATGAGAAAAGGCTGAGGGAGCTGGGGCTCTTCAGCTTGGAGAAAAGGAGACTGAGGGGTGACCTCATCCATGGTTACAAATATGTAAAGGGTGAGGGGCAGGACGATGGAGCCAAGCTTTTGTCAGTAATGACCAATGATAGGACAAGGGGCAATGGATGCAAACTGCAGCACAGGAGGTTCCATGTGAATCTCAGGAAGAACTTCTTTCCTGTGAGAGTGCCAGAGCACTGGACCAGGCTGCCCAGAGAGGTTGTGGAGTCTCCTTGGCTGGAGACATTCAAACCCCACCTGGATGCGTTCCTGTGTGATGGACTCTAGGTGACCCTGCTCTGGCAGGGGGGGTGGACCAAATGATCCTTCGAGGTCCCTTCCAACCCTAGAATTCTGTGATTCTGTGATTCTAGACTTCCCTCAGTGCTCAACAGGGATGACTATCTACAGCTCTGTGGATTCATTTGAAAAAGTGAAAGTCTCCAGCATGTTTTGCACAAGTAAAATGTTAAAAGCACCAATAAGTGCAGCTGTTGTGCACTAATCTCAGCCTTCAGTCTCAGCATCACTGGAAGTTTTTCCCTCCACATGTTCAGAACAGATCCAATTTTTCCATCTTTTATTTGCATAGGTAGGGACAGTTTATTCAAGCCAATTATCTCAGCATGATTCATCATCATGATGCTCTAAAATAAAAGCAATCATGCTAGATTGGTTGTAATTAAAAAGGTATTTTTACTTTTGAAGGAAAATTACCTGTTGTACTGGCAACTTTTTCCAAACAAAATCCGGATACCTGTTGAACTGGTGTGCTGAATTTTTTCCTCTCTCTGAAGCTCAAGTGAGCAGCTCCCTGCTCCATCTTTTCCTTGGATTAAATATCTGTAAAAATGGAGTGAAAAGTTCTGGTCCATCCACCTAAGCGAGAATAAATTTTTATTGATCCATTTTAGTCAATAAATCTGCCCGTTTTGCAGCACCACCAAGCAGTGCTCACACACAGCACTGCCAGGGAAGGAACTACAGGAATTGGGGACCTGTAAACCACTCCGGAGGAGGAACAGGGAATGGCTTTCACCCAGTGAGATTTTTCCCAGAGCAGCTCTCAGTCATGCACTTCCAACTGCTAATTAAACATCACCTAAGTGATGAACTCAACCCCTGGCAGATTGCAAGAAGCCTGCTTGTAGGTGAAGACTCATCTTGGCACTGAAATCTACTCTTGTACTTAACTGTATGACCCTTGGTCCCCCCTCCTCTCCATCTGAAACCGCAGTGTGACCCTCTGTGCTCCCGTGCCACAGCATCTCACCTGCTCACAGCTTCGGACTAGGAAGTGCTGGAATACTGCAGAAATAAACTCAAGACTTAACTCATTCCTACCAACCTCGGATCAGAGTGCATAGAAATAATAATAAAGATTAAGTAACGACAGAAATTAGAAACAGCCTCTTTTAGAGCTTATGGTCATGGCAATACACCTCACCTTTATTCTTAGGGATGGGAGAGGGAATATACGGAATCATTTAGGTTGGAAAAGACCTTTAAGAGCATGAAGTCCAGCCATAAACTATATTATATTCTATATGGAACAGAACATTTCAGTGGGAAGGGACTTACAACAATCATCTAAGTCCAGCTGCCTGACCAACTAAGGTTGACCATAAGTCACAGCAAGTTAAGGACGTTGTTCAAATGCCTCCTACACATTGCCAGGCATGGTGCATCCATCACCTCTCCAGAAAGCCTGCTCCAGGGTTTGACCATCCTCTTGCTAAAGAAATGTTTCCTAACGCCCAGCCTAAACCCCCCCTGGTGCAGCTTTGAACCATTCCCATGTGCCCCAGGATCCCAGGGAGAGGAGATGTCTTATGTCTACATATGCACTTAGAAGTACATACATATTATGGGCAGCTCCCTGGTACTACAGAGAAGTACCTCTGTGTTCTTTCCTAAAAAGGCTTTGCAAGTGTAATGTCCAGAGAGGGCCACAAACCTTAAGGCTGTAAAAAGAAAAAAATAAAGTAAAATAATATAAAAAAATAAAGTAAAATAATATAAAAAAAATAAAATCACTGCTCAAATTTCTCTTTTATTTGCAGAGAAAGCAATTTGTAGAGGTACCAGGCAGAAGGAAATAGAGACAGCAGCCTGTACAAACCAAAATGGGAGCCCCTGAATGCAGAGCAGCAGTGGGCAGCACACCCAGCAACCCAACCAGCAGCTTCTGTACCCTTTCCTGAGTAGCAAACATATTTATAGTCTGGACAATACGCTTCAAATAGGAATTGATGTTCTGCTTGCAGAGAAATGAGGCTGTCTCCAAACCGAACTACAGCTGCATCATCTTTAAATACCTGAAATGTTCAGATACCTGATGCTTTTTAAATGTCACTCTGTCTCTGATCTTTGCAGATTATGAAACTCGTTATCATCCCCACAGCCAGTCTTTCACTCTACCACTTTCTTCTTTAAAACTCCTGTTTTCTAGCAGAGCTGAAGTAATGTTTAAAACAGGATATAAGCTACAATAGTGACAAATCACAGCAATTAGTTAGGTTGGATCCCAGCAACACTTCACAATGCGAGCAGATCAGGTTGTTAATTTGCTTCAGGCACTACCTGACCTCTTGCCTACCTACCCCCTGTTTCAGAAGAACTGCATTTATAATCACCTTAGTGGCTTGGACGATACGAGGATCTCAAATGAAATCAATTCATTCCATTTCCCCTTCCGTGTTTCTAATATTGTTTCTGAAGTATCATGACAATTTAAAATAATTACATTTTAATTAGTGCTGATTTTCAGTGGAAGTCACGCACAGACACTTAACAGCTTCCACATTAGAACCCAAATAAGTTCCCTGTGATTATCTGGAGACTCAAAAGCAGAAATAATTAGATATTGGTATAATCTTTGTTGATTTCTTTATAAAAAAAAGACCTCTAGCAGGCTGTATAAGCAGCACATATATGCCAGAGTGAGAGAAATAAGCAAAATGAACAGACAACAACCAACCCAAACATGCAAACTAGAATTCACAATTGTCTAAAACATCTACTTCAAATTTACACTTTTAGTAAGATCACAGCACTTTAAAGGATGACAATATACAGTCAAACAAATATTTCAGTATTTTGTAAACACAAACCTAAGGGCTTGTGGGGTTTTTTTTATTTCCTAGGAGTTATTTAGAGAAAGTACCTATTCAATACCTTCTTTTTTAACACCATATATCCCCCCACGAGTCCCCAAAGACCCAGTGAGGTTCTTGCTCTTGCCTTCACCACTGAAGCAATGCTGGGCAAAGGTGGACCTTGGGTAACGAGCATCTCAGAACGGAAATCAGTATTGCTGCAACTTAGGGCAGATAATGTATTGCCAGATTTTTCTGAAGCTCACTTTGATTATTTATGCAAAAGTCCTTGCAATTGTTTCCCCCCTCCTATGCAGTGTGCCAAGTCCTCTCTGCCCAAGCGTGGCAGCAGTTCCCAGCAGCAGCCTCAGTTCCTCCAGCAGCAGATCAGGATTCCCAGCCCCAAGCCCCACTTGCATGTAATTCTGCTTTGCTCCTTTGATGTGTTTTTTAACAAGGGATTCCAAAGCATTTTTAGCACCTCCTTTATGAGTTATTTGGATATAGCTGCACTCATTTCACAAAGGCAGAGATTCACCAGTCACAGATATTCACTGGGAATGAAAGTCAAATGTCCTAATTAGTCACATAGTCCACTAATCACTTGATCATCTGCATTTCCTGAAGCCAAAGCAATTTAATTTAAGTTCTGGGGGTATTTGTGCACAGCAGGATATTACCTTGAATTAGGATATGTAGCTAAGAAGGAAGTACATTCATTTCCCTAGAAAAGCTTTTTGCTTTGAGTACAATAGCATGAAAAACCCACAGCTCAGTAGCAGAGGTACATTGCCAACATACCTAACCCAAGTTTTTTTGACAGCCTGAATTATGGAAGTGCTTTTGAACTCCAGAGGAAGAACAGTCGTGTTGCTCCTAGACTAAAGTTGTCTGTGAGCAATACATTTTGCAGAAACAGAGCAGAGCTTTAGAGAGTGGGTTTTTAAATGACATGACATTACTCCTAAAGGAAACATTACTGACAACAGCATGCAAATGTTTGGTATAGTGTTTGGCACAAAGAGAGAACATATGGTATTTAATGCAAGCAAATTAAATAGTGCTATGTTACAGTCAACTGGAGATCCATCCTACTGTAGCAATCCCAAACCCGGTATAAACCATTTCCCTCCAGATTTGCACCTGTACGAAAATGGTTGAACATATGCATGGTTGAAGCAAGTGTGCATTGTTACATTTTATCCAGGCTTTCCAGCTGCATACAAATGATGGATTCTAGGTAAAGCTTACGGTAAAATATTTCAGCAATTTAGAGTTTCTCCATTTCTGTTCCTGAACTCAAGTGCAATATGCAATCTCAGATTGGCCATCTGCATTTCCCCTTCCATCACCAGTGGGTTTTCTGTTCTTTATTTAACTGAATGGATTCAAATGCATCAGCAACTATCTACAGACCAGAACTAACTATCCAAAACCATATGCTGCCAAAGAAAATGAAGTCTAGAAGAGCCTCCCCGACCATGGTGACTTGTATCACATCAACAAAGATGAGGTTGCTCAACCCCACGCTGTGCCCTGTATTACCAGAATGATCCAATCCTGCCCAGATGTCAAGTGTTTAAGCAATGCAGGCTGCTGCATCACAGCTGGAGAAGACTTTCCATCCCCATACTGTAGGCATGGGATGATGGACATCAACCACAGCTCTTGGCTTTCAACGGCATTACCATGCTATGGGCTTCATTTCCCTCCTCTCCCCCCCCACCCCGTAAAATACAGGGAATCTTTATCCTGTAATTTTAACTCTCTGGATTTTCTTCTACCTTGCTAAAATCTACCATGCAGTGCAAATAACCTAAACTAAATTTCCTGTGTAATGATATTATAATCACTGGATCTTCAGTTTCACCATGTTCATCAGATTTGGCTCCTTTTCTAGGATGAAACCCAAAAAAATCTCTCTGTTCCCATTGGCTGCTCAATAGACTGTTCAGGGAGATAATTTTGTTTCACCTCTAGAAACACTTGAAGCTATTCTGAAAATATTCCTGCAGTCATTGCCAATAAAATAAACTAACTAAAATCAAAGCTTCTGACTTCTTCCACAAAATTCAAACATCTATATTGACTAACATTTTCTCTTCCCTTGCCCTGCCTTACAGACCTATAAACATCTAACTCTTTTGTGCAAGTTTACATTATAATATTCCTTTTAACCCATCCTTGATGTAACAAGCTAAGTTACACTTTGCAATTCCTAGAAAACTTGTCTTTTAGTGTTTTAAATTAGAGACCAATTTTGTTACCTTCACATATTTCATTACACAATTGTCCTATTGAAATGATTTATTTCTATACTTTCCTATTGCTGAGAGTTAGTACTAAAATACGATGTTATGAACTATAGTCTCAGAATCAATGTCAAAATGTTTCAGCCATTTTTATGCTAAACATCATCTCTATGGAAACACAGTTAAATTTAATATGAATTATCATAGATATTTCTAGTAATCCAGACCAGTATTAAAGCGTCCAGACTAGTCTGAAAGGGAACAAACTAAGAATTTAGGTGTCTGAACTCACTTACCAGACACCTTAACCATAATCATTTGTATCTCTATACATTAACCTTCTCTTCTGCAAAAAGAATTGTCTTGATGGCTGTAATATGAATTATCATTTGAAGTCTCCGAGTTCTCCACAAAAAATCTCAGAAAATATTAACAGAGCCCTGTCTACACTTTGTTTGATTAATGAATTAACAGCTCCTACAGGCACTTTCATCAACTCTTTAAGACAGCTCATAGGAGCAAGTATTATTTCTAGCTTTCCATATTTAAGAAAAATGAAACTTTTTTTAAATACATTTATGTGGAGAGGTTGGGAAGCGTGGCAAAGTGAAGAGACAGTCCCACACTCGTTATTTTTATGTTAAAAGACGACGTATAACAAACAATATTTTAACCAATCGGGCCCCCAAAACCTCTAAATGTTAATCTTGCCCAGTACAAATTCTATAGAAGTTAAGCCATTTCCAAGTTCATGCCAGACAGAGCCTCAGTGGCAAATGATGGTGAACATAATGAATGGGCCACACAGTTGTCTGCTCACGTGAGGATTTAGTCCAGTTTAGTAAGGTCTTCCCTTCCGTTGGGAAGAGCAGCAGCTTCCCTAGGACACCTTAACACAGGGTACAAGTGGGAATTCCCCTGCATGAATGGATCTGAACACAAACATTTGCCAGAGCAATGGGAAGGTGACATAATGTAGTGATGACATTTAGTGTATTTGATTAACTTATTAATATGCAGTATAAAGTGATTCCCCTTAATAACCATGTATCACCTTTTTGTGCTTTTATTGTTAATTGTTTTACTGTTTATTGTTAATTGTTTTAATTGTTATTGTTTTACTATGTCTAGTCTATTTTAGCACTAAGGACTAACTTAAGTTACACTCATTTAAGTCTTTGTTAGAGGACTTAACTAAGTGTTAGTCCTTTATTAAAGAAGACAAATCAATCCTGCTGAGAACAGTCATCACAGAGCATCCTGAGCATCCCTTAGAGTCAGAATAGGAGAATGCATCTTGCCCATGCATTTCAAGCCAGGACACAGTTCAGACCAGGTTATGCTACTGAAAACAATTGTGCTGGCAAGTGAAAGGCATATTTCAGCCTAAAGTATTTCTGAAGTTTAACAGGAGAATTGCAAAGGGCCCCACGTTTCAGGCTTCCTGAGAAATGATATTATCCAAGCCAGCCCGGTGGACAATTAAAAGCAGGCAAGCCCAATTTTTATATTGCTTTAAAATATTATTGAACTACTACATCCAGAAACAGAAGTTGCATTCAACACATGCCAGTAAGATATATAGCAAAAACCTAGAAAATACACTGAAATGCCCTTAAAATGAAAATGCACTGAAATTATTGTGTGTGCAGTCTGGACACCTGCCCTGGACAACACCGTGCAGCCAGCTCCAGGGTTTTCACATTTTGAGGCAGAGCTCAGTGTTTTTGGCCCTTATTTCACCACTTAATTTGTATTTCAAGATTTCAAAAGCTCCTGGGGAGTGTGGAGGAGGCAGGTAAGTGTAGCAGCTCTGGTCCATCCTAGGGGAATTTCTACTTTTTCATTATCATTGGTGTCTTCTCTCGCCTGATTTAATCAATAGGCATATTATATGTCAACAGTCAGCACCTCTGTGTCAGAACTAACAATAAATCAAATCAGCACTATAAATACATTGAAGATTATACAAGTCTGCCCAGTTTTTTTGCTGCCAAGATAAAAATCCCAGCAGTGACAGCTACGGTGTCGCAATTTGCCAAAGGCACCATATCAGCAATGTGAGTCTTGGGGAAAGGAATTAGCAAGACTTAGGAAAAAAAAAGTTGAAATAGTTGGGGATTGGAAAGAGAGAAAAAAAGAATTCTATATCTGTAAGTTGACACACCAAGAAACTGTTCTGAAAGTGTTGGTGTCTGGTGTAAAATTGGAAGATTTCAGGACAGAACAGTACATTTTGGACAAAAAACCCCATCAAACCCAAAAGATAACTCATTTTTACAGTGGCATAATGATAGTTATTGATTTATGAGTGTTTAGAGAAGTCAATGGCTCTACGTAACATTATCATGAGATACTGCTCTGGACATCATTAGACATTACAGCCTGAGACATAAAGACAAAAAGCTCAATATAAAAGAAGGTTTAACATGCTTTTTCTGTGATAAGCAACAGTAAGTTCTACAGAAACTCCTTTTTTTTGGGCCATATTCATATTAATGCAAATAATCATATTAATAATCATATTAATATCATATAAATATTATAAATAAATAAATAAAAAATATAAAATATAATAGATAATATATAGAGAGTAAATATTAGTATGATTATGTATATGATTTATTTATATGAATGCAAAGGTGCTAAGAATCTCTATTCTCTACCTGAAAACTTTCTACTCTGGTACTTCCTGTCACTCAATAAAGAATATTTATATAAAAGATCAGCAATCTTGACTAAAAAAACCCAGAAAAGTGCATTTTAAATCATAATCCAAACTGTGAGAACCAATTCTGAAATCCACATCTCCTCAGAACAGCATCTCCATGCTCAGAGAGGGCTGCACCCCAGCAGAAGCAGGGAGCAGGTATGATTTGTCCAATGTCTGAGCCATCTGCAGACCTTGAAGTTATTTAGGGTCAAACTCTATTTACCTTTTCTCACGTGGGGTTTCTCAGCAGGGATAAGAGTTGTTTGATAGAAACCATCTATCAAGTTAATTACTGAAAGTACCTTTCTCGAAGACTTTGCCAATGTTTGCTGGAGGGAACCCCAGGTGAGGGTCACACAGCCTCAGTGGGAGCCTGAACAAGCCAAGCAGCAACGGTGACAAAGCTTTGCCTTCAGCTGATCGTGTTAACTGCAGGGCATGGAGAGCACCCTGCATTTCCCTCCATTAAATCTGGAGTTTTTGCTGTGATGGGCAAAAATAATCAGGTGGAAAACCACGATAGCTTACTGACAAATCTGGTACTTATATAAAACTATACGCTTCTGAAAACATTTTATGCAGTTTAAGGTTTTCAGATTATATGAAAAGTGTATCTCTTCCCCCCAGGACTATTCATTACATGTGTTATTTTTAAAGTGCCCGTTCCTATTCACCTAATAAGACACCTACACATCCAGCTAATGCGAGAAGCCTGGTGACATAAGATTATAACATTAGCACACAAGGCTGCTCATGTATAATTTATAGGTACCATGGTTTAAGCTATTTTCCCCCTTCTTGGACGCTAGGCATAGTGTTCAATTTCAGCTAATCCTTTCATCTTTTCCTATCTAGATTGTGAAGGTCAAACCGAATGCAATATTCCTTATATAACCCAAACCAAGGTCAGCCTTTGAATTTTATGATCAGAATTTCCCTCAGGAGGATAAAGTAGGAGATGGCAATCGGTTCACCTCCCAGAACCAACCCTAGCTAATTACAGAACCCTTCCATACTGAAATGCCTGTGTTGAAAAAGAACACAACACTTGTGCCGTGCTTTTTATGGGCTCCAGGGCAAAGCTGAGGGAAGCACACAGAGCACGTGGTGGGACTTTCCCTCTAAACTGCATCCTGTATGATTTGAAACAGTGGCTAAATATGCTACAAAACTAGTCCTTTTGACTTTATCTGATGGCATTTTCCCTAAAGATGGATTGATGTACTTACAGGCCATACACAGCAACATGCTTGTGTGACTGAATTCAACATTAGAGTTCCTCAGTGGGAAAAGCATCTGCCCTGCTTATGTTCTCTCACTCGTAGCTGACAAAGTTTGAGAGGTGAAGGATCAAAGTACTTGACATTTGAAAGTTTCACTCCAATTGCTTCATTTAATTCACAGCCTGCAGCTCCAAACACACACACAGGCAACGAAGGGAAGAGACTGGTTGGGTTGGCTCATGCCGGTCTCTGCCCCAGCCACTTGCCAGGCTGGGAGGTGATGGTGGTGCTGTTCAGGGGTGGAACATCTCCATGTGTCCTAAACTCACATTTGCCTGCGCCAAAGCTGCTCTTTGCTTAATAGTTAGATGGTTTTCCTGCAGGAAAACCAAACTGTTTCCACATGCATGATCATCCTGGAGAGCAGTTCCTCAACCATCACCTGCATACCTGGATTGGTCGTGCTTACCATGCCCTCTGGTATTAAAGTTCTCCAGGTAGGTGCAAGCAGGGTTAACAAGCTCCTATCTGAAAATGAAATCTAGCACCACTCAGCAGTATTTTTCTTTTTTTTCCTTCTCAAAATACAGTTTAAAGGAACAGGACTCAGCTATTTAGCATGGGCAGGTCTGGGGGAGTCCTAAAAAGTCACCCTCCATGCCACATTTCCAGGGCTCCTGCATTTTGTATCCCTTAAATCTCTTAACATTGGTCATATTTTTTAAACTTAGGTACAGAATAAAGAATTTGTAAGCATCCCAAGAATGTCCAAACAGCAGAATTACAAAAGGAACAGCTTTTTTTGTTGTTTTTTGTTTGTTTGCTTTTTTAAATGTGATCTCAAAAGAACATTTGTATAAACATGTTAGACATGGAAGAACATTTCTATTTGGAAATACTGTTTGCATATCACCAATGAATAAAATATAGCCCTTTGTGTGCACGTTATATCATGTAGCATGACTAACCTTGGAATACCTTCAGGCTTCTCTAAATTCCAGAAAATTAGCAAATTAGCTCAAGCTGCCATTAATAAGGCATAGACTGTCACCTTAAGACTCCGTTAAACAGAAATAAAACAACACAGAGGCTTCTGAAAACTGCTCCAGTTGGTTGCCCAGTCCCTGTCAGTAAGAATATCATCCATAAGCTCAGTGGCTTCATTCTGTTAGACTTTTTTGTGCTATCGTTTACCACTGTCCTTGTTGGCAGTTTAAGAAAAAAAGGTTATTCAGATCTGCTTGCACCCCCTAAATAACAATATACCTAAAATGGATCTTCAAGATAAGGATCACTTTTAAAGGATATAGTCCTCCTTTTCTGATTGGAAGGTTGGACAGGTTAATTTTAAAGAGAAGAGACGAGCCACAGACACAGGTCTGCTCTATCAGATCCAAAGGCTGAATATTTGATGAACTTAGTTTGTTAAAACCTCTGCAGGAGGGACCATAATTGGGGTGGGCAGTTGCACGCTGCCACCACAAGTCCTCCAGGTGAGCACTCGGGGTCCAGGGCACGAGAGCAGCAAAGCTCAGTATCCAGCAGTACGAGCAACAGATAGAGATAGAAACATCACAGCCGCCTGCTCTGCACTCTCCCCGGGAAGCGAGGAAACCACACCACAGGTACCAGCTCAAATATTGCAGTTTAGTTGCCAAGCAACTCGCTTATCCTCTGAAATTCATGTTCAAGTAGCTATAAAATCACTTGTTCAAAGAAACCAGAGAACAAAAACCAAGTTGTATCTGCAGCATCCTATTTTGCTAAGCAAAGTGCAGGAGAAGCAAAATTTAAACCCCAGCCGAGGCTTTCTGAATTGGAAATCACACTATTAGCTTCAGGATGCCAAAGTGACATTTTTCTCATCATGCAAACAAACAAGTGGGGTGCTGTTGGGACGAGGGCTCTCAAAAGCATGCTTGGAAAAGGAGGACCAACTCATGCACCAGCACCTGATAGTGCCCATCTTCTCTCCAGTGCACCACCCAGTACTGCCCACCTCCTCTCCAGTGCTCCAGCTGGTATACCCACCACTTCATATTGTCCATCTCCTCTCCAGTGCACCAGGCCATCTTGATGAGCTTCAAATTATGATTTTACTCTCAACTGCAGGGGAGAAATTGTAGGAAATATTAGTAACAACAATCAAAGCTGGTTGAACTACTCTAGCAACCAGTCAAACATCTGCATAGGTGTTTCTGATGTTTCAGATCAACTTGATCATAAGCACAACACTCAAACATCACATATCTGAGAAGCTACTGGGGAGAGGGGGGGCATTTTATTCTTTTATTACTATAATAAGTGAACAGAAGTGAATCAAATCAGTTCAAATACAGTCTGATGAAGTCAGGTACTGGGCTTTTAACTGAGTCTCACATTGTTCAGCCATCCACCGTGAGAACAGAACAGAAATGCCAGCCCAGAGATTTCAGTGACCTATTCGCAGATTTTTCAGTTATTTCCCATTATTCTTTAGTGTTTCTTTTACAAACACAAAAAGGTTTGTGTGCATACATACCTGTGCGTACATATATGTATATACAGGTATACACGTGTACATATATATGAATATGGATATAAAAAGGTCAAAGTTAACTCCCTTCCACTTGTATACTTTCAAAATTGAAACATTTCGTTTGGACACTCCAGACACATTGGGATGATAAACCTTAATGCTAAGGAAAAAAAAAAAGTCTTTCCACTTGGACTCAAATAAGATGTTTCTATTTAGCATATTTATTTTTATCTCTAGACAGATTGGAAAAAATAGTTTAAGATGTTTTTATTTAAAAAACAATTAATAAAATTATGAGAAATATTTTTGTTCTTCTCGGTTGTTGTGAGGATCTAACCAGACTCCAGCAAAGTTTATAACACCCTTACTGCTATCTTCAGTTGCAATGTTATACCATGCCCTCCTTGGACACCTTGGTCAGCATACTCCTCCTCCCCTTGAAATCTCCTTTTGTACCCCGAGAACTGCAGTTTGGGGTCATGCAGCTGCAGGTGGGTCAGTGTGGGCATCCTCTCCAGAAACAGCAGCCCTGGAAAGACAGCCCTTTGCTGTACAGATACAGAAAAACAAATTAAAAACCCCAAACAAACAACTAAACATCACCACACAACCATCCAAAAACTCAAAGTCCAGACAACAAAAAAGCTATTTTCATAGGACAACTTTAGGAAGAGTCAGGAAGACTTTTAATCAAAATCAAAATTTACTGCAGATTAGAGACAGCATGGGGAGTACAGGAGGTTCAGATAGTGGGTAAGTTATTGTATAATATTTCTGAAATACTCCAATTGAAGAGTTTCATGGTTTTTTCTTCCCTTTAAGGACAGAAACTTTTAAACTACAATCAGTCTCTGTCACTGTGCTGGTCCATAATACTGTGTCTTTCCCTAATCTTGTTTTCCTGTCTCCTTGTTTCGCCTTGCTTTTGAAACGTTATCTTCTCCAGGATAATAAAGATACACCTCCTGAAGGTCTTTTCCTTCTGTTTTTCAAACATATAGTTTATAGCAAAGTTCTGGTATGGGAAAATAATTGCATGTGAGTGAGCCAGGGATGAAAGACGTGCAGAGAGCTGGGGGGATGGTGGAATGTGTCACGTTCCTCCACCCACGGCATCTTCACCTGGGGAGCTGTAGGCATCATCAGGAAATGTTCATTACAAGCCATGAAAAGCAAGTTGGGTTGAGAATTAAATATTTATTGGGAAGATTTCTTCCTGAAGATCAAGAGATCCTGGGTTTCCTTGCAACAGCTGAGCTTACGGGTCCTGAAACTGAAGTTTGAGGAGTCAAACCTAAAACTAGCAACAAGGGTCTGAGCACAAACCAGAGTCTGTCTGTTCTGACCTTCAGCAGGGAGCTGCCAGCTGAGCCCAGACCTTCACATCTGGCCAAAGCCCTGTCACTAGCACGAGCAGACACAGGCTGCTGTCATTTATGACTTTGTTCCGAGACTATACAAACAACTGGGCAGCTCTTTTCTCTGGGAAGAAGGAGGAATCTTTTCAAAACAAGACTGAAGCTCCAGGCTTTAGCTGCAATTCAAAACCATTTGGCTCAGTCATGAAGGATGATTGTGTTGTCCATAACACATTGTCAACACATCCATACTGTTAACTGCAAATAAAAGTTTGAGCAATGGATCTACAGATACAATTGTTCACGAGGAGGCAGATACTAAACTCCTGCACAAGTTCTTCTACTTCATGTGTGTGTAGGCACAGATAATAGATATAGATGTAATGTATCTGAATTTTCGGGAAGTTTGAAATCTCATGTTTCCTGTTCTTCAAAGCTCCCCATTTTAGAGTTACTAGGAAGCCAGGTCACACCAGTACACACCTTTTCTTCTCGAGTTCCTGCTGCGCTTGGGTTATAAACCAGGAACATCTCTACCCAAAAAATAAGCAATAGCACAGCACAGTTTTTAAATAACTCTATACATGTAATCCATTCATAATAAGCATTTTAACTACTTAGTTTCTGCACTTCTGCAATTCTATTTTTTTGAAATATATACAGACCAGTTTAAAATGTTTCAGTGTTCATTTACCTGTTCATTTAGCCTTGTGTGTGGCTGACCTTCCCCAATAGTCAAACACCAGTTCTCAGAGTTAACCATTTTCCACATCTTTATGCTCCAGCACAATCTTTATTCACTTCTAGGCCTGACGTCCTAGAAGAAATGTTTCCAGTAGAAAATATTAAGTGTGCCAGTATTTGTTGATTCTTTTAATAAGATATATTTTTCTATGAAAAGGAGTTACTGATGTTATTGGCAAGTCCCTTGAACACAAAGCACGATACAAATGGCAAGAGGCCCTTGCCTTCCTGCCTTACACCAATTTATATTCACATAGCTGGCTAAAAAAAAAAATAAAGTCTAATCTGACAAAGCAGTAGGAGTGTTACTACTAAATGCTGCCTTTTCTCAGAATCTTATGTTGGGGTTTTTTTTAAATATATTATTTTTTTCAAGTATCAGGTACACCAAACGCCACCAGAGGTGGGAAGTTCACAGGCTTACAGGAGGCTTAAAGGCAGGTTTCCTTACTACTCACCTCTGGCACCACAGCCCTGCCACAACTCAGATACTGTGGATTAGGACTGAAGAGACATTACTCAAGCTAATGAAACGAGCTACATAAGTATAAACAGATTGTTAGGCTAAAAAGTGTTCCAGCAGAAAATGCTACCTTCTGCTCACCATGAAGAGCAGTCAGCTACAGCTAGAGGACAAAACACAGGGAACTACTGCACATAACTCAGTTAATTTAAGCACACGGTTACTCTGCAGTGCCTTTCACAAGGTGCCTGTGCACATTCTCATTACATATTTACTTGTTATTCCCCTTAATAAAACAAGTCATTTTAAGAATGGCATTACGGTGAGATGGAAGGAAAGCTCATTTACAGTATGTCTATGTCCCTTTCAAGCCCAATTGTCATTAATGATCTATTACATTATTAATAAAATCAATTTCATTCCAGCGTTCTGTCAGGATGTTTAGCACCAATATAAATATTATCAGTACTAAAATTATTCTTATGAGCCAAGAATGTTACAAACCAAGATCATTCCATCAAGCCCATCGTTAACATACACTGATAGTACCTACCTCACACCAGATACTAATCAGTTTTCAGATACTAATTTTCGAAGGCAATATACCCAACTTCCACTTAGACAAAACTGGAAAACAGAATTTGTCATTTCTGCAATAAACTTGGATGGGGATACATTATCCTTATATTGCAAATGTGTAGTGTACTCCATTATGCAGAACACAGAGAGGAAAGAATCACAAGTAGTTATTACTCCTCAGTGTTTTAATGAGTAATTCTTTCATGGGGAAAAATATAGCTGTTGCTATTTGTGTGTGTGTGTATATATATATGTGTGTGTATATATATATATATATAAAATCCTTCTAACTAACACTTGAATAATGATACTATGAATATACATATGGTAAATGTATTTGGCATTAACCTGCATTTGCTTTATGGCAGAAGGTATCTAAGCATGCTCACTACCACCATATGCTTAACCTAAAACAACAAGGAAGGATTCAAAAAAATTCACAAATGTCTCAAGAACATTTGAAACCGTATGGCATAGTTGTGTTTCTTACCAGCTATTTACTCCATGTGTCTCTAGACTGACAATCAACCTTGGAAAACACAGAGCAAAGCATATGTTGTACCACGGCGGAGCTGGACAACACATGACAGCTGCTTTGCTAAGAAGTATGACAGAAGATTATTATTATATGGTCTAATTATTATACATATTTCAAGGGAACCATGAAAAAGAAAACAGACCAAGAAGTTTGAGGTAACATATATATTAGGAAAATAAAATTTCCCCTTGATAATTTAATGGCATGTCAGAATAACCAAGAATATCTTGATGGTTATTTGTCCTCGTTGGTGGAGATTTGTGACTTTGAGAGATAACACGAAGTGTGGAAAAAGATATGGATGAAGCCTTTCCATAACAGCAACAAATTTTTGAGGGGAAAAAATTCATCTTTATCCAATTCTACGTTAAAGACAAACAAACAAGGAAACCGATGAAAACTGAATAATTTAAAAATTAGTGGAAAGCTGGCACAGGCAGCCTGGTTTAAAAAACTAGTTTTTTTCTTTCATACATAAATGAAGGCAGTTAATACTTCCCAGTAGTTTCACACACGTGTGAAAACAGAAGAAGGGCAATCACGTTTCAGACTTGTTGGTATTTTCAGGGGCACTTAAGAGCAATAACAGAGCAATTCTGCTTCTGTTTCACACACACCAGTTATTCAAATACTAGGATAGAGATAACAAAGATTCAAAATGAAAGGTAAGACAATCCCCAAACGTATCTGTCCCAGACAGTGACAGGAATTTGCATATGTGCATGAGCCTGCAGCCTTTTCAACTAGACAAGGAATTACAGACCAATTTCTACAACATTTACTCCATTGCTTGCATGACCCGCAGCAAGCAACCCCTCTGGCTAATTTATGAGTGAGCAAATAAACGCTTTGACAATAAGGCTCGCATGAGATCATTAAAAAAAGATTTATTCCCACCAGAAACAATTTTTAGAGACATTAGGCTTTAGCATTGCCCACGGAGTCATTCATTAAGGGTCTCATAAGCACTGGTCCTGGCCAGCAATGCCTTCTCCAGCAGAGAGCAGGGTTGAGCGTGCTCAACACTCCAGATCTCCTTCCCATCTCTCATGATGAGCACAAATAGCTGTGCCCTAAGGCATGCTGTTAAGATAACACGAGGGTGACTATCTGTCTGTTGGCACTGACCGTTTATCATCACCGCAAGGCCACGAGGCACAGACATGGGGATCACACAGGAAAATCCTTGATAAGGATTTTTAGGCAGAGATGGAAACTAAGACATCGAAACTCTCCAGGAAAACAAACAACTTAGTGACTGCTCACTTTTCTTTCATTCTACATGACCTAATCAAATGTTTATCTGGACATCACCTGGTAAAATTGAACTTAACCAAGACCT
Organism: Aegotheles bennettii; assembly: GCA_013398125.1. NCBI lineage: Eukaryota > Metazoa > Chordata > Aves > Caprimulgiformes > Aegothelidae > Aegotheles > Aegotheles bennettii. The sequence continues at coordinate 190,639 of VZRW01012680.1, read as the reverse complement.
GAAACAATTTAAATGTCAATTCCTTTGATTTAGCAAAGAGAACAGATACATGATGAATTAGAAACACCACATGCACTCTGCCTCAGAGCCAGATATAAAGCCACACAGATGCCACAAATACAATTTTATATTTGTGCTTAAGAGCTAATAGAAATTCAGGTCTCTAATGTTACACAAGGCATTGACTTTACCCACGTGAACCATCCTACAGCACGTGTGGGCATAGCCTTGGTGGAAACCATCAGCACTGCGGGTGCCTCTTGGCTAGACCAAGCCCTGAGGGGTACAAGAGACCACACAACCTGAGGCTGCTCCTTAGCACATGAACTAATAGGGTCGCTGAAGTCTTTATACATTGTTCTGGTGCTTTTCAGCTACACAAATGAGGCCCAATCCTTGCTGGGGATCCCATCTGGACACTGCTCAGATCATCTGCTGACCTGTGGGCAGCATCCTCTTGTACTGTCAGCTCTGTAGCAAGGGGTTTCTGGGTTCCATAACTCAGTAAAATGGAAACACTGATTGTGACAGGCATTCAAAAATAATAATAATTTTAAAAAGCAATTCACACACAAAATAAGAAAACACAAAGAAGTTACTTTAGGAAATTAGCATGGGAAGAAGGGGTAATCTCTGTGTAGAGCTGCAGTAAGGTTGAATTATACACCATGGTCTTTTTTTAGCTAAACACTGTTTTGAAATTGTTGAATTTATTCTGAATAAAAAGGAGAAGTATCTGAAAAGCTTAGAAAAAACCCCAATCAAATAGCTTTTGAGCTACAAGCCACCTACAATGCTGATTTCTGATGCAGGCTCTTGCCTATTAGTTGCTGGCTCACCCATCAAACTGTCCATGGAGTTAAGCTGCTCTGAAAATGAGTTGGATGCCTCTCAGAAAAACATATGCTGCAGTTAAGCAGAGTTAATGATTTTTGTTATGAATTATCTGGGACCTGTATCTATTCCCAGTGATCCAGATGAGATCTCATCCATAGCTTCCCATCACTGGGGATGGGAATTGATGTTGCAGGTTAAGAACAGCCAGGGTAGGGATATGAGGAAAAGGTACAGTATGAATATCAAGTAAGAGAAAAGAGACATGGTTATAATTTATTACTGCTGTGATAAAAGGTAATTAGCATAATTATTCACACTCTTTAGAGGGACAATTGACAGAAGGGTATAAGTGACCAAATTATCATCTTTCTGGGCAGGATCCAAAAAGAGATTTTGAGGATCTAGCATAGGGTTTTACATGCACCAGCCCAAGCTGTGATGCTGAAAGCCCCAGCTGTAGCCCCGCAGCTTTCAACCACCTGGGGCTCAGCTTCTACCTGCCCAAGGGACCTGTCCCAGCCCCACTAGGATCAGCAGAAGCACCAAGGCCTATGCCCGATCAAAACCAGGGATTTGCAAGAATAAATATTCAAAAGGGCTCAGAATATTCAGCATTTTCAAACAGTGCCCAGCAGGAGGAAAAAGCAAGTGTTTTCATTCTCCTTTAGGTGTTTTCAGAGACAGATCATTTTCAAGTCAAAAAACATCCCCAGGCAAAGAGGGGAATGAAACCTTGATCTTCAATAAATGGGGCACATCTTTTAGCCACTAAAGTACAACATAAAACACAGCTCTTCTGGCAGCTCTGTCACCTTTATCCTTTGCATGAGGGAGGAAAAATTACTGGTGACACCTCTCATAGAGACCTGCAGTGATGACGAACAGCAACACATACCCCATACACCTCTTCGCCCAGGTATCCAAGCCCACCAGACTTCACCACCACCAAGACACCCACTAAACAGTGGTAAGAGAATCACCAGGAGAAAAAGTCCTGGATAAATTTTTGGCCTAACCTTGCACACGTGTTTGCACACATAACCTGAGCCTCCTCATTGTCACTGCTGCTATAGAAGAAAGCATGGACAGTTTAAGCCTAAAAAAGAAGACTGTGCTTTCAAACTTTCAAATACTTATCATCATGTATGCAGTTATTGGTTTTTTTTGGTTTTGTGGGGGTTTTTTTGGTTTTGTGGTTTTGTTTTTGTTTTTAAATCAGAGTCCTGCATCAGAAACACTGAAAAGGTTCATGACCAAAGCAAACCAGCAGACCAGTTCCTCAATGGTCACAACAGACCAAAAGGGATGATCTGGCCATTTTGCTCATGAGAAAAATCAAGTAATATGATGATGCAGTTTGGTAAAGACAAGTGAGAGCATTTACTTTGTATACATGTTCAGAAAGAGATGAAAACAAGGACAAATTGGGTACTGTTGGAGGGCTTCAACTAAGTGCAGTCCTGCTGGAGACCTGACTGTAGACAGGCTGAATGTGGAGGCTGTCTTGGGCATCATGCTAAGTATTGCTTTTAGTCAGCTCTGCTGAGTGGAAAAGGTCACCGTTGGTTTCCTTTTAAACAATCTTTAAGTAGCAAGTTGATGGTTGTGACCGTGCTGAATTCCCTGGAAGGACAAAACCAGGGCTCTCACCATGGGAACGGGGTGGAAGGACCAAGTCAAAAGCTTTGACATGGTGATATTTTTTTTTCCTTCCCAGTCAAAAGCCAACTTTGGGGAGAGGAAATAAATAGCATCAACAACAACATTACCCTTTTCCAGCTGTCTCTGCCTCTGAGTGAGGTGCACAGGATCCAGTTACACCACATTTCATTGGGCATCTCCAAGAAACATTCGATTTTGGCTCTTGTGATCAACATGTAATCACAAGACACAAGAAGAAAGCTTCCTGTTTCAAAAAGCCACAGCAAACTGATTTCTGTGTGAGAAATGAAGCAAATAAACCCAAATAAAAGAAAAAGCCAAAGGGGACCACGCAATTATCCCAAGATTTTCAGCTCCTAAGAGACTCCAAACACACCCTAGCACATCTTGGGCACCAGCAGTTGGTTAACCCATGCCCCTGATTCCTGTAGAAAGTCAATGCAAGTATGGAATACCATTGAGGTTATTCTTTACCTGAACTCAAAATTTTACAGCAGATAAAATAATACAATTATTTGAATATGCCAAGTTGACTCCAGGGATCAGTTTGGAATAAAGATGATCTAAGAAATAACAGAATTCGGATAAGATAAACTGATAATTCACCTGTAATCAAAATTAAAAACACCAAAAAGAATAATTTTAGTAACTCTTTGACATAAATAATTTTAATGAAAGTTCATGGTGTGGACTGCAGCTACATGAACAGAAAATGAAGGTTTGTAACTTTACGTCTACTAATAGTCTTACTGTGTATATTCGCTGTAGGATTGAATTAGAGTTGAAATCTATAGATAATACAATCAGATCTTCTTTCAGATATGCAAAGAACTCCCATTCATAGGAAAAAAGGTGAATTGAGCCAGGAGACACACACTGGCATTTTTCGGAGCAGGATCAAAAAGCAAGCGAGAGTAAAAAAAAAAGTTATCTGTGAAGCATAACTGCCACCTTGTGATTGAACATTGCAATTCAGGTAGAATTTGGGGGCACAAAGCATTGGGATTATAGTTGTCTCCCCCTCCTGAAACATCTTCAACCTTTGGAGAAAAGATTTGAAGGTTAATCAGTGCTTCTTTTTCATAGGTGGGTGGCACAGGCTCCCAGACCAAACCAAGAAACCCATCCACATTTCTGGTACTTAGAACTCTTGAGTTTTATCAAAATTCTGAATAAGGACTGTATTTTCAACTTCATTATTCTCACTTCACTGTTCTATCACTTACCAAAAAAAATATTGATTTATCTTAATTTTAAAATGTATCTTTTTTTCACAATATTAATTTCCATACGCAAGGTCTGTCATTACCCCCAAATATTACACGATTATGTGAGGGAAGGAATAGTCCTTCCACTTACAAATAAGGGCACTAAGAGAATGATAGTGTGGTTAAATATAGAATTTACAAAATACTATATTCCTAGCAGACATTATGAGAAGTTTTACTAAAAGTTTAGGAAAGATCTCTCTTTATATTACTTTGTATTTTATTAGAAATTCCTTTTTCAAATCTTCAAATATTTTGGGGTAGAAGGCTACTTGTGCTTGATTTCTCCACCTGTCTCTGTTAGCTCTTGGAGCTGAGCATGCCCCATGCTCACCAAGGAATACCCCCAACCTCCACACTGCAAAGCACTGCCTGAGTCCTGTTCAATTCATTAGAAAAACTCCTGTTCACTTCACTGGGGATCGAATTGGACTCAGATGTAGTTTCGAAGTCAACTTGCATAAGTGACTAAATGAGCAACCTAGAAACAAGGAGCGTAGTGACTTTAGTAGACCAGGCATTTGGTGTGATGTTAGTGGTACAGCTGATGGATGCTTCCTGACTGACAGATTTTAAACAGTATGATATTTAAGGTTATTTCTGTGAAATAACTCATTGCTAATTTGATACATCAGTTCTGTTAAATTCAAATTGAATACCTGTACAAGTCCATGAAAATTCAAAGCAATGCAATTGTCATTTTAGACTTCATATAAAGCATCCTATCACCATGGCATTCAAATATACCCTTTCACATATTTACAATAGACATGTTCAGCTAGTATGTGCATCAAACTGCAACTTCTGCTCTTCATCTATGTACAGGTTTTACTTGTCTACCTGTACATATACACAGGAACGTATTTTTCTCTCTCAGGAAAAAACAATGCACAAGAAAATTATTTAATCTGTGGTTGTGTATGTCTCATTGGTACCTTATTTTTCCAATGACTACCCTAAACCAAAAAAAACCAAGCAGAATTATAACTGCTTTTGAAGATTTTTACACATTATGCATGGCCATATACTAGACTAAAGCTCCATCCACTCAAGTTAGGGAAGCAGCAATGCCCACCCTTCAGATCTTACATTACCTTTTTGGGTTTGTTTTCTTGTACCCAAAAATCCATGGCCAAGGTGCAATTTATTGCACATTCTGAACTTTATTATCCTAATGAGATAAATATTTATGTCACTCCTGGGAGTTCATCACAATAGCACCCGAGTGCTTTGTCAACACACATTTGTTTCTGCAACACAGCTGTGTGATGAGCAGACACTTTACAGACAAGGAGCTGAAGCAGAGAGATTAAGGTGAAAAGAACCTATGGTGCCAGGTGGAGACATGGGACACAAACCTTTCAGAATATTTGGCACTTTGCATAACCCAATATTGTTTTTACTGGCTTGAGCCATGGTCATGCTCAAGGTCCCTTCCAACCATTATGATGCTATGCCTGGGCCTTGCTTGGATCTCTGGGAGGGCTGTTCAAGGCCTGACACCCAAAGAGTAAATCTTTGCTTTGAGTGAAGGACAGAGGGATTCCATCAAAGCAGATAATATTGCCACAGACAGGCACAGTCCAGCAGTGGCATCTCCTTATTGGGACTTTTGACTTTGAAATTCAGCGACAGCTATAAACCCTGGTGCTCTGTGCATGATTGTTTTAATCTTTTCCTGAACAAAACCAGGCAAAACCAAACAACCCCAAATCTCAGTAAACAAAGAGAAATTCAACAAAGGGTTATGAATGGGGCTGGAAGCCTGGATCCCTGATATAAGGGTCTGAGCATCAAGTAATTGATGGCAGCGATAGCTTCCCCCACAGGGCACATCAGATCTTCTGTCAGAGGAAAATGAATAATAAGATACAGAAACCTTCTGTCTCTAGTCACAGCTTTCAAGGTCTACTGGGGCAAGATTTTTTCTGCTCATTTTCCCCATTTATGTATCCTGTACTGTCTGACCCATCTCAGCCTTCTCTCTTTCACAAATGCATCGTTTAACTCCATCCTTACCAGTTTAAACTGGACAGGTTCAGGGGTCTTTTCATCTCTGCATTTTGGCACCCGCTCCAAGACTTAGAGCTACCAGGACATGTCCCATGCCTTTCCTTAGCCTCCTCCTACAGACAGAGTTTTTTCCCCCTCCTCCAAGTTCAAACTAGAGGTTTTTCAAAGGTGCATGCCTTAGGAAAGCAGCAGGGATTTTCAAACAAGGACAGAAGAAATGCGAAGATTACTACTTAATAAAAGGAGAAAAAAATAAATACTTTTCTCAAAAGCATGAGGACACAACAAGATTTGATCTTTGATTTTTTTACATTAATGATTGTCAGGAATTTAACAAGCAAAACAATGTATTTTCTCAACTGGCATGCCCAGAAACCGCTGGCATTTTCCAAAGAGATTTCAGCACATCCCAACCACAGACGCCTTTTGCTCGAGAGATCAAATTTTTGCAGCATCATCTGCAATTCAAAATATATCCCAGTAATTTAGAAACAATGACATTTGACAGCGTGGCTCCAAACCTACCCAGCTGGCAGAGCTGCCCAGAGTCTCACATGCCAAGGATGCGGCATCCTGTATCCCACCCCAGAATGGATGAGCCCAGTGCTGACTTTCTGCATCAAACACACGAGACTGATTGAGGAATGACAAAGATGACAGAGCTATGGCTCTGAACAACCCTCTGGCTTCTATCAGGATTGATGGCCAAGCAGCAGCCACCGCTTCCCCAGCTTTGGCAGGGAAAGGATGTTGTGGGTATTGGAAATTGCGCTTTATTAACAACAGGGTGAATCTTGAACAATGGCAATAATGCACAGTGACACATTTTATAAAGCAATCCCAGATGCTAAACATAATTCTCTTTCTGCTTCTTATAATGAGTAGGTGACACCTGACAACTGGATGCATCATCTCTTTTTGTGGCTACAGAGAATCAGTTAGCGAAGCTCCCTTTGCCACGAAGCTGGGTAGAACAGCCTTTGAAGTGAGCTTTTTCGAAACAGGATGCTGTAGCTTCAGCTGAACTGTGTGGTTCACACAAAATCACACCTGTGTACGCTGCAATTAGCAATTGAAAAGCTCCACTGATTGAAGATCGGATACATCCTCCGTACATCTTCACAAACATCATCAAAAAGGGGTTGAGATATTGACAACACATTCTTCGTTTTCTTTCTTATGCAGAAATTGAGTTGAAAGCCAAGTCTACTACTACAGGTTACAAGTTTCCTCCTCAATTCTGTCCACAACAACAGATAACAGTGTCATTTCCAGGAATCTGGGCTCTTATCTTGGCATGTCTGGGTCAATCTGGAAGTTCATCATTTTCAATATCATAATGTCTGACAGCTACAAGTAATACTGCTTTACTCCAAGTGCTGGGTGCTTCAGAGTGCTGCAAATGCCTCTGTGTACTCAGTATACAGAGTATACACAAACAGATAAATCCTGCCCTGGTTTGAGCAAGGACAGAGTCACCTTTTACCAAAACACAACCAAAAAACCTGCAGCAAATGCAGAAGGATCTTGGGTTCGATATATGACCCAACATGGACAAATTACCAGGGTACAAGTATATTTAATATTACTACATAGCCTCTTATGGCCAAGAGATGTTGTTTGAGCTCCAGAATGAATTATATCCAGAGCTATAATTTAGGCTCCTTTGTTAGTACAAGATGCCAACTGCTTAAGCTACTTTTGTAAGAATATAAAAAAATCCATCATGTAACAAAATTCAAACGCAGTCACGTGGACACTTTCGTTCAGGGATTCAGAACTGCAGCACAGTTGCATTTTGAATGGTGTTTTACTTATTGTTTTACCACAACAGAGACATCCTGGAAACCAAAAATGTGCAGAAGCTGTACAGATAAAGCTATTTTAAGTACTAGAAGTGATATATCTAATTAAGGTACAGACAGAAACGTGTTAATCCTTGCATTACCACACTTGTCCACAACTGTCTTCCTTAATCTTTGTAATAAAAGAGAACATGCTTTAATGCAGATATTCAGGCGTTACTGCTAAGAATGACACCTATCAGAAACATTTATATATGGTATTTAGAACTACACAGTTTTGGGCGAAAATGCTGAGACTGAAGACTACGTGTTAATTAACCCAAAGATAACAGTGATATAATTGGAAATGAGCTTTGCAAAAAGCAAGAGATGGTGATTTTTACTTGCTGAGAAGGATAGGGCACATGTACGTGAAGTCTCCATGGTTCGTGTTGTTGCTGTAGTGTAAAGCCCACTTAAGAGCTAGAACTTTTTGGCAGAAGATGAGAAGAATCTTTCCCCATCATGCAAAAATTTAATAAGCCAAACGTGCCCAAAATAGCCCCTTGTGAGTTTTGCCTGGTCTGTGTTTCGTGACTCTGCAGTCGCAGCCCTACCTTGTTCAATCGAGCACAGGCTCAATTTTGTTTAAGAAAAGCAAACTTGATAAATTCAGCCAATTTTTATTTTTGTAAGTTTAGGCGACTTCATAACTTTATGTTAAAAGGTGTACAAATGAGCAGCCTACGAGGAATAAGCTTCTAATCTAACATAGATCAATGTGATACAGACAACTCCAGCATTGCAGCTACTATCATGCTGAGCTTAAGAATAGATCAGTAACTCTCCTTAGCCACCAGTATTTATTTGCAAAGCTTGCTGGAGTGTAAAATGGATAAAGCAGGAGCTCACGTAAAACTTGCGAGCTAAAGAAAGGATGAATCAGAAAAATAATTGACTATAAATATTCCATATGGATTTTTCTTTTTTTGAGATTTTTTTATGGGGTTTGTTGAGCTTTCACCATATAAAATTGAGAAATATTCCCCTTACTCTTACTATAGGGAAAAAAATTATCCAAAAATTGTTCAAGAAGTAACAAGAACCAGTACCCAAAAGCCATAGCAACAGAAGTATTGGTTAATAACATGCATGGATTTTAGATCTTTCCATGTAACTTTGCCAAATAGCACATTTCCCAGCCTTGCAGCACCACTGACACTCCAGGCTGCATCTCTTCAGCTGGGAGAGTCATTCATATACAATTGTGTGGGCAGTTGGAGACAAATTATTTTGATGTACAGTTTTCCAGTGCAGATAAGACAGACACCATTTAAGCAATCGCTGCTCCTCAGTACTTGCTAATGATCCAGCATTGCCATCAGCTCCTCCTCTGCTGCAGCACGGAGTTAGATGGCTCAATTTAAACACACTTCACTAACCCTGGTTTTAAAAATTGTAATTCCAAGAAATTCTTGGTTTTAATTAGATATAACCCCCCCTGATTCTAGCGATATGGTTTGTATACCTAGAAAATCCTCCAGCCTCACAGCATCAGTCTTCTTTCTGCAAAGCAGACACCTGAGGGTCTGCCCCAACACGGACTGAGTCAGCACCACAGCTGGTGATCCCAGCTAGGTGTGTGCTAATCAGTTCTAAGAGTGCCATCATAAGCAACTCTGGAAAACCTTGCCAAGCTGAAGGAGCAGCAGCTTTGTGTGAAGTATCCAATAAGAGAGCAATAGGAAACAGAAGGGACAGCACATAATAAAACCAGTATCTTGTCAGCCATGCTTAATAAGCAGTCAGGTGAGTCTACATTTATTTACTCCTATAAGGTCATCAGCTGACTGTTTGCATAAAGAAAAAAAACCCTAAAATTTCTGCAAGTCAGAGGACAAAGGAAAAATATTTGCAGGATTTCCAACCCCCAAAAAGATGCTGATGATCTTTGACCGCCAACTACCACTTTGTCTGAAATCCAATAGAAGAGCCAAGGCCTTGGGAGAGATGATTGCTTCTCGTTTTCACTAAGGTTCATTACATATTCCCCTCAAAAATAAACCGCAATGGAAAACATAATAAATCTGAGATATTTGGAATTCAATCACTTTAATGCAGCGGTTACAACTTCAGCAGGTCAGTGTGCAGCATAATAAATACAAATGACACAGCCAGCAGAAACCAGGGGTCTGATGTTACCTCATCTCCTTGCTGTTATCTCCAACATATCATCTTACCCGTAAAGATTATCTACCCTAAAAACAATGACTCCACAGAACTCACTAAGGGAAGGAGAAGGAGACCTCCAGAACCACACGTCTTGGTACCCAAACACAGGCAAAGGTTGGAACTGATGCTAACAGTAAAGCAGCTCAGGCTTTAAATGCTCTCTCAGGATAATTATTAGATTTGATCTTTGCTTGAAGATTTGGCAAAATGGTAGAGAAGCTAAATAACAAAGGATGAATTATAGAGGAAGCTGGGTAGGTGTTTTTTTCCTGATAAAATTATAACCCTCTGCTTGCATTTTGGTGCAAGGATACCACAGAGTTCCAGGCTTCAGAAGTTCAAAACTTATGTTTTTATATAACTATAGTATAATCAGTACAAATTCTGTAAGTGTTATTAGCTGGAAAATAGTAACTCTGCTTTCTACACCATTACTGAACAAATTACTGCTATCGTGCAAGGAATACATTGAAATTTTATTTGCATCTCAACGAGATTTTGTGACTGAGCTCTCTAAGCCATCGTTTTTAATGCTGAAAATATACAAACTGTGACTATCACATAACCGAGAGATGTTACAAAAAAAAAAAAAGAAAGAATACTGGATTTAGACAGAAATGTACAAAGAAAAAGTCAAACCATTACAGCCAGAAAGATGAAGCCTTCTGGCTTGGGGAGTGTAGAGGTCTACAAGCCCTTTGTAAGCTGTAACTGCTATGTGTTATTAGGGTCTGGGCACTGTCTCTGCACTGGTTTTGTTCCCTTGGACTGATTTACCCAGATTAATGCCAGTTTGAAAGCTGCAATTTCTCCTACAGACTGCAGTTTAGCCATGGACTAAAGTCAGTAGTTTAGAGTTATCATCAAAAGTCCACATTTACTAAATGATAGCACAAAACCCTGTTCAATACCACCAGGTACTTTCTGTAGAGCAAGCTGGAAATATCAGATGACCTCTACCAGCTTCAATTGTTGCTGCTTTGTTTGAAGTGTCAATCGACAGAAACAGGAGAGATCCCTTAGCTACATCAAACCTGGCACTACCAAAACAATAGCACAAGAAAACTCATTTACAGAGCCTGCAGTGACAGAAGCATTGCTGCTTTCTTCTGTTGTGTCCTCACCCGAGCTTGTAAGAACCAAACAACCACAGAGGTGTCCCGAAACATACCAGCCACTCAAATCCACAGGAGTCTTCAGTGTTCAGGACTTTCAGGCCAAACAACAGTAAAGAATTCAATATTTGCTGTAGTCATGCATTGCTTTATGCACAGAACACAAGATTCTAGAGCACAGGACACTGTTACATATACAAACATGCTCCAAGTCACATCAGAGACCTTGCTGTCAGGACAAACCTTCAAGAGCTTTACAATAGATCAGTCAAGGTGCCATGGGAAGGTTTTGCAAAGATCCTTGCAGTGGTGATTAATCCAGCCCACTCCAGATCCGTGACAGAGGTAGGTGTGATAAACACCTCTAGAACCACTCTCCTGCTCAGTACATGCTTCTCGTGCTCTGAACCCATCAAAATACATTTACTGAGTAGCAGACTTAACTCTATCCCCTTCCCACCCTCAGCAGAAGAGAAGTTAATATACCAATGAGATGTTACAATGAATTTGTCATAATTATATGAATTAAATATATATTGAAATTGTCTGACATACTCATTTGCTGACGCTTACGGCCTCACCCGAGTGTAAATGCATGAATTCAAATTAACTACAATGCTAAATAAAGATTAGGGATGTTCCCTCCCAGTCCCATCCCCATCTCAAACAGCTCCCAGAATGGCAGCACTGGAGAAATCGGCTGAGACTTAAATACTTGCCTGAAGGCTATTCCAGGCATGACTGTTGCTTTGTCAATCCATAAAAAGTCTCTGCAACAGTCACCTAAAAATGGGCCAGAGTAGCAGGGCAGTTGCACCAAAAACAGTGACCACACAAATGAAAATGATCAATAGCTGAAAATCTGTCAAATTGTTTTACTTTATAGAAGGTTTTCCATTTATTTTATGGTAAAGGAAGAGATTTCATCCTCTAAGGGTGCAGTTTCCACCACCTGTAGAGCAGTTAGACCATGCTTAATCTTCAAATTTTCCCATATTGAAAAAAAAAAATGAGTAATGCCAGTGCAGCTGATCCAAGTTTTTCTGTGTGAAACTGAATCTCCAATATTCTGTGTAAGAAATCAATAGTAAGTCTGACAATCTCTCCTGAGCTCCTGCACGGTCCTCTTCATGTGAATGATATTGGCAAGGTCGCTGCTAGTGCTGGCCCAGTGCTTTCAAATGCACTTTGCTGCTTCTTTTGTTCAGAGGGAGAAGCAACATGGCTTTTTTTGCTGCTTTGCTTGCTTTGATTTAATTTTCTGAGCAAAAAAGACAATTTAATGAAGTTCATTCTTATAGATTGAACACTTTGTGCTAAGCAAATGGTTATAGTCTTTCTGATGCTTTCAATAAATTAGAACTAGATGTTCAAGCCAATATTGAACTGACACAAATTAGATTTACTGAGCAAAATTTTCCAAAAATATAATCTTATCGAACAAGTACTGTATTTTGCACCTGTCAGAAAATGTTTATTGCTTTATTTCATTAGCATGTCCTGTCAACCTTTAATTTTAAATTGCCTGGCAGAACAGAAAAGGCATTTCACTAAGAGAGAACTAACTTTTCGCCGTAAGAAACATCAGTTAATACGGGATAAAGTCCCACTGTGTCTTTGGGGTAAATTTTTTGTTAGCCACTTGGACCACGGTTTTTCCAAATTATTTAATTATTAATAATATTAATATAATATTATTATTAGTTAAAACACACAAACCTGCCAGCAGACCCCCTCTATTTGCAACAAAACTTGTCAAGTGTGAATCGTTTGCATTAAAATAATATAACTTATTTTAAGCTACGTGGATTTTCCAGTTCTTGCTCTGTTGCTAACCCTAAATATTTCCCATCAGACAGCGTGGGTTTTGCTGAAGTTCATTTAAAAGAAAGCACAGCACAGATCCATGCAAACATGTTTATGTATGCTGCTGCTACAGGAGATTTTTCATTTTAATGGAGGAAATAACCCCCTTTTTAAAGCAGTTAAGAGTAGCTGTCTTCTCTCAACACTTGGGCACAACTTTCATTGTGCCAAAGGGAGTTGTGGGAGTGCTGAGGGAATTCCAGACCTGCCCAGCACTGACCAGCTGAACCTCTGGGAAGGACATTCTAACTAGAGGCAGCTGCTGTCTGAAATCCACTTCTTTAATGATTTTCAGTGTATCTTGCTAAGCTTAGAGGAAAGGGACTATTTCTGCAGAGCATCCCACCTGATCAGGTGCCTCCCTGTGAGCAGGAGCTTCGAGGAGCTCTGCTGCGTGTGGGTGACTTTTGGCAGCAAGGCTGGCATCCTGCTTCCGACAGCAGCTCCACAGTATTCAGCTAGAGCCTGTCAGAAACCTAGAACATCCTTTGAACAACCTGGAGATCAGAAAACCTGAATTTATTTTTAGGATTCTTGATCAAAAGGCCCCACTGCCTATGCTCTCCCTGGTGTCATTGACTTCAGTAATTTATTTTAGACACTTGTTCTTAAGAGCACATAACCTGCTCCATACTATCAGCTACCAGATGTTTTGGGATAAAGAAAATAAAATAAATTGCATCCCTAACAGGCTGCTTAGAGAGGACAGATCTCTCATGCTCAAAAATTAAATGGCTCCATGCTCTTCCTATGTTTTCCAGCTTTGAAAACCCCAAATCTAGACAAGCTTTTCAGCAAAGATAGTAAAGAGAGTGGGAAAGGATAAAAAGTAAAAAGATTCCCCAAGCTGGAAAAGTACAAAATGCCTGCTCCGAGAAACTTTGGCTTCCCTATCATTACCCTTAGAAATCATTCCCACGTAAACACCAATGCTCCAAAATTAGGACCCCTCAAGTCCTATTGCAGTTGACTTACCTATTCCAACATTTCCTCACTGGACTAGATGACCTTTAAAGGCCCTTCCAACCTGAACCTATGATCCATATTTTTTGATACTTCATGTTTTAGTGTGCCTGGCAGCCTGTACTTCAAACACACACCATTTTATGCCTACTCAGATTTGGAAAGTTTAATCAAGCAACCAGCAAGCAGCAATAGCTATGTTTTGATTACAAGGAAGAGAATCAACTTCCTTTATATTTCTAAAGCTTCAAGGATTCCCAATTCCAGCCTTTGCCATCCCAACCCTGGCACCAGAAGCATATTTTTAGTTACTGCTTAAACTAAGATTTTCATATGAATGCCTCCATGCCGTGAGACAGGGCAGAAAGCGTATTTGCAAGGAGTGCTAGCCTTTTATTAATTCTTCTAATCACAGTTTACATATTAAATGGTAGTAGTGGTCTTGCCCTGGCAGGTGGTCTGTGGGTTGAGCATTTGCTGCCCTCTATTCAGCCAGCTCAACGTTGGAGTTGATATAAAAGTGCGACCTTTAATGTTTATCTGATACTCATGTATACAGCACCTCTTTTTGCAGTGTCCAAACTGATAAGGACTGATAGTAAAACAAGGATATATTGGCTATTGACTGCACTTGCTCGAAGTCATCACCAAATATCCTTCCCTGTTAGCACCATGGAGCAGCCACCGCCTCGAGGCGCCGCCGTTACCTTTCTATTGAGCACTGCTATGTATTTCAAGATCTATGACACTGGGTCTCATTTTACCTTAGTAAACAGCATCCTCCCTGATTTGTCAATCTATTGTTGATACACCCTTCGTAAAGAGTTCAATAATTGACTGGAGAGCAAACAGACAAAGCAAACGCATTTTCCTCCAGAGGGAGCAGAAGACATACTGCCTGCCCTTTCAAACGCTCTTCCGAGCTCTTTGGGTGGGAGATTGCTTAATTTAATGTTCAAACAAATGATAGAGTCTGAAAGGGCTTCATGCGTTTGGATAATTCTTTCTCAGAGATTTAATTCACTAATTTCATCAGGCACCGCATCAGCCGGTGCGGTTTGCAGGGACACGTTTAGAGGGCAACTCGTTTGAGTGCAATTTTAAAGAACCAGATTTGACAGTGTCAATCTATTGCCAAGCTGCATGGCATCTCCCAGGAAAACAATTGAATTTAGGAATGCAGCCTGCTTGGTTTAATCTCCTATCTCACTAGGATGAGGTTACTCTTTTACATAAGCAAATATATTCAGTATTTGATGATGTGCAACTTAAAATTTGTCCTTCACCAAGGAAAATAATTCAAGGGTTTTAATAATGAAGACTAAAAGTTCAACCATTCCCCTCCTTTATTTTTCCAACAGTTTTTAATGAAAAAAACCCGTACTAGTCACTGCCATTCTGAATTCTATTTATCTCCTGGATTTTATAAAAAAAATTAACTTCTCAACACACGGTGGTAGGACACAAACCTAAACAGAGGTATTCCTCAGAGAGAGGAAAACCCTCACCTTCAAGGGCTTCACACAAAAAGGATGGTATGTGCCACGTTCTTTTCTGACAAGCTTATAGGAGAGCAGGAGGACTTTGACAACTGTGTAGTATCAAATGATACAAGAGGATAAAAATTGCAACCGAGACCACTTCAGAATTGAGCAAAGCTGTCCTAGAAATTAAGCCAATGCCACTTTAATAAAATTCACATCTAAGGAAGTTTCCAGACATCAGCGAGTTATTCCTCATAGAAGATTGTTTGAGGTCTCACGTTGACCATGGGCAGCCTCTGCAGTGATTTTCCCACCTGACTTGTCTACCAAGCAGCACAGCTCAAAGCAGACCTTTGCTGCAGCTGCTGGCGTGGGCACAGAGGAACACACTTGGTGCAATCAGCACAGACCACGGAGCACCTCACTGTTTAAAAGATGGACCTGGAACTGTTCCCAGATTACACATCTGCCCCTGTAATTCATGTCTCGTGTGCTGAATGTGATACGGGAGGTGCTGAGAATGAGCACATTCAGTCAGTGGGCACATTGCTGTCTGCTGGTAGAACACCCAGGGGTGAACCATTCCCCAAACTGGTTATCAGAACAAAGAGAAAAATCAAAAGGGAAACAGCTATAGATCAGTTTTGTTTGGATTTCTGTTTGGAATGTGCTAATATTAACATTGCTGCAAATACACATTTCTCTCCTTGCCTTCAGCAGGTAGCAAAGAGAAGGGGTGACATTAAGTGTTATTCATCTGTGAGAGCAATTTCAATTCTCTTCACTCTCCTTTTAGCTCAGTTCCTTCCCTCACACTCGTATTTACCCTCTACTTTGTCATCAAAACAAATGTATCAGTAATGTATCATTGAGCTTTCACAACCATCACTCTAGGGTCCAAAAAAACCCCCAAAATTAAATAACAAACCCAAAACCAACCACCAACCAACCCCTCACAATAAACAAACCACAAAACAACCCCGATCAGCACCACAAACACAGAATAGAGCTGTAAGGGACTCAGTAGGAGGTAGTCCAGTTCACCTCCAGCCCCAAGGCAGAAGTAACTATGCCTGTGCCTGCTGATGCAGCTTCCTTATGCCCTATAACAACTGGATTTTAAATTCCTTACTTTTGGTACAAGTAATTATCAGTCTAATTATCTCTGGTTATT
Source organism: Aegotheles bennettii (assembly GCA_013398125.1). Taxonomy (NCBI): domain Eukaryota; kingdom Metazoa; phylum Chordata; class Aves; order Caprimulgiformes; family Aegothelidae; genus Aegotheles; species Aegotheles bennettii. Next base: position 174,241 of record VZRW01012680.1, on the reverse strand, counting down.
CTGAAGCTGCTCCTGCTTCAGGACACCAACCTGCCCCACCACACCTAGGGCCAGCAGGGCAGTGTAATTGCAGCATGCTGGAAAACTGAACTGCAGAGCAACACTAAACAACTCAAGCTGTAATCTTTACACTTGTATTTTATAGCTTCACATCTGGAGATATCACCTAATTGTCAATAGACTAAAAACAATTCTCATCGAGGCCCTAACCTGTAGCTCTTCAGAGTCAGTGAGGCCAATCTACTGCCTTCAAATGGCTTTGGATCATCCCCAGAAGAAAAAAAAAAATAATAAAATTACACATTGTCTCATTAACTTCTCCAAATGTCTTTTGAACCACTTCCAGAAAAATAAATGAAAGAAAAAAAAAGTACTCAAGCACTCCAAGAACACAACTGAAATAAAAGAAAAAAAATAGATACTGCCCAGACTGCTTTCAAAGTAATGAGATAAAATATAAATTGCATATTGCAAATGACTCCTAAAGTCAGGGAGAACAAAATCTGCCATAAGGCTGCCCTTGGATCCTCACATCTCAGCATTCAGCCTCCCCTTGCCCTTCGGTTGCATCACACAACCACTGTCAGAAATAACCACACTTTCCCTGTCTGCATTCCCTCCGAGCTGAGCAGGGAATAAGAAAACACCCAACCAAACCTTACACTGTTGACAAAGCAGTTCCATCAACAGATGTGGATTCTGCCTCAAACAGCCCTATTTCCTTCCCTAGAAGACTCTGTTGGACTAAGAGCAGGTGGACTTGCATGAAGATTTCTTTTAATCGAGTATATAAAAGTGTTCTTGCAAATCCTACACATGAAAAAGTCCATAACAGGCTCTAATTCCAGGTTTTTTAAGATAGAAGGAGCCTCAATATCTTAATGGATCCTATCCTGAGTTTTAGAAATCATTGTCTGGGGTGCAGCTAATGTCCTCCAGCTGTGATTTTCACCTCATCGTATGCTTATAATCAGTTAATTTGGACCTGCCCACCAAAGCAATAAAATTAATGCCACTGTCCTGAATGTTTCCTCTTCATTGCTGAAATAAAAGCCTCTGCTGGGTGGTGATTATGAAGCATGATTGCCCCTGTAATTCTAATATCTGCTTTCTTCAATTTACAACTCTCCCACCAAATAAAACCAAGGAAGAGATAGAAAGTTCATTAGCATTACAAAATTAAAATTATTACAATGATCCACAATATCATTATTCTGGACTTTTTTCATCAAATAAAGCTTTGTTCTGCAGCGTTTCCCCTGTTTGAGTTAAAGGCCCCTGCCAGCCTCACGTCGTGGCTCACCAGAAGTGGAGTTCAGAGGGAATCAGTCTTCATTTGCGACTTCAACAGTTGTGACCAAAAATTGACTTACACAAATTTGGGGGGTGGAAAGGCCACACAAATGCAACCAAAGCCTACATATTCTTAGTTTTCTATATTGTGGAGAGTCTGTTATCTTAAAAAAAAAAAAAATAATGCAGAACAAAGTATGGAATACGAAATGCAGGTATTTATGAAATATATAGCAATTGCTTAAAACTTGCACTCTGTCAGCACAAAATAAGATACTTCTATAAGAAATAAAACCCAGTTTAATCATGCATAAAGTGACATCCCTGCATTTAATGCAGTGTCAAGCTGGATAATTTTATTCCACCTAGATAAGATTTGCAACACATTTTGAGTTTCCCAAAGGATTCTTCATTCTAGCCACATTACCCCATTGTAGCCCCAAACCAGCCATTAACCACTGCACAGAGTGCCAAATTCAAGCAACAAGTCACACTAAACTGATCAGAGCTTTGAAGTGTTTTGACAGAAAATTAAGCCAAATTATTTTGTATTTTTACATGTTAAAAAAAGGATTCCAATATCTTGCACCCAGAAAAATATACAGCTGTGTTTCACTCTACTAGCTCTTAACATTGATCAAATAAAATAATAATTAATGAATCCTTACATGGCGATTAAAGCAAGCAGTAAAAGCTCCAATCCTAGAAATATTCAGGAGGTAGACATGGTGCAAGTAAGATGGTCTCGTGCAGGCTATAGGCTGTCACAGACTTGACCACATACATTTCCAAAGGACAGGTTAGTGTCCCACTCAGAGCCTCCTCACCAATTTAGATTTCTCCTCAAAGAACTCAGTGCAGAATCAGGCCTATTATTAAGCAGTTTTCAAAAAAACAAGAAGACAGTTACTTAACACCCAAAAGACTTTTCTTCTCCCCTAGAAACAATATTAAAGCCTTCTTGTCTAATTAAACAGCAAGAGAAAGTGATAAAATTTTACCTACCAAAAAATGGGGAAAAAAAAGAGGAGTACACAATTCAACTTGTCATTTTTCTTGAGGTTAATGAGAGCTTCTGGGAGGAATGAATCATATAGGATAGACACCAGATATGACATTTCCCACTGAAAACCATGGCTACATTGCCTAGGTGTATTTCAGGGTTATCTTTAAAATATTTATTAAAAGAAGATGGCAGGACTTGCTGGAGGCTGCTCTGCTGTGAAGTCACATCTGGCAGCAGCAGACACACTGAGAGGGGAGGACATCCAAGGAAGAGATACTATAGAATCTTCCTTTTCCTTACCTGCTTCCAATATAAAACTTACACCCTCTTCCATGGATCTGCAAATCCCTCAATGCCATCACACCAAATTCAGCCCAATATTCAGTAGTGTTTAAGTTACACCACTCCAGAATGACCCCACAACTAACCTACATAAGACTTCTCCCTTCAATTCAAGAAGGAGGGAGAAAAAAAATACCAAAAAAACCCCAAACCTGAAGAGATTCAACCTTAAAATACTGGAAGTAATTACACATGTTCGATTTGACAAGAGCACTTGGTCAAATATTTATCACGGATCTCCAGCAGCACCCTGGTGCCTGTGCTCCTCACATGGTTGTCTCTGCAGTGGAGTGATCCTGCACCTTAGCACTGGAGAAGAACTCCGATTCAATATGGAAATTGCAACAGGGGACACACTGAAAAACCTGAAGCAAACACATTTTTCATTTGTCCAGTTGTAATCACTGCTGATCCATTTAGCATACAGCTCAATAGCTGTGTAAGCTAATAACAAATACGACTTAAGAAGAAAAACACACTTTCAAAAGCTCTAGGACAGAAGGCTCTAGAGAAGGATTTCAGCCATTTTAGCATATACTTACTCCTTTTTTTTCTCTTATCCCTTTCAGGGAGTTTGGCCACAGTCTGGAGTTTATAAATTAAACATTCATAACCACGATAGCTGCACAATAATAATAATTATTATTTTTTCCAACATGTTTCATCTTGAAAAGCCCCCTGAAGTGCAGCCAGCTGTCCAGAGCAAGGCATGCAGAGCACAGCAAGAAAAAAAATGCCAGCAAGGTCTGGTGTCTCAGCAACTTCAGTGTCCATTTGGGACATCTGGTACTGGTCTCTTTATACAGCCCCTCAAAGATGGACTGGTAGACTCTGGAAGAGCACTGGACTTGCTGCTGGGAGAGGATGATGGGCTAAATTAACCCTGAGCAGACAATATCCTAGCACATCTGGCAGCTCCCCTGTTCATAAGGAAGTTTTCCTGATGATAGCTAAAGCCTACATAGCCCTCAAGTCTCTGCTGATTAATTTCCTCTTCTCCAAGGAGGAATATAGGTCCTCCCTTCCCCACTCATGGCACAAGTCATCTGACAGCCAGAGCCAGGTATCCATCAGGCTGGTACCCACCTCTATGCAAAGGCAGCGTTTTTCCATTTATCCTCTACGGTGGGGACGTTTTCCAGTGTCAAAGTGAGTTAGAGAGGCTGCATTTGATTTATCACCCGATAGCTAAAAGCTGTTTGCTAAAGGCTGGTGGACGTATGCGAGGCCACAGCTCAGCAGAGAGGGATGCCAGGCAGGATCTCTTGTGAATTTGCCCAATACATTCTTTCATTTTCTATCCAAATTGAAAAATTTTAGTGTAAATTTTCCTATAAGGCTCCGTTTCCTCAAAGTGACAGGTAGTGTCCTGTCTGCTTGTCAGAAAAATCCGAGCTAAAAATAAACTAAATCAGAAGGAAACTGAAGGGAGTTGAGTGATAGACAAGGAGGTGCCCTTGGAGTCCAGCACCGAGCAGAGCAGGATGCATTGATGAGGGGAGGACAATGATAAGCAGAGGTCAGTGGAACCAGATTTATCCACACCAAAAAACCTTCTTCTGCAACTTCTGTCAGTCACAGGTTGATAGGAAAAATTGAATGGGGAAAAGCAAATAAGAATGGATATTCTTTTATATTCCTAATGCTGAATTTTATGTCAATGTCATAAATACTATGAAAAGGAATATTTATTACAGACATATTGGACATTTTCCCACGCTTTCTGCAAATTGGGATTGTTTAAATTCTCTCTGTTCATCAGGGTGAAATAGGATTTTTAAAGGTGCCTAAATTGACACAGAGATGTAGCAAGCAACTCTGGGAGAGGGAGAGTTTGCTTGGGTTTTGCCTTTTTTAATTCAGACTTTATTGCAGCCTGTCACTTGACTTTGAAGGAAATCAAGTAATATAAAGTCCTAGCAAAGTATAGTTCAGGTGTATCACATCCTAAGAATTTATGCTGTATGCACACAGATGAACACAGGGTTATAGATACACTGCTATTATCTATAGATGAAAGATATTTCTTAATAAGGCTGTTCTTTCTTACTTCAAATATCAATTACAATAATAAAAGCTGCATCACAGCATAAAACAAGGAAATACTCTTTCCTTATCAGAATACCTCTTCAGACAAAGTAATTTGGAAAAATATATTCCCAAGGCAGTCTGCTCACATAATTTTTGAGGTCTTTGCTAGAGTTTTATTGCTTGTTTGAGAAACTTAGAACAGCTCTGTAGATCAAATGTCAAACTTCCCCACTGCAATTTTGAAATTTTACTATTTCATGTTAATTTCTTCCTACCCATCCATGCTGCTTGGAACAGACCCTCAAGGTACAATAAGCATACCTGCACTAACACAAGAAATTAAAAATTACTATTACTGAAAGACATCTGAACTGGTTGTGAGATGCCACACACCCCAAGACACATGCAATTTATGGAAACCCTCCATGCAGCCACAGAATTGAGGTTTCTAACATAAATTATTCTGTAATTTCAGAGTTTCTTGATGGCAGTAATGAAAAATAATTTCCATACTTTACTTCAGCATCACTATAGAACATCTATAGAACGTGTTACAGCACCCTCTGCCCTAGTATACACCTTCTGAGAGTATTAGAAGTAAAAAGAAAAATAATAATTCTTTTTTTCCCAGTTCCTCCTTATATGTAGCCAAATCCAAACTTCCATAACCATATCACACCAGAAAAAATTAACCCTAGACACTTGGATACAGCTGCACCTCACTCGGGTCTCCTGCTTGTTTGGCTGCCTTGCCCTACAACCACACTATTGAAGGGTGGAATTGCCTTGCTTTTAAAAGGTTTTTTCAATATCCAGACTCCTCTGCCAATCACACTTTAACTGATAGCAGTCTTTGTCATTGCTTGCCTCCCTCTCACCCAGCAGTCAGCCCATGGAAAGCAGTAACCACAATTCACCTGCTTCATGTACCCAACTTTCCCTTCATTTCTAATACATTAAAAGCTTTAGGAATGAAAAAGCTTGTTAGGAATGCCCCACTCACTAGCCAATTTTTGGAGAGTTCAGCATATGTCTAATCAAAAGATCATCTATATAAACCAGACTTTCCTTTTTAATTGTAACATCTCTCCGGGCCCTTCTAATAAATATTTTAAATTCAGTAAACAAGTTTTATGGAAGTATTACCTTGGGCCTTTTAAACACTTCAGAGTTTAAAATGTGAGGCTGGCTTAGAGCTAGAGCCTACTGGTGCTTTGTGCTGGCACTTATCCATGTTGACATTCGAGACTCCACTGGGTGTTATCGCTGCTTCATCGCCCCCAGCTACCTGCCACAAAGAGCAGAGCAGTGCTTTCCATCTTTGTTTGAAATAAAAGGGTCCAGAGGCAATGTCTCTGGTTTCAAACCATCCCTAGGTAACTTGGATGACTTGACTGTTCACAGGCACCCAAACCAAGTATCTCATGAAGGTTCAGATACCAGCACTGTTGAGACAGGACATCTTGGCTGTGCCAGTGTTGCTGCAGAGGGTTTGCAAGGCTGCACATTGTTGTATGGGATCAGGGACAATAACAGCATTAGAAGACTCCTTCAAATGCACAAAATGTTCTCAAAAAAGTCACTGTTTGTAGATGTCTGATGCTTTAATAATTCCTGGTCTAAAACTTGAGCATCACCAAGACTCTGTAAAGGAAAAGAGCTCAGGTAGCTCAGGCTGAGAGGAAAGTGTTGACTTATTGCCACTTATTTGGCAAAGTGAAGCTTTCCTGGCCTGTCTGAGGACTCTTTACTTTCAGTGTGCATATCTAATGCATCTCAACAGAAACTAGAGGATTTAACTCAAGGTCAGATATATTTCTTTAACACAAGGATACTGTGAGATAACAAGGAGCTGTATAAGAAAATGTATTTAAGTATTCAGTATAAATGGCTTGTCTAACATTTACTGTTCTAACAGCTACTCCCTCAAAGTTATTTTTAGGTATAAAAAGGCAAGTTTTAATTAAAATAACAAGTGTTTTATACAGAGGAATTGGTATTTCTTATCTGATTAAATTTTTTTTTATAAAAAGTGATCTGTACTGGTTGGCTTTGTTTAGCCAGTAGTTGTGCTTTATGCATCTCACCCATACACGTTTTAAACATTTGGAGACTCACACCTACAAGCCTGGCAGTAAAATCCATCACAAAGTGTGACATAAAAAGCAACACATCCAAGGTACATGAAATGAAGACCATGTATGGAAAAAAAAATTAATAAGTAGGTTTTATTTAAGCAAGTGGAGAAGCACTGGAGTAATTTTGCTGTCCCATCACTTTCTACATCCAGCAACATCATTTGTGCTGACAACCCTTTGCTAGTATTTTTCATATAGAAAGAACTCTTGGAAGAGAATGGATAGTTTCAAGCAGATTTCCTCACATCCTCTTATCAGCAGCAAAGATATTCATTCTACACCTACTGCATTTCAAACTGAGCAATGTAGAGAAGGGTGAAGCCTTCACTCAACACTGGTTGCAGAGATGCACAGAAGGATCTGCTCTGCACAGTTCACCAGGCTCATAGAAGAACTTTGGTGTATAATTGAAATATATTCTTTATTACAAAGGTTTCTAGCAGTCAGATAGCTTGCTTGGTTTTCATTTTATTTAATTTATTATTTATTGCTTGGTGTACCTGTAGCCAGGAGAGTGGATAGGCAAATTCCCCTGGAGTACTTCAATTTGATTTAATAACAACATCTTTCCAATATGAGAAATTTGCATTGCTGCTTCATTAAGGAAAAAGTCTTTGTACCAACCACCTTGTTAAATAGAGAATACATTCCATTTCCTGAGCCGTGTAGGTGTCAGTGTAATTTTCCTTGCAAACTCTTCACTTCAAAGCCCACACACTCTCTAGAGTCCCAGCTGCCAGCCAGTGTGGCTGCACTTCCCAACAGAGGGGGGGGGAGGGGAATGAAAACAAAAATAATAGGCATCTCCAAGTGCTTAATAATTATAACAAGAAGATATGCCCTTAATATTTCCACCATGCAATGATGCTGCCCGAGCAGCTGTTGTCAGAAAACTGACTCATGTTCCAAGCACTCCCTCCATCCAGCTGCAGTCACTGACACACAGTACACGTTATTATGGTCCTAACCAAAGAACTTGATAAATATAGAAATCAGAAAACATGCTTGAGTCACTCAGATCAAGATAGAGATTTGCAAAGAATGCAATATTGAGATAATTCTCCCCCTTCCATGGACACTGGATGTGGGTTTTGGTTCTCTTTTTTTAGCAGGAAGGGAAAAAATAACTTAAAAATATCAAGCAAGACCAAAAATGCAGTGTAACCTTATTAAATATTCAACCAGTCTTGACCAGCTGTATGTACTTTACTCATTTTGGTTTATTACTCTCTGGAGATATATTTATTTCTGCATTAAATAGGCATTCAAGAACTAAGTAAAATGTTTGACAGGTGAGTTAGTTCAATAGTTTCAGAGAATCTATTCATGTTGGTGCACGGTCATGGAGATTTTTCCCCCATTCTCCCCAGAGGGAGAGGCACTTTGTCACACCTGACCTCTAGTGTGCAAGGAAGAGGTGGCTGCTCTCCTTAAAGCATGCCATTCCTCAGGATGTGTTTGCAACAAACACGCTATTAAATATTAAATAAATAAATAAATGAAGCCTGTATTTCAAAGGATTCTTTTCTTTCAATAAGGTGTGTAAAAATAGTTACATTGTACATTAACTGAGCTATAAAAAAACCTGCTATCATTCCATTTGCTTTTATAACCTTCCTCCACACATAATATCACATTATGCACATTGTAATGAAACCTGATGACACCAAAACTTGTAAGACAGCTGGGTGGTGGTGTTCTCTGAACAGGGCTCCCTCCTCACACACTTCCCAAAGAGGCTCCTCTTCCTTGATTTTCCCAATACAGCAGATGTTCAACAGTCTCATTATGAAAACCATATTAACTGAGAGCTGCAGGAAAGAACTTTTTAAATAAACAAAATATTCTTGGGGCTGGGGTCTTGTTCCTCAGGTTTCACATGGGTGTGTTAAGTTTCCCTTGTGGTTTGCTTTTTTATATTTTAAATTGAGGACGGGGTGGAAAGTGTTGCAGTTAATTCATTTGAACATCTAGCCTATAGTTTCTCAAAATAAAACCAAATCATGCTATTAAATTAATCCTTAATTGATTGACAAAATCAGGTTACCTGGTTTAGCAACCTGACCATCCCGTGCTCAGGAATGAGTATATCTCCTGCTCAGCATTAATACACACTGTGACAGCAATGACACCTCGACAGCCTGGAGAGTGGTTTCCTCATGTTGTTTGCTGCCTGGAAAGTGAAGACTGGCAGATGTTCAGCCCTTCACTTGCCAAGAAAATTAGCACTTTCCCAACAGATATTCATACTGAGCGAAGCATCCTGTAGTCATTGACAAAACAGATCTCAGCATGGCAATGGACTGCTGGAAGACTGGAGCTCTTCAAACTCAGTATGTCAAGAAAGTGCAGGCAAGTTTTATTTGCAGCCATGCAATCAAGACCTCAGAAGTGTGTAATTACCACACTATCAGAACTAACAAAATTTATCATCTACCCACAGCAGCTTTGCCGAGATAAACTAATTTACAAAGCCTTAGAGGTTTAAATGTGTCTTATTTTGGATTTAATTCTGAAGAATCTCAGATTACAGTGCTTTGCATCAATTTATTTGTATTAGTTATATAAATTTTATTTCTAATTCTTAGTGTAATACACTTGTGCTGGGATGAGAAAGATGCACATGCAATTTTTCTGAATTTGTTCAGACTATCGTTTCAAAATGTTTGGGAAATCGGTCCAAGTTGTTAAATTTCTCCTTGCCTGAACCCTATTAAACCATATGAATGCTACAGTAAATCTCAAACCTACTAACTTTAAATTACCATCCAGTGCTCTGTATTTTGTACGACTCAACTTCTAAGACATGACAAAGCTGATTTTTTTCTGTACATAAAGAAATCACTTTGAAATATAAAGAAGAAAAAAGCAGTCACTGAGTGCCAAATGCTTTAGTACCTGTAAAGATGTCTGCAAAACCTGCAAAGCCTGGACCTAAGATGAAGGAAGAAAAATATTTACATCCCACAGAGGTATTTTATTCCCTGGTTTCCTAAGAAAAAAAAGTAATCTGAAAGCCAGGAAATACCCAGAGACAACTTACAGCTCTTTTCTTCCAAAAGGCAAGAAATCCAGCAGGAAAGCCTCAGTGAAGACATACCAAAAAATGCATTATAAACACCCCAAGATGTGACTCCAGGGGAGCACTACATGGTGGTGGGGATCCATACAGATGCAGCAGATATCACTCTCCTGCTCACCTTGCTCAGTTCGTTTAAGAAAACCACGATGACATTAACTGACAGAAGCTTTGCAATAGTTTGAGCACTGGAGGCTGACCTACCTGGCCCAAGAGTTGTGCTAGAAATAACTGATTTGTTTAATTTAGCAGAAGTGGTTTAGGAGGGAAAGATGATCCAGAGCGAGCCATTCCTCAAACTTCCTCAGAGTTTCGAAAAGTGCCAAAAGCAGAAGGTGCTGATTATACATAAAATCCAAAGGGCGATGCATATTTAGATAAAAAAAACAAACCCTCTGTAAACACAGCAAGGGAAGACTGGCTTTGAAGCAGGGAACTCAGCCTGAAGCAGAGAAACCAGGAGTGGTCTCATGGAGCCCAGTGAACCTGAAGGAATCAGAGATGCCTGCAGGAAGGCAACGCTAAAATGAAATATTCAAGCTACAAATATGCCTTCCTCTGTCAGTGACCCAACCCCCACAGTGAAACAGGACATCTAAGGGCTTTTTGACACCACCCCCCCAATATGCTGACCATGTTCCTGACAGACAGCAGTCACCAGCATACAGAGGAGCGATAATCACTGCAAGCTCTCCATGGCCAGCAAGCTCAGATGGACCCAGGGGCAATGTCAACGCTTCCACAGATGAACAGTCTGATACTAATGGGGGAATAGAATGGGAGAACCTGCCTGAAAAACATCACCCTCACACTGCAGCAATACGTTCAGAAGGGTTGAATGGCCACTTGGGTCTACCAAAGAGGATTACATACCTGGTGAGATTACTATTGCTCTTCTACTAAACACAGAACAAAAAATACAAGCAACGTAACTTTCTACTTAATCAGCATTTGCTTTACAATGTCAATAATTCACCTTACATTTCAATAACAATTTGAACTGTACTTTAAAATATCATGTATTTTACTGAAGTAGTGGAATTTTCAGCATGACCTCTCAGAAATAGAGAACAGCAGAGCTACACACCTTGAAGCAGTGGGGGAAATCGCTTATTTAAGACTAGAGACACCAAAGGAACACATGCTTCAACACCACAGCCCAAAACCATTGAAAGCTCTTCCCAGAAGAAATTTATAAATTCATGAAAAAATCATTTAGTATCACCATGAGGACTACTGTGAGTTTTGTAAATTATTTACTCAGGCCTCATACTGCAGGGGACAAGAGAAAGCTTGCAGCAACATCAATACTTGACACATTAGTCAGCCTTTCACTTTTGTTTCATCAGCCTGCTCATGTGCTCTCAAATTCGCCGACCCATATTCTTGAGCTCAGTGAAAAGATGTGACAATCTTGTCTGCAAATAACCAAAGTTGTACAACTTGGATCTTTTATTAGCTTATATCTGCTCCTGTAGCCACTCCAAAAGTGACCCAGAAAGAAGACGTGAGATTTAATTTTGGATCTTATGTGACAAAGATCTGTTAACTCATCATCACTATTAGCAACAAATAAATGCAGGCTTCAGTAAAATGTTAGTGTCTTGTCATTCATTCCACTATAATACTTTCCATTTATCATTGTTTCATCTAAGTAATTTTCAGACAGAGAACATAAACTCATCTCTTAGAGAAGGGCCTCATTAATAACTAAAGGAGCAAAACTCTTCCCAGCTCTGTCAGGGAGGATACAAAGGGAATGGTCCAACTCCCTTCTCTCCTCTCCATCTCTGAGACACAGCAGGTAAGGGGCCACACAAGAGCTTGTGTGAAATCAGGAAAAAGCCAAGAATGCACAATTTTCCCATTATTTTCCTACTGAAAATCCCCTTTCCCACCAGGACAGGAATTTAAGAGTTAGGACTGATGGGTTGATTTTTCCCTTGAACTTGCTGGCACCACCAACCACTTTTGTTTCCCTTACCATCATTCAGGCTGTGTTGTGCAAACGCCCAATTCAGGGCCCTCAGAGCAGGACACAGACCTTAAGGACCTTTGTTTTTCATTAATATTTTGAAAATTTTGCTTCCTGGCTTGAAGTGCTCTTTGATGTGTCACCACCTTCTTTCATTGATGATTACGATTGCTCTATGGATAAACTTAGATAAAAATTTTTTCTTCCATTTCTGGAAAGACTTACACAAGGGGTCTGCACTCCAATGGCAATGCTCCCACAGACTTGTGAACCACCACAGGCAACTCTTCTTCCTATCTACAAGTACGGACATCCTCTCCTTCCTAGTCAGTCTTACTTCAAATAGGTGGGCAGATCCTAATTTGACAGTCTTGCCAGGAAACTTTATGTATATATACATTGAGACAAATGAAAGTCAGAGGTATGAGGGAGGAAGAGGAGAAAAAGGAAAATATTTTCTTTGTATCTCTAACAGTGTTTCATGATCAAGCATAATTGACAAACCTCAGACCTGAACAGTGACCATGTCCCTTGTTCAGAGGGAAAAAACCACCACTTAAAAAGGCTGCTTTGAATTAGGTATTAGGCCTATTGATATTTCCTAGGGTGGATACAGAAAGGAACCCATTTCAGCATCTCTCAGGTCATCAGCAAACATTACGATTATGTGCCTCCATACAATTGAGGCACAGATGTAGGAAGAATATTGAGCTTTGGGGGATAATCAGATTTATTTTTTTCAATAAGTAGAGCATATTATTTTCAAGTGGTTAACTGAAAATAACTCTTGCAGAAGTACAATATCACAGTAATTATTCTGAAATCGATGGCACAAAAGGGTTCATTTTAAATCATATTATGATTGCTGGGTTAAAGTAGTTATTATATAATCGGATAGCAATTACTCCACCTTAATAATTTCTGGGTTTGTAAGGGTGAAAGTGATAATACAAGCTACAGCAGGTGTCAAATTTTAGATGTTGTGAAATGAATATTCTAAAGGCTGGAAAGAAACAAACATATTAGCATATAAAAACCACAAGTGTAGAAAATAGCTAAAAATATAAAAATACAGCAACCCTCCTGCCTTGAGCAGACATTCAGAAGCAGTTCACTCATGATAAAGTACTTCCAACACGCTGCTTAAATCACAAGGAAGCTAAAGCTTCTCATCATCCCTTCTCTGAGTAAACTTAATCAACTTTATTGTCTATAACTTGGCTATACAAAAAACCATTATCTCTATACCAGAGCAGTGAGACAAGTCTTTAACAGCTCACAGGTTTGCAGGGCACTGTAGAGACACGCTCCAGAAAACATGTCTTCACCACACTGATTTTGGCTCTAGTTCAAAGTTCTACTCATTTACTGCAAAGGCAGCCTCAACCATGTTCTTCCTGGGTTTCTTGCTACCTTATTTCTCTTTAATCTGAAACTCCCTTCTTGTTTCTTTAAATATCAGCTTTTTGATCACAACTCATTCAAAGAGCACTCTTCCAAAACCCCAGAGCTCAGAATAGTTGAAAAGAATATAAGCAAGAAACAACCCTCTTAGCAACCTTCTCCAATTCCTCCATTCTCTCTGTGATGGCTTCTACTTATTCCCCACTCCTGAAAGAAATCCGTGCTAAGAGACCAAAGCAATGAAGTTTTTCCACAGATTCATGAGGCCCTAAATACAGGAACCAAGGCTGTGTTTCCTGTTTCCTTGGAGGAGAAATCTCAACCGTGCCCCAGAAGGCAGAACTAAATACACACCTTCCTCATTATTCTTTAAAATACAGTTCTCCTTGTGGAAGGATATATTGGTTTGTATTACAAACTAAATGGCAAGTTAAAATTTAGCCCACCTAGTTTTTACAGGACAAATATTTGAGATGTGCCGTTGAATAAAAAGCCCATTTGGCAAGGTAAGTAAACGTCAGTGTTCAATATATACTAAGGTAAATGTGCAAAGTTTAATACAGTGAAAACAAATTAAAATGAAAGTCTCTTGAAAAAAAAGATACCTATGCATTGATTGTAGATTTACTAGACCTACAACTAGCCCTACAACTAGACCTACAACTAGCCCTACAACTAGACCTACAACTAGCCCTACAACTAGACCTACAACTAGCCCTACAACTAGACCTACAACTAGACCTACAACCCTATCAGCATAGGGCAACAATGAGGGAAAAAAAGACCTTGAAACACAATCAGGCAGTAAATTAAGCAGATGGATATCTGACAACGAATGTTTCTGTAAGATTGATTTCGTTCTGTGAGGATTAGCAGTAACCGGTTAAAAGGGCTTCACAGAAATCTAACCAGCTATGGAGTTTTGAAGTGAAAACCATCAACATAGAAGAGATTTTATTAAAATCTAAAGAGAAGGGACGTTTGAGAACATGACAATCATAGAAATCAAAACGTGAAAGAAGGATGTCACAAAAAGTTGTGGTGAAGGGAGTAAAAAAAATAAATAATTGTCTTCCGTCTGGATTTTCTTCTTCCAAATAAAGTACTCCATAACTCATACAGAACAAACCCAGGGTAAGATGGTGTGGCACAGTCTCAAGAGAGCAAATATGTACAGAAAAACAATCCCACCTTGTCACAGCCTACTAACAGCATTCACTCCCACCAGTGCCAAAATAGATGTTGGCCGAGTTGAGTAGAAGTGGCCCTAACAACCCTGCAGGATTTTAGCGTAAGTCCTGCAGTTACTGGCCCGTCCCACCAAATACCTGCTCTTTGAGCTGCAGCCACTGTTTGACTTCTGTTTACCAAGGACCATTCCTTCCCTTACAGCATTCAGTAATCAGAGTGCACCCTTGCATATGAGCAAGCAGGGAAGAAAAATGTAATCCCCAAGTCTGTGATTAATTTATGATCCACAGCGTGAGACTTGCTTATGCTAGCTTGCATAATTAGAAGCGCTGTTACTGGTCGTAAAGAGTCGGTTTGAGATTCTAGCAAAGCCCACGAGCCACAGCAGGACTGCAGATACAGCACTCAATCTCAGCCCCAAAGCTACCACTGAGTTCAGCAAACACAGGATAATCTCTGCTGCCCGTTACCACCATGGCTAAAAACACTCTGCTAAAAAGTATTTATCAGCTTGCTTTAAGCAGCGAGATAATAAACATTAAATCAGACATTAATGCTAGAAAACATCCAGGTAGCATAAATAAGCCCCTTATTATTGCAAAGGCATATTTACCATTCATTTCCCACCCCACACTTTTCACCCCATCTTTCTGCCTACTTTCCATAAAGCTTACATGTCTGACACAGGCTCCCTGGTTTCTCCTTTCACTAGCTTCAGGTTGAATTTAGTCTTGCTCAAGTGCTACAAGCATGACATAGATCTCTGAAGAGATCTATAAAGTATTATGCAAAGCTGGGAAGTAAACTGTAAAACCATACTGCAGGTGATTTCCCTCGACCTAAACTGTTTGTACTATGCAGGTAAACCATGAGGATATAAAACAGGACAAAGCAGAAAGATTTCCAGCCAAATAATATTTCTCCATCACCCCTCCCCAAGAAGAGCATTCTAATACATACAGTTACCAGACTACTTAGAAATATCTTAAAGACAGTATAGAAACATCCACTCTACTAAAACAATTCCACTGAAGAGGAAACTTTTGCAGTTTACTCCAGAAAAATAGATTCCCAAATATTAATGGCAGTAAGATGCATCGACCTTTATTGTTGGTGATTTTTGAAACATTAAACCAAGAGCCTGAAATGAATACTCAAATATTCCTCATAAACTAAAAATACTGAATGCAACTAATGCTCTTCACTAGAAAGAGAAGTCAGTTACAAAAAGAGTTAACACTGCAGTTCTTTAGCCTCTTTACCTGTCTTGTTTAGGAACTCAGAGGAATGCTACTGAACCACTAACAAAAGTTATGATTTCCACGTTAACTCGGGTCTCATAACAACTGTGCTGACTCCTCACCATGACAAACACTGCTGAGACACAGCAAGGGAAGTTATTATGGAAAGGAAGATGTTGGGTGACTCCTATGCATGTGCAATTTTATAACCAAAATACCCACAAGCTAGAGGCATTGGCAGCTGACAACCCAAAGTGCCAGCTGCCAAAGAACTGCATTGTTTTAATTGTTGGAAATGATTGATTATGCAGCTGAGCTACTGAGGTAGCTGAACAATTTCATGACAACACAAACAATGGTAGTGTCACTCATTCTCCTCCAGATACTTGCTCAGATGGAGGGAACAGTTCTGTTTTGCTGGGCTAAATTACAGCATCTAGGAGAACAGCTACGATTATTTTCCCTGTCACTAAAGTTCAGTGGTTGTTGCTGTACCCATGTGGACACCTATTGGCTGAACCAGTGTGTGTCATCAATTTGGAAATGAAAGGCAAAAAACACTTTATACCATATATATACACACATACACAAAGAACAATGAGTCTGTTTATCTCATATGCTTTTCCTCATGTCATGAAGATTCTGCAGAACATTCAAGACAATATTGATTAAAAAAGCAGGTCTTGCATCATTTTGAACCACATACAGAGAAATGGTTCCTTATTAAAATAAGGTGGGTGTATTGTGTTTCTCCCACAGAATTAACTTTGTTCAGGTCAGTAGGAATTTGGAGGAACTGATCAGCAGTAGGAAAGCAAGCTGAAAAGCTTCATTTTATTATCTTTGTCTCTTAGGCATATGAAGCATTGCCCACAACTGATTTAATTTCCATTGAAGGCAATTTAGCTACAAGTTCAACAGGAGTAAACCCTAATCCAAGAATCTGTCGTTTCAGGGGGTATTTTGAGGTTTCCCCCACCAAGGGTTTAGTGGGGTTTTTTCCTACATTCTGGTGAGCTTCATCTCAGCAGCCCAGAGGCAAAAACCTAATGGGCTGTTACAAAGCACAACCTCCAGTCTGTCAAATACAGAGAACAACAGGGGATGGGAGGGAAGGAAATAAAAAAGAGGTTGACCACAGGCATGTGTACAAGCCACAGTCCTAGAGGGCTGATGCTGGAGGAGCTTCTGGTTCATCAACCACACACACCCGACTCAGAGGCTTACTGCTGGTTTGTTGTGGGCTTTTTTCCAGCTGCCACATTGGTTGTAATTAGCAAATTTTTCCTGCATTGGAAGAATAGCCTGATCCTTCAGGCTGTAAACACTAGCTAACAGATCAAGTTGGTCAACTACAGGAAAGACCTATGAATGATACTGCACACCTGTCCAGTCTCGCTCTCTTCAAAAATCTAAATCAAAAATCAAAATCTAAATCAAAATATCAGAAATGCTGCTAGGCTATATACAATTTTCCTTGTACCATCAGATGATCCATTCCAACTTAAGCAAGTAACAGCCAAGACTTCTCCGAACATCAGAGGGAAGTTCGGCACTATGAGGTTCAGCCAAAAAAAAACTCCTCTGGGGTCAGCAGCCACAGACCACTCTGAACTTCTGCCTTGAAGTCTACAAGCTGTAAAGTTGGTTCACAAGGACTTAGGCTTAGCCTTAAGTTGTCTTATTTGACCACTTTCGGGACCTAAAGAAAGAATATTTTACTGGCAAGGCATTGATTCTTCTAGTTTGCACTAGATGTAAGGTGCCTGAAAGCTCCCAGCTGGAGAATGAGTATAATGATAAGTGCAGAAGGAAAATAAAAGCAGTGGTCTCACCACTATAGGATGTTTCCTGCAGAAAAGGATCCAGTGAGAGTGTTTTCCATCTTTCTGTATCCACAGTTTTCTTCCACACCACCCATCTGCTTGTGTTTTTTTCTTGTTTACCCTTCATTGCCCCATCACAACACTGATAATGATGGCAGGCTGCACTGCTCTGCCCTAGGCACTCACTCACAGGTAATTCATTTTGCTACCAAGCAAGTGACCCACTCCCCTTCAGGTGATTAATGGCCAGAATCAGTCATCAGGACAGTAAGTTTTAGTAGACTTCATTATAACAGGATTTTGAGCTCAAAACCAGGATGAAAATAGAAGCAGCTAGAACCACAAAAATAGAGGTCTGAGAGAGACCTTACAGTCCCCTGCCATATCCTCCTTCTCAAGGACCCTTCCTAAACCCCCCTTCATCCAACAAAAAGCAAACTTGGGTGGGCAGTTACCCCTAGGCTCAAGGCACAATGTGGAAATCTCTTTCCAACAGAGCTGCTTCTCAAAGCACAGGAAAAGTCAAACACCCAGGTCCCACCCCAACACCAGGACAAGGCACTGCATTCACACATAGACCAGAGGCTGACCAATCTCATCTCATAGACACGGATCCTGCATAGACACATAGCCACTGAGGCCCAACTGAACCTAGCCAACCTGGGCTGATCAGCTTTCCCACAGCAGCTGAAAGACAGTAACACCCCAGGGGGAGGGAGGAACCCAGCTTCAACCTCCTCTTCAGTGAGAAGCTTATTACAACTCAGGCTCCTTACCTTGAAAGCAGCTACTGCTCCACTCTCAGAACCAGGGCAGAGGAAACACCCAAACCATCCATAAACTTCAGCCAAGGGACTCCACAGCAACAACTGAGAGCTCTGCTTTATCTTTCACCACTTCCTCCCCTCCTCTGCTGCTAAACCACCTCCCCAAAGCACTCTCCCTTCCCAAGGTGCTCTGTTGGCAGCAGCTGTTTCTGGTCTGGGGCAGGGTCACAGCTGAGGGAGATGATGAAGATGAGTCTCCTCCAGCTGAAGGAGCTTACATACATGCACCTCCACAGAGCAGAGGGCAAGCACCTCCACATGCCCCTCCTGACACCCTTCAGGGTGTATTTAAAAATAAGTATTTTGACTCTGTTTTTAATAACAGTAAACAGTTTACTGCACCTCCCTAGGGTTTCTCAGGAGCTTAACTTCTATAATTGAAGTTGAGGTTAGTAAAGTCTTCTTAAGTAGGTGCTACATCTCCACCATAAAACTGGACAGGACAGCAGAAAGCTCTCTTACCCATGTCCTGGTTGACCTGACAGGAAAAAACCAAAGACCATCCTAATGTAGATTATTTATATACAGTGGCTCATTTCTGTAAATTTATTTGGCCACAAAAATGTTAAGCTAATTTAGAGCAAAATAGTAGATAATATAACAATGAAAATGGACCATAATCATCATCTGTTTCTTTTCTGTTTGCTTTATGACCCATATATTTTTTATTCTGTGATTGCCATTCAATTTATACGCTTTTATAATATCTTTAGAATATCTCCCAGCCAGTTCCTATTATGAGTTGAGTTCATTACATCAATGTAATGTCATTTCTTCTTGGACTCTTCATTTGGCTCTTTGTTGATATGCTACTCACTGCTAATGTAGGTTCTGATAACTGCAGCCTAAAAGAAGCATGATCCTGTTTTTAGGGAAAGAAGGACATTCATAAATCATCTTGACAGACATAATGCAGAATTTGGAAGCCTCAGGATCAAACCATGAAATACCATGGGAGACACCTTTCATTCCCCTAATTTTACAGATATTTCTTTTCTGGTTAGCCTTGTGCCTCAGTGGTGTCCCACAGGTTGTTTGTCAAGCAACTCCTATCAAAGACAAGAAATTAAAGACAAGGTGCTGCCACCACCCTGGGGTCTACAATGAGGAATGCCATCTTCTGTGAAAACAAGTCCCTTCCTTGGGTTTAGGTCCTGCATTTAGCTGTTCAAACCTGGCAGCCCATGCTTCTGGCTAGAAGCCTTCCCATTCACACAGACAAAGGGAAAATACAGAGTCTTACAATGTTCCAGGAAATCTTGGTCAAAAAGAATATGTGGGGGTTTTTTACTAGTTTTTTTCTCCCTCTTTGAGTTTTGCTCTATTACGGCATGGCTTTAAAATTTCATTATTTACTTTCCTTATACTGAACACCTGACATTTGTCTTATCGATCGACTGTTCCGTTCAGCCTCACACTGGACATTCTTTCCTTCATGGTTAATATGTCTCATTTACTGAGGTCCCCAGTTTCAAACCGTTGCCAAATACCTAATCAGATAGTTGCTTCCTTAAATAACACTATTGTCGGGGAAAAAAAGGATAATAATTACAAATTTACCCTTACAAACACGGTCTCTCGTGGAGGGCACGTTGAGTCTGTTGTGCAATGCATGACCCAAGCCTGTAGATTGCAGAGGTCTT
Organism: Aegotheles bennettii; assembly: GCA_013398125.1. Classification (NCBI taxonomy): domain Eukaryota; kingdom Metazoa; phylum Chordata; class Aves; order Caprimulgiformes; family Aegothelidae; genus Aegotheles; species Aegotheles bennettii. The sequence continues at coordinate 154,245 of VZRW01012680.1, read as the reverse complement.
GTCGCCGTTGGTCACCCACAAACTGGAAGGGCTGATTTCTCTCCCAGACCCAGGAGTAGACAGCAGCTGTTGATAACTTTTGACTGAGCCTGAGTTGGAAGGGGTGTTTTATCTCCCCCACCAGCTACCCTTTTTCAGATCTTTCCTTTTTCATTGTCATGCAGGAAAGTCAAACTCTGTGCTGTGAGACTGCAAACTGTTTCCATGGAGATGATTAATATGTTCATAAATCCACAATAATTCATTCACTGCAGGACCATGGAGAATGAAAAGTCGGTTCTGAAAAGAAGAAAACGGCTTTAAAACCAGATTTTTTTCCTTTTAATAATAATCTGAATAAAGAAAGAAAACAAGGAAAACCAAGTGAAAGGCAAATGAACATGTATTTTACATTATTGTGTCTCCTGCATGGTGTTCAGGTTTTATCCCAACAGATGTTCTAAGATACTTTTGGCTGGTAGACTTTCAAAATGTTAAGGGATACCTAATCATTAAAGCTTTCAATATCTAAAAGATGAAACAGTCTTATTCTAATTAAGGCATGTAAATAGTGTATTATCATTATTATGATTATTTATATAGTTCCATCTTGTGATAGGCACTTTCAGGCAGATAATATGCAATAATCACCATTCAAGGTCAATATTGTGTCTCAAATAACAGCACAAGTGTGACAAGAATCATCTTCTAGATTATGAAACTGCAGTATCCCAGAGGGTAATACGTGGCAGTTCTTGGCAAACACTGACTTTTGATGGACACCAGTGTAGACAATCATATCCTTAGCCAATATTGAACCTTTCCAAAGGGTTTAATGGAAACTGGAGCAGCTGTCAATCATTTTGAACAGTTCTATTTTTAAATTAAGTCATAGATTTACTTAGGACTCAAATGCAAATATATATATAAAATGAAATGTATTGAATTTTTACTGTATTTGACCCAAAATTAATAAAAAAAACTATTAACTGGAATGTATAGGATGCTAATGTTCATATTAGGTCATAGACATTAAAGAGAAAGGTGGTCTATAATGGGTCTGAGAGCTTTCACACAAACAATACCTTTTTTATTGCATCTCCCATTAATGAATATTTTTCTACAAAAGTTATGTTTATAAAATTCAGCTAACCATCCTGGGATGTGTCAGACAAGCAGAGCTTTTCCACTTTCTTAATATAGGTCTCTTAGCTAATGTCAGTGTTGTAAAGACCCACTTCAAAGCGAAGGAGGAGAGATGAAGGGCTAGAGCTGGGAGATGAAAATACTCATTCCAGTCTAGACTCTCCAAAGAAGCAGATGCAATTAATTTTAATTAGATTAATTAAAAGTAATTTGAAATTCAAAATTTTGTGATGCGGTTCTGTCACCCTGATTCCAGTTGCCTGGTTTTACCTTAGTTAATCTCAGTGATTTCAATTGATTTGGCAAAGATGCAAAACTTGAGACTAATATGGCTGAAAACAAAATCATTCAGGCATCGAATTTTCCAGATGACAAACAGCATCAGAGCGTGACCTCACATGGGTCTGTTTTCCTCTCTGGGTCTGCAAAACCAAGCTGCGGTGCCTCCCCATGGAAGCCTCAATGGAGACACTCCATTTAGGCCCCTGAAAGGCAAACCCCATTTCCTATCAGAAGAAAATACTGGAACCAACACCTCAGAACTTCTGGATCCAGCTGCTAAATCCTTCTGCGTTCTGCAAGTCTGAAAGATTGTTGGAAAGATCTAGTGCTAAGTTTACAGAGTGGGAGCTACAAGAGGACTATGAGAAATAAGGCAAGCATTCTGTCAGTGTGCTTTTCTATATTATGATAGATACTTTTGGAAGCCACCACTGGCATCAAGTGGTTGACAAAGCCTATGGGAAGTCTGAAAGTTCTATAGGAAGAATTTCTAATGATATCGGTGCCACTACCTAGAGCTGCAGCAGTGTGGGATTTCACCCCCATTTCAATCAACTGAAGATTTTTACAGCAGATTTCTAGGTGCCTTTACCCAAATAACATATAAATAATTATTTTGCTAGTATTTGGGCTATGTAATCAAACTGAAATATATTTCTATTTGAAACTTCCATCTGTTTCTTTCCAATAACTGAGTCCATGACAGTTTAAGGCACACAGGTAGCTGAGAGACTTTGCACCTAGCACTGAAAGCACATTTTCTATTTCCAGATCTGTTTTAATGTTCCTATATAGCCTTTGTAGCAGTGGCATACAGCTGCCTGTTCACGTGTACTGTGTGTATTCAGGGAATGGCTGGTGAAGAGAGGAATAAATTCAATAGTGCCTCAAAGTCAGAGAGGGTAACAGATGCGCTGGCTCCAGCACCGATCCTGCTGCAGTAGACCAGGGCCAGGGAGACTCCTGCTCTGCCCATGTGTGTTCAACCGTGAGGTTTGGATCAGTCCCCAAAACACAACTGCTGTTCCTGCCTAGCTGATGAAAGGAAAATCCAACCCCTGGGCACCAGACACAGCTAAATGGTACGACGGGTAACCCATCTGCAGGGCAGAGCGAGCTGGCTGTGCCACTGCTCGTGCTTTGGGAGCAGGGAGCAACCTGGAAACAAGAGTTTACAAAACACGGACTAAAGGGGGCTGCACCTGTGCCATGCTGATTTATGAGTATCCCATATCTACCAAACACACAGGTGAACAGGGCTTCTGGATGCACAGACCTTGGAAATAAGGTCCAATGGAGATGATTTATGACATACTATAAATTTCTCTTTTTCTTATGCTTTGAATTTATCTGCCTAGAATTTATCCTCAGTTCAGCCTGTCAAATTTCTTATTTTAAATTTTCCTATACCTAAAAGAAGTGTGGGAAATCTGTCCTTTATCCTAGGGTCACAGTCCTAAAAACTTACATTTGGGTAATGAGGTTATACTCATTAATAACCAGCACTTACTAAGAAACATTAAAACTGCTCAGAACCTTTTCATACCCAGCTTGTGAAAGACTCTGGGAAGTTCCTTATCTCCTTATGGTCTAATGGTCAGGAATATGATGGGATAAAGGTTGGACTGGATGACCCTGGAGGTCCCTTCCAACCATAATGATTCTATGATTTCAGACCTCATTGGATGTGGGGCTGCTGCTCAGTCACAGCTCAGGGCAGCCAGCATGGCCACGGGCATCATGAGCTTTAACCACAAACCAAAATCCAATTCTGGGCAGTGCTGTGGGGCTGAGGATCACATAACTCCCTCAAGTCAATAACACTGAATTAATAGAAATAAGCATGATTTCTGCAAGTAATATTTTTCAGGTTTGAGCCTGGGTCAGCTACTGCTGAGGCAAAAATACAGGACTTGTGCTTAAAACAGACACTAGCAGCTAACTGAAATCGTTCAGGCATTTGACAAACCATGTCCTAGACTAGATTACTTCTTACTTTTACTGTATTATGTAATACTTTACCGTATTTTTATCAGTGAGATGAGAAACTCTGTGTTTTATCTCTAAATAGCATTTTCTCAGCATCAAGTGGCTCCTGGTAAGCATCCATCTTACTGGGCAGGTTTTCTATGATTTCCTGGTTCTGTCTAAATCTGACTTTTACTGTTAATTTAGGTTTTTATTTGTATTTGGTTTGGGGTTTTTTTTTGGGGGGAGTGTGTGTCCTCACTGCCTGTATTAAAGACCAGCATGTAGGCAACAAGCAAACTCAGCTTTAAAGGCATGTAAAATTTGGCTTTAGTGATGAAAACCAAGGATGCTATTTAACCCTTTCAGAAAAAAAATAATGAGGACATCTGATTCAATGCTTCACCTTCGGCTTGTAAGAAACCGAGATTTGGTTTATAAGCGTCAAAGTAGGCTAATTTCTGCTGCAATTCATTCGTTGATCACCAAATCACTTTACCATCATTACTTTCCTAACCTGTTTTTAGTCTTCATCCAGAGTCCATCAACTTTAAGGAGGTGTTAGAAATTTTCAGGATGCAACAAGACACAATATCCATAGAATATTTATATATAATGGGTTCTTCTTCCTTCAGAAAGTGTCAATAAATATCACTAACAACCAGAAGATCCTCTGCTTTCCATTTCCCAAGGACAGACAGAAAGAATGGTCTAGCTTGGCTTCTGAGGACTCAGGAGAAAATCTTTGTATGTACGCTCAGCTCCCTAGCTAAGGGCAAGACAGACTCCAGCGCTGAGCCCAGAGGACACTTTACTCAGTAGTATCAGGCTGATATTAGAGCATTAGATTCTCTAAAAAGAATCAGATGTATAAAATAGTGCCCAAAATGCTAACTTCTCCCAAAGCTCCACATGATCTGAGGGAAGCAGAAAATGTCATTTTAGCACATAGTGGGTATGACCCCAGAGCTGGGCACAGCAGCACCCTGCCCAGATGGGTCTCCAGATGGAAAAATCCAGGTGGTCCTTTCTGAAGGATTTTCTACATTACATTTGTGTGATCCATACAGGGCTGAATTCCATGCTTAAGTTTCTCAGCAAATCTTAATAAAACTCATGAGGAAAAGAAGAACAAGTCTAAAAGTATTTAAAAAAAACTCAATAAACTGAATTCAATGTCATTTTCCACCTCCTTTCTAGTCCTGTTTCATTTAGGTAGATGATATCTGTGAGCCTCCTGCAAAGTAAAGCACTTTTAGCAATGTACAGAATGGAATTTGTACTTTTCTATTAGTATGTTGGGCATTTTGTGAGCTGGGGAGAATCTGTTATCGAGAGAGAGAATTTTAGGTGTAATTACCTCCACCATGAGAAAAATGGGCTCCTAAAGGTATAAACCAAAGCAAACCACAAATACTTTACTATTACTTATCCAATAATATCACCAGCACAATGAGATTTGTTGCTGTGATGGTGTAATACAGTTCCAAACAGATGCCTGAATGACTAGAAAAGTTCTTAGCAACTACACAGCAGCTTTTAAAACATATTTACTGATAGGCACAAACTGTGTGTAAAAGGAGCAGCTCATAGTCTGCTGCTTCTTACATATTTTATTTATGGACTCGCCAATTTGCCAGCTAACCACACAATCTGTCTTAGAAACTTAGGCAGTTTAATAAAACTATTGTTCTCTCATAGTTCATTTCACTCGCTAAAATCCCTTGAATTGCTTGAAGGTCCCTTCAGCTCACAAAATTGGATGCTTCATGATTTATGATGACAATGACTACACGCTGCTCACCTAAAACTTGCAGAGAAAATAATTGTTATTCATTTTTATGATTTTTCCCCCTCTCTTTAAGTGCCTAGCGTGTTTTAAAAATAGGTAATTTTAGTAATAGAAAGACTTATGATCTCCTGTCCAAGGACTGATATTGAAAAGTGCTTAATGCCCACAAGTTCTGTAGAGAACTGTAGAGGGAATTAAGGGTATCCATCAGTCCTAGATCTGGGGCCTGGGTCTGATGTAATTATCCTCTCTGATGGCTTTTAAAAGACTAAATGAGACTGCACCAAAAAATACGAGCTTTTTAATCAATGTTTCTCAAGTTTTAATGCAGTTGTGCATACTCTCCCTTCTGTACTGATAAGGAAGAGAATGAAGACACTATTTAATAGTGGCAGCACTTACTGTACCTCCAGGAGTCATTGAGGTCCCACAGCTACTGCAGCGGTTTAAATTAAATCAGGGGAAAAGACTGACATTCAAGACGTAAAACAAATCCATTCTGCTGCCAGAAGCAGTCAGAGGATCATGATTACCAGGAGTGGATTTCCAGTTCATGCTACTAACACCAAAACTTTATAGTCTAATCCTAGACACAGTTATTTTTCCTCCAAAAATTCCCACCAAGTGCATTGCTCTGCAAAAAGATGAACATGTTGCCTGCAGCAAATTCCAGGAAAAACTGGACCTGTAAAAATTATGCATTTGATTTTTCTACAAATCTTTACAGAATAGTTGGATTGGCACAAAATCAGCAGTTGGAATAGAAAGCCAAAATAGCATATGAGGGGCTGAACCGGGTCTCAGAGACCCCAGACCAGCCCAGAATAAAATTATGGCTTCTACATCGTGCACTGCATAAAATGGCTACAGAGAAAAGCCGTTCACATAAATCTTCTGGATGTGATTTATTATTATTTTGAAGGCTTTATTCAGGTTGGCAAAGCCACCCTTGGTATAAAATTATATATTGGATTCCTCATCAGAATAAGTTACACAACATTCTGTGCCTGGGTTGCCTAAAAAGATTCCTAAATATTGATAAAGAATATCAGTATCTGAGATCACAAGATTTCAAATTTAGTTTGAAGCTCTGGGTGTTTGAACTTATTTCCTTACTGCATAGTGCACTTGTTTTTACTGTTATGCCTCACAAACATCCATTTTTTAGTCGTAATGTTAATAATGGGAACTACAGCAATGGAGATGAGGCAAAAATTTAGCTACATCTGTTTTTATAAAAAAAGTATGTAATATATATAACTAAAATAAAGTACAAATACGGGGCAATATTTTTGAAGAAAATAAAAGAAAATAAAAGGTCAAGAAAATAAAAGACTTTCAACATTCAAAGTATTCCATTAAAAAAAAAATCACCAAACTGAGTCAATTAGTACTATCCATACCATTCACATTAATTAAAAAATGCTAATCAGCAGATTATATTGATTGTTTGCACCATCCTTACTTCATTAGTGCTAATTGGAAATAATTACAACTGATATGTGAAATATTTAATTAAAAGATGTGTCTGCTTCTATTGTCATGTTTCTGGGCTGTTGGGCACAGGGTTGTCAGGGGAACACTGTTGTCTCTGGACCTTTGGTAAGACTTAACAACACTCTCTGTCTTTTCTCATTATAAGTCAGACTCTTATAAATCAGGAAGAAATCTAAATATTAGCCTTTAGCTTCCCTTCAAGAAATCAATACTCTGAGAGAAGAACTGGTGTGGTTTTGCTCTGGTTCCTGGGGAATTGAGATACAGACAGTTGCTCCCTCCAGCAGTCGCCTTCTCTTCCATTAAAGTCTTCAACCTGAGCCAACCCAATTGGACAGACTAGAAGACATCATTGCTTTCCTCCAGGTTACGTGAAACTTCGTGTCTGGGAAGAGGAAAGGGATGTCCACCAGTGTCTACACCAGTGTCCTCCTGAGGGCTTCTCCACTCGGGCTGAGTTCGCGTGCGGTCCCTGAGCATGGCCGGCACCCAGGGACAGCCATCATGTGCAGGAGGCTTCTGCCCACACTGCTTTGGTCAAACGTTTTACCATTTTGGCTTTGTCAAATATGAGTATTTCTAAGGCAGACTGGAAATATTCACAAGCATTTTAATAAAAACAGCTGCTGCCTGCTTGCACAGCCCGGGAGAGCCAGCGTGAGCCAGGAGAGGCATTTTGGAAGCCTCCACAGTCAAGATGCCCTCCTCGAGTTGCAGGGCTGAGCCAGGGGCCCTGACAGCTAACGCCTGCAGACCTCTGAATCACAAAACTTTCAAGATTCATAACAGCCTCGCCCAGAACCACAGGAGGGAAAGCAAAAACAGTGGTTCAAGAGTCACGCTCTACTATTTTACAGCTCTCTTTTCCCCTCAGTACTGTGAAGTACTGACAGAAACAGTGAAAAATATGTTCTGCTCCATTAACTCCCCAATCACTGCAGTACTTCGTTTGCTATCAGCAATCTCTGCTGTAAATGGTGGTGGGGCTGCCGAGGGTGAGGACAGCATCATGATGGAGGTGCTTCTCGGAGGCATGGGAGGCCTTGGCTGCACAGCCCCGGCATGGTGAAGCCTCCATGGGTTCAGAGCTCCATGTCTGCCCGCACAGAAAGGCAACAGGAGCCCAAATGAGAAAAACCACCCTAGTTCACAAGGCTGTTGTGCTCAATTAACAGGCTCATTGTAGGCAAGGAACTGCTCTTTTCCGT
>VZRW01012680.1:36203-146038 GCA_013398125.1 Aegotheles bennettii | reverse complement strand
TGGACTCTAGGTGACCCTGCTCTGGCAGGGGGGGTGGACTGGATGAGGTTTTGAGGTCCCTTACAACCCCTAGGATTCTGTGATATTAATGCAATCTAACAATTACCACGTGCCTGCTCCCATCCCCTCTGTAATCCCTAGCATTAGTTATTCTGGGTATATTTTGAAAGCTGCGCTTCGGGCCAGATCCATTTCATTGTGTTATATTACTTCATATAAAATTGTTTCTTCCTGTCAAAACCATACAGCTGCACCATATAGCCTGGTCACAAGGCAGTAACAGGCTTCAGCATCTGTCTTAGCCTCAAAATGAGTAGTCTGATTTACCAACTGCAGCATGCCCAAACTTAGCCCTTCACAGGCTGGCGAGGGTAAACTGCCTTTTATAATCCCATAAACTGGGAGGCTGAAATTATCACCACAGTTGTCAACAGTTTTATATAGATTAAATCTCATCTATGATAGACTGGTGGCAAAGCTGAGTGTTTGTTTATGAGAAAAGAGCAACCATAAAGAGAGAAATAGCTTCCTGCGCTCCCCCTGAACCTTGTTTGAAAACTCCTCCTGGCAGTCCTACAACAACAAAAAAACACAGAAAGACACCAAAACCGAACAGTTTCATCCTGATTTTGTTCTCCTTTATCAAATACTGTGCTCCAGGGAGCATCATCTTCTGCAGAATTAAGTGGCTTCAACTGGGATTGGGAATGTTTTCCAGTGCAAGAATTGCACATGCATTAATGGTGGAGTCCTGAGACTGAATCTTTTCACTTTGGCCAAGGGGTGAGACAGTGCTTTGGGGGTTTTCTTCAGCCACCATGTTTTCCCCATTTCTCATGGGGAAATAAATTTTAAGGAGAAGAATATAATTTGGATCATTGAACCTGTAAGATACAGGTTGCTGCAGGGGAAAAAACCTGGGAATAGCTTTGTGGTTTGCATGGTAAAGAGTCAACCCTGCAAAAGGTGCTGAAAGACTTGTTGGCCAACCTTTTGCTTTGATCCAGCTCACCTCACAAGGGGAATTACTTGCATTTATTTAGAGAAATAAGAATTAGGAATTTGAATTGGGTAAGAATTAGGGATTGGCCCTCTAACACTATCTGAATAAACGCATTGGAAATCAGCATCCAGCTGAAGACAAGGGAGCACTCTCCAGCTTGAATTCTCCATCACATGGTGGAGATCAATAAAGGGTTTTGCAATTAACTCAAGATACTTCAAGTGCATTAAATCCTGTCCCTGAACTCACCAGATATTTTTTCAATGGAAAGTTGTGGTTAGGTATTTTTTGTTAAAGGACTAAGAAAAAGTCAAGTAGCCCAGATCCATATCCCTCAGAAATGATTTAATGGCAGATATTCCCAGCAGATGCTGAACGTAGCTTTGCTGGAGATAATGAAAGAAAACTAATAAAAGCAAAGCTTTAAAGGTGAGAAAAACAGACCTCCAAAACTCCATTCTCAATATTCTTACCCAATAACATAACTTCTTGAAATCAAAGAAACAGTGACTTCTTCGACAGAATTGACACCAGCCACTGTAAATTCATGCAAAAAAAATAAAAGTCACTTTGCCCAGTAAGTTCACATTTGGATTACTTTTCCTTCATGTTAACTTTCAAATAAGCCTCACTCCTGCATTTAGCCAAAGCTTTTACTCTGACATTGCCTTGAGATGCTCTGGCTGTTAGTAATAATAAGGACAAGTGAGAAATTATTAAGAGAGATTTATTGAAAGTGACTGAGTGCTCCAGGGTACCATAGTAGGAGGTTCGGTCCTCAGAAAAATGTTACACAGCATATTGAGGCTGTTTAGACTTTCAACTTAAAAATTTTAAAGTTTCTCCTGATACAGAGCTACTTTGACACAGCTTCAAAGCAACTCCATCTCAAAGCAGTGTGAAAGGAAAAATGGAAGTATTTTACAATGACAGCTCTAATATCCCAACTGAACCTAAAAGTTGTCAAATAAATTAATAGGGATCTAGCAGTTCCGGTAGTGAACCTTCTAATGTACAAATGGCCTTTGGTTTCTAGCCTACTTTTTTAGTATAATGTATTTGTAGATGAATTTAGAAAATGCTCACTGTGCTACCAGTTTGTGAAGCACTTGACCTTAACCGAATCCACTCCGTAACTGTAAACTATAATGTCACATGCTAACACCATTTAAAAATATGATTGCGCAACTTATTTCATTTTACCAAAGGCAATGAGGTTGTAACAGCATCTGCATTCGCCAAGACATACTTTTCTTCGTTTGGTTTTTCAAATGTTTGCTTGAAAATTCCTTCTGACACACAAGCAGGTTCTAGAATTGCACTGAAAGCAGAAAGATAAACTGCTAATAACGGGATCTTACCCCAGCCTGCTTCTTTCAGCCCAGCTAATTTGGGTGTGACTGGTTTTCCTGGAGGACTTTTTTATCACCCCCAGTGATACATGATGCTTTTGGCTGATCTTCCCTTTGCCTTTTCAACAGTCTGTTCCCCCAATGCATTTAAAAATTGCTCGCCTACCAAAGGATATAAGGAAAAGCTGCCGTATTAAACACCTCTTTACAATTTCCATAGGATCACGTGGAGTTCAAGCAGGAAAAAATGTGATCTCTGTTCATTGAAATAAAAATTTAAAAAATAATAATAATAAAATAAATCAAATGCCATCGATTGCCTGAGCCTGGGGCACTCAACACAAGCTGAGCGTGACCGTCACTGGGAAGGACGGGCTGTAAAGGTGGTGCCACTCTCTTGCAATACTTTTCCAGGAAAGGCTTTTGTGGACTATATTGAACACTGGCAACAAGAAGCTCCACCCATCACTACTCCAAAATAAATTTTCTTTTGCAAACTCACTCAACTTCAGCAAATGAGAATCTAAACAAATCATTTTTCTCCCAAAAGCATTTCTGGGTTACTATGCTGAATTGCTTTTTGTTACAAAAGACCACTCCAGTCTCACTTTTCTGTACATAAATAGCACTCTGCTCTACAGTTTCAATCCTATTGACTGAAATACATTGATTCTTCCCTTTTTTGTGTGACCACCAATCAATATAATTAAATAAAATCAAATCAGACCTCTTAATCTTTGTCTTCTCATTAAAATAGCGTTGTAGAAAGAAAGTAGCTATGGTAAGGGTAGTTCAGGAGTTAAATTATGTATGATTTTTATCTACACATGAAAAAAGAGGAATTTTCTGTCAAAGTTAAATCTTCAGAAATATCCATACGGATTTTATTTGGTGGTGTGGAAGGGCAGATATCACCTTGGTCTTGCTTTCCCTTCCTGCTTTCTCTTCTTTTCCCACAAAACTCCCATGGGATCCCTTTGATAAAGTTGGCATTATGGGATACTCTGTGGAAGCTGGCCCTGCTTCCAGGCCACTGAGATGGCACTGAACGAAACTAGAAGATCCCACCAGGGGGTTGCAACCACAACCAGATTCACCCCTCGTGCTGGGTTACAATGGTTCAGGGGCTGCTGCTTTGGAATAAACACCAATGTGGGTATTTGAGGAGCATCAGGGAAAAGTGCATCCGTACTATGATTAGAAATTTGCCTTCAGTCTAAATAAATCAATACATCATGTATCAGTTCATACTGTAAAAGACTTTTTTTTTTCTCCAGTCTAGGAAAAACTCCAACAGAAGTGGAATCTCCCAAGCCTAAATGGCAGGTGTTGGATGAGATATTCAACAGATAACCTTCATGTCCCCAAATCCTGCTCAGTCAGGCTGCACTTGAACTGCTGCTCTAAATTAGTTCTTGCACGTTGCGAGCAGTGGTAAGGATGAAAACCTAGTGCTGCATGTGAATATCAGAATATCACCTCCTACTTTAGGAGAGCTTGATTTGCAAAATACAGAGCAATTCAGCATTGCTTTGCCTACACAATTTCAGCATCTTGTGGATGCATAACAGTGATGGGATTTTGCAATCGTTTACAGCATTCATTTGTAGCTGAACTGTTACAAACCCAGGGGGTTGTGTTTGGATGAAGCGGAGCCTTTTCATTAATTTATGGCAGAGAAGATTGAACTGGGTCACAAACTGGTAGGAGAAGAGGTAACACTGATCCACCCAAGCGAGTATATTCTTTTTTTGTGCTGTTCAAAAGGAAAGTATTTCTCTTGCTTAGTTTGAAAGAGGAAATGTTTAGTACACTTAGGGCTTAGATGTGCCAATAGTGATAGCTGGTAATGTTATTTGTAACACCGTGGCCTCAGCTACAGCCAGGTAGAATCAGAGAGAATCAGATTTCTCTACTGTGACTAGAGAGAAGAGAGTGCTCTCAGCAGGGACAGAGACCTAATAGAAATGTGTTTTCAATTATTTGAAAGAGAAATTCATTTGGTCTGTGGGGTTAAACATGTTCAGAAGCATTTATCACTAGAATTTATCAAATTGCTGACATGTGGTTGAGAAGGACACAGCCAGTGCAAGGGCAGGCATCAGATGGGGTTATTCGTTCTCTTCTAGAGGAGATGTGCACCTTGTTCCTCCCTCACCTGCTGCAGGAGAGCGCCAGTATGATAACACAGGGCACTGCAAGGAGAGATGGGAAAGCTGGAAAAACTGACCTTTGCAGGAGTGAAAAGATTGTCACAACTGGAAAACAAAATCCAGAGAATCTGCAAAGCAATGGGAATTACATATTCAGAAAGCAAAGCACATCTGTCTTACCTGACATCACCGGTCCCAAGCAGGCAGTGAGGGGTGAGCATGCAAAGGGGTGCAATTCCAATGGAAAATGCTCCTCCAGTCCCACCTCTCACGAGCAAGGAGGGGAATGGCACACCACAGGGGTTGCAAAGCAAAAGGCAAGAAAGGTTCTTAATTATAGACGAGTTTGTACCAATAGCATGGCTGGGTATATTTTGACTCTGGTGTCCTCCCAGGGTTGTTCTTCACCCTCTCACGTGTAGAACTGAACTCCTGATCGGAGTTTACAACATGAAATGTGCAGGTAAAATGTGTAAGGATGTTGGAAATGCCACAATGCATTCTGTTACAGGAATGCCCCTGCATTTATGAAGTGAGCATTCCCCTGTGAGCGCATCAAAAATTTTATATTAGAAAAACAGAAATGTTAACTGAAATCCAAATTGTGCCATTTAAATGCGTGGTAGCCTTTTGCTGGAAATTGCATAGTTGGATCTAAATTAAGTAAATTATTAATTGTGATGCCTGTTTCTCTTCTGTGTCAGTACTGGCAATGGCAGAATGTTAAATGGCGGCTACCCAACGCATTTTACACATATATTAATTAACAAGGCTAAGACTTTAATCAGCTTGCACCAGGGAAAGATTAATTGAAACATTTGGAAATTTATATCAAAAAGCCCTTTTACTTCCATAGGAACAGGAGAAGAAAATCTTTGCAATTACAGCCTGCACACTCGCTAGTGGGAAGTCTGTTACTTGGATTTTGTTCCAAGACTGCACTAGATTTAATGCAACTACAAATCAGTTCCTGGCTTTTGACATCCAATATAAATTTTGTTATATCAAGACTTTGGGGACTTTACAGCAAGCTATTGTAAGAAGCTTTTAGGATTATCTGGCCATTTTGAAATTTGTTCTTACCTTCCGTTGGAGTGAAATAGGCCAAGGGAGACGGCTGCCCAAAGCTCACGGTGTTTGTTGGGTTCATGTGGACGTTTCCCTGGCAGATCAAATTCTCCCAGCACTTGTCACTTCTCGCAGCTCTGAGCTGCAAAACTGCTGAAGCTCACAGGAGGGAAGTCAGTAAGCAGCACCACAGCCACCGATTTTCTTTGACACAAATTTTGTTGCACGTGGGATGGTTTTCTTACGGGCAGGAGTTGGATGGTTTCCTCCAGGCATCTTGGAGCTCAGGTGGGATCTGGACCTCACAGCTGCTGCTCTGCTAGAAAAACCAGCAGCCTGGTAAATCCTCATCTGTCTCTAGGTACTCTGATTCCTTAAATTTTATGAGTCACATCAGAGGATTGGTTTATTGAATTTTGGTATTAGAAAAGTTTAATGATTCGAGGTTGAAACTCCTTTTGCTTTTAGCAAAAACCCCCCAGCCATGCTAATAACTCATTCCTTTAGAGCTGGCCTTTCTTTGGACCCTCATAATCTACTGCAAACACACACATACACTCCTGGGACTGGAGGTGCTCCTAACCATCAGCTTTACTTGTTTTACCTGCCTGAATCACTTCCAAGCATAATGTCTAACAAAATAAGAGTTCAGAACTTGCTTGAGTCACGGCTGGGAGAGCACGACTGTGGTCCTCCATGAGACAATATTGACTTCCTTTTCCAATAAAGCCTGTTGAAATAACATCTTAAAATGGATTGTAATGAGACAAATGAAATCTCTTTGGGCTGTGCTTTACCTTAGTTTAAACCAAAATTATTCTCCAATACTTTACTGAAGTGACCCTCTGCAAACAATATTACCTGAAATAACTGCAGTTCATTATCTTTATAACAACAACATTCAAAATTCAGTGCTGCTTAAAATTCATTTGAACAGCATGGCCCTGTGTTAATAAAAGGATGTGAAACCAATGTTTTGGGACTCTCGGCAGAAAAATGACTCATTTATAAAGCATCTTTTATTTCTTAACTGACACTGAATCGCTCTAGATCACACACAATTAAAGCACGAGAAATAAAGGATGGGTTTTAAGAGCTGGAGTCCCTCCCTAGGCATGCTGCTTGAATACTCCTTTACTCAGAAAAAAAGCCCCACTGATAGCTCGTGAAAGGTCACTACTCAACTAAATGTGTAACTACAGCAGTATACAACCCACAATCATTGCAAGAGGCATGATACTGCCCCAGGCTTGTCATTTTTTTTAGAAATCCTATCTGAAAAGTCTTTCCTTTGCCCAAATGTGCTACACTTTTCATGAAGGCAAAGCCATTTGCTACAGAAATAAATGCAGGTGAGCATCCTGGGAGCACTGTGGCTCTACCAAGCTGGAATTACTGCTAAAAGGAGCTTCAGGACACTGAAGGTATCTACGTTGCATTTGGAAATTTCAAAGCCTTATCGAGACATGCTTGTTATCATTGATACTGCGAGTGTCAGAGCAGCACAGTTGGTGATCCTAAAGTGAAGGAAAAAAGCCTGCACAGAACCCAAAGTTGTTTTCAGCTGTATTTGAAAAAGCTGCAGACAGAAGTTTTCCCTTTACCTGATGAGGGATTATATTTCAAGTATTTGATCCTGGGAAAGAATGCATCTGCTTGAAAATATAGCAGCCTGCCAGGCTTCTTATACAAGCAAGGGTTTCTTCTTCAGTGATTTTGAGAGCAAACTTTCCCCAACAAATGCTGCTGACAAGCAAGCTCCGTACTTTGGCACCTGCTGCATGGGCTGAGTTGCTAAACTGAATCCCCTCTTCCTTTTCCTCTAAACAGCCTTGATATTTGAACAAATGGGGAAAATAACGAGTATCATAAATGACAGGAGATGCAGTTTGTGAGTTAAAGATGGAAAACAAGGATGAATGAATTAACATATTGAATTTGGTCAGTGAGTGCCTCTACATAAATATGTACGTGTGGCACACAGTGCCAGCACAGATCCATTCACAGCTCTCCCAGCTTGTTACATAAAAAAAATATAAATAAATAACATAAAAAAAGAAGTTAGGAGGCAGACTGCTCATCTGCAGCAGCTTTGGAGGGGCCAGGGGGTGGGAGAAGTGGAGACATCATGAGGAGGTTACAGGTGAGGAGGCTTCCCCACAGAAATCACAGGGCACAAGGTACAATGCCACCTGCTCATTTTTACATTAGAAAGTTTTTTTGTTGCTTTGTAAGTGGTTTTGTTCTGGTTTGATGTTTTGGGGTTTTTTTTCCTTCATTTCCTTATAATATGTTTTTTGCCACTTTTCAACTTTCAGGCTTTTAACCAAATCTGCTTATTTCCCTGCTAAAGAGTTGTAGGAGTCCTTCACCCTTGAGATGTTCATCACAAGAGTACAGCAGCGTGCACTAAACAGTTCCCTTTTATGTCCTTAGAAGAGACTCCATACCGTCCCTGTGCTTTCTTTTTCAGTCTTGCCTTTGAGTTTGAGATGCATTGCTATTATTTTCCCTTAGATAATCTGTTACGACTTTGACTCATCGTTTCTGTCAATCAGAAAGGATTGTGAAGGATTTCCTCTACAGCTGAGGCAGTATCTGGAGCCCAGATATTAGCCCAAGCCGGCTGGGTTGCGTGCGACTGCCTGTCTCTGGTGCACATGAGAGTGAATCCCTTCAACTTGATTTTCAATTATTGAAAAATTTGTTTAAATACCAAACCGTGCTGAGGAGACAAGAAGCCTGAGATGGTATAAAAAAAAATATACTGGTTTTCTGTCTTTGGAAATGGGTCTGTTTCTCAAAGATGCTATTTATTTATTTATTTATTTATTATTTATTTATCTATGTTTGTTTTTCAGTCCCACCAAGCCACTCCGGGATATGGTGCCTTACTGTTCTTGATCTGAGAGGCAGGCAGTGCTTTTAGGGATGCTGTGTTTACTCATAGGGAGAATCTGCTCCAAAAGAACCATTTCTAATAGGTTTGGACCTCCAGTCCTTTGGACCTTTGACATACCAGCAAGGGGAAATGTTTTTTAAAAAAATATTAATAAACATATTGCAAAACATAAGAGTACTTTCAAGTGTCCAGAAGGGGACAGGCACTGCACAAAACCTGTTGCAGCAGTTTCAGAAGCAAACAGAGGTGACTGAGTCCCCTTGCCTCATACCCAGCCACTTCCCACTCATTGCGGTGCCTTTTTATCAGGCCGACAAAAGCCAGAGGCATTTCTAGCTTTACTTTGGGAAGTTTGTGTCATAACATAAATATTCTGTTAATGTAGTGGTTTATAAACTGAATGTAGATTAGCACTGGGCATCCAGTCCAGGGTAAATCAATACAGCCCTGTTAGTCTATGTCAAAAGCAGTGATGGAAGCTTGAAAAGGGCTCAATAATAAAGTTCCATCTAAAAGACAAAGTTGACCCTCAAAGGCAAAGTCTTCCAGGCACTTTCTTGAGATATGATTAAAGATGGAGATGAAAAACTTACTTTATCAATTATTCAGCTAATATATTTGGCTTACAGTTAAATCAGCTACGTACATTCTGTAAATAAAAAAAAAGCTTGAAAATTCATTGTCAAATTCTGCTTTTCTGCTTAGAAGCAGGTTCTGCTTAATTAACACCTGCAATATTAAAATATATTTTTAAAATCAAAGCAGTCAAATAGCAGGTGATCACCAGCAATACGCATGGCTTTTCCTACATCATATATCAAACTGAGCAGTGAGAGAGCTATGCATTTAGAATTCAAATTAGTTCTTCAAACAGAAGTGGAGTTTGGACCAAACAAATTTATCAGCATTTTCACTCAAATGGCATTCATATTTTTATACAAAAAAATATTTGGTTTGCAGGCTGAGATATAATATAAACCAAGACCAGAGACTAAGAGCATCTTGCAACATCTTTATCCTAAACCCTGCTGTGGCTCTGGTAGTGCTGTGTGACCTGTCCAGGTGTGCCATGCTGGGATGTTCTGGAGAACTGCTACACGTCTGAAGCAAATCATTCACCTTCCATCCCTGCTTCTGCTGACCTTAGTATTGCATGTCTTTCCTTCCATCGAGCTGCGTTTCTGTTACAAACATTCACTCTCCACCATTTCTGTGTTTTATTCCTTTCAATCCCTCCTACAGCCATTCTCATCATCTTTTAGCTCTTACTGTCCCCTTACATCACCTCCTATAATGTTTCTATCCACTAAACAAAATTATATCGCTATTAAAGTATGTAAATAATGCTACAGCTTTCAATTTCAGCCAGCTTTTATGTATTTTGCAGTCCCTAGCCCCCTTTTGTCAAGTGACAACACTGCCTTCTAAATGTACATCCCACCACAGCTGCCCACCCTTCATCTGCACCAGCTTCTCAAACAGAGCCCCAAACACGGATCATCCCTCCCTGTTCAGACACTCCACAAACATCTGAAGGAGCAGCCGCCTTGTATCGATGAAAAATCTCCACTTGCACCTAAGAATGGCAATTATTCAATGTTTTAGTATTCAGTCTTAAGCTCTGCCAGAAACGTTACTTACCGAATAGAAGTGACAGAATTTGGCTTTTCCCCAGCTCTACAAGAGGCAAACACTAAAGACCACTTTTTGCTGATGCAGTGTGAAGAGTTTTGAGCATAATTAAAAAGCCCATGTGGCCAAAAGGATTTTGGAAACTTTCAAAGAACACTGCCAGATCACACCTAAGGGTAAGGAGAGTAGAAGTAAAGCAATATAAAAATACAATTCTGTACAAAAAACACAGCCCTGTTCTATAGATACATTTATAGATACTTATTTTGAGTTTTACCAATAGTACACCTTTTTCTCCTGAAACACTGTATTGGCCTGGAAGACCCTGAACAGAAGTGGTTTGAAATCAGGTGGTTGCCATTGTCCCGAGGCAGGGATTTAATATAATCTGGGCTTTTTTTATATTTTATTGGAACAGACAAGGAGAGTTTATGTGCTTGGTTAACACATCACAGGAATTTCCAATGAGGAGCCTCAACTTTATAAGCCATTCAGTTCCTGCCTGCAAGAGCATTGGTGATTTGCCCTGAATCAGGGAAAAGCTAACTGAGAGAACCTGCAAATGAAACCAGCACTTCTGAAAGTGCTACTAAGTGCCTTTTAGGCCCTGTTCTCCTGGCCTTTCCTTGCTTTCTGAAAAAAAAAAAATGTGCAAAATACCTCCTTCCCAGCTTTGCAGGGCTCTGTTAATGAGAAATCACCTCTGTGATTGATAAGAATATCCTGTGGATTGATAAGAATATTGAGATGAACATCTGACAGTCAAATGTCCTTAGTGGGAACAGACCTTGATGTCATGTTGGGGAAGTGCAATGATTGACACTATGATTTACACATGGCCAAGAACATCAGTGAAAATTCAATTCTCAGGTCAGCAAACACCACCATTGCCGAGTCGCTTTGAGCTACAGAAAGAAGAATCCTTGTTCCAGCTTCCAGCCATTATGCAGAAGTTGCTCCTTTTCTCCTGTCCCCTCTCCTACAACACCAGTACTGAACATCAGCTCCATTGCTAATGAGAGCTGTTACGGTCACACCAATCATGTGATATTAATAAAGGCCAAAGGTATTAATTACATCTCTTCAGGGCTATAACAACACGTTTGTATTCTGAGCACACCTACAAGTTTGAACAAGGTTATTGAAAGAAATCTGAATGCCACATTAACTTAATTTTATTGTCCCACCTCTTTGGAAAAAATCAGGTACTTGGGGTTTTTTTATAACGTCTTCCCAAGCACTTGGAGTTAGGAGCTTAATTAAAGATTTGTAAATCTATATTCATGAATTGCTGTGTTTCCAGTGTCTTGTAAAAGGGGGATTTACAGTCTCCAAAATTTGGAGGTTATCTAGGACGACAAAAATCACAGGAGGAATATCAAATTAATAATACCTACCATGTACTACTGGAGAAGGAAACCAGTGAGGGTAAGGAATTAAGTGACCATTTCTAGAACAAGTAGAAATGTTGCCTTTATGCAGATGGGTAGATTAATAAATATCCATACTTATTTTAAGGCAAGAAGAGCAAGGAACAAGACTGTCCAATAGTTTGTAGGTTTGTCTAAACCTGATGCATTTTTGAGTGCAAGATAAAGAGTGTGCCTGAAACACCCATCAGACAGCACACGAGATGCCATGTACATACTGGTTTTCCCCTCACTAACCAAGACCAGGGGTTTATTACTCTCCCTGTGTTCTCCTTTTAAAAGTTCAGTTCTTTAACTCTTACTGAGGGTTGGTCACAGAAAAACTTGTCCTGTTTTCTTTTGTAGGGAAGAAAGTTGGGAGAGGGGTTGCTTTTTGTTGCTATTGGTATCTAGTTGAGGTAATAAACTGCGCCAAGCTTCCATTCCCATGGAAAGTTGACTGTACCACAACTGCTCTTCACCTTCCTCATGAGAGTGTGTGGAATAAAAAAACCCAAACCAAACAAAACCAAACCAAACCAACAACAAAAAAACCCACTCCAAAAACCCCCAAAATCAACCAAGCAACCCAAAAAACCCCAGAAAATTCAAATCTAGATCCTAGATGTTGTTTAGGCAGTGGTGTAAACTGCATGTCACTGATTTGGGAAGCCATAAGAGGCCACCGCCTGGACACCTTAGGAGACAGCAGAGGCACGAGCTTAACTTACCTACAGAAGCAGTCAGCCAGGAAACAGCCAACTGCTTGATTTATCTGAAGTCTACCCAGTCTTATTTTCTGCCAGAGGCAACCAAGCAGGAGCAGGAGGATTAATGGCTCTGCGCAGCTAAGCCTCTCCTTGGCACACTCCTCAGCATCCCTCCAACTCCCACCAGCTCTCCTTCCTGCCTCTCCCTGCATCTGAATTCCCTCAAGACCCTTGTGGATCTTCACCAGAGTCACTGTCACCTCCAAAGGCGATGAGTGGGTCAGACAGGGGATGCATTTGGAGCAGCTGTGGGGAAATACAGGGCAAAAGCAGCACTTCTGCAACCAGTAATGTCTGATATGCAAAGATGTGCCACTAGAAAGCCATTGTTTATCACAGTCTCCCAGAGGTGATACTAGAGTAGGTTTCAGATATATAATCTGTCTCTAATATAACAAATTCAGACTGCCACCCTCCTTTGATTCTAACAGTAACTCAAAAAAAAATAATCAATTACCCCTTCAATTTTTAAGAAACTTGGGATTTCTCTACACTTCACAGAAGGTGACTGCACTATCTCAAACTCCTCTTGCATTAGTTGCCAGCAAATTATGATTTTCCCTGGCAAATGCCAAATCGTCGAAGGCATCTTTTATTTTAGGAACTCACAGCATCTTTCAGACACGAATTCAGCAAGGTTGGCACCAGCTCTATCATGGAGAAAAGTAGCGCTGTCCCCTTTTTCAGGTAAGCCACGGACACATTAAGTGCTTTGCTTAAGGCCAGAAGTGAGTCATTGGAAGAGCCATCATGCACAGCACATCTCTCGCACTGCTGCCATCACCAGCTCACAAAAATAAAAGGAATAATTAATGATAGCCTCTGAATTTATATTAGAATTTAAGGAGCCCATGGTCTGAGCCCATTACATTACGTCAGATTAATCTAGCTATAACTTATGTGGTTATTGTTAGCTACCCATTCTCACACGACTACATTATTCTTCAGGGAAAGTCTCCCAGGACTTCCCCAAATATATTCTTTTTAATGCTAAAATAACTCCAGATTAACCTAACAGACACCTACGCTGAATTAGTTCAAACCAAACTAAACACCATGAAAAATCCCCTGATAACCAAGGCTGCGAGGGCTGGGGCGCACAGTTCGGGATGTGCCACATCAATTAACAGCTGCAATTAGTCACCAAGGTGAACAAGTGTCATGACTTTTCCAGGGGGCCTCATCAAGATGGCATTGGGTTTTTTTCATTATCCTAAATGAAAATTTTATATGTACAGCTGTCATTTCTATAAGAGATGTGCTTATGGATCATTTACTAATACTGTGTCTTCTCTTACCCTTTCAGCTATAAAAAGTAAATTGTTGGTTATGATTCACTGGTCATACCAATGCAAATGCTGCCCTTTAAATATGGGGTGATTAATTTAATAGTTCACTTCGGCTGCAGGAAATTACCAAGCGGAAATAAACAAATAGTTTGATTCCAGAGGAATTTCACATTGTTTTTATAACACTTAGAGCAATGATATAAACAAGTCAGAAGTATCTCAGAAACATTTCAGTAGTCATTGCCATATGTTGCTATTAAAAATTATCCTGGTTCTTGGTCAATTTCAATAATATGAAATATTTCAACAGAAATAACACTGGAATGTTTTTCTGGTAGTTTCCTGGCCTCTGAATGTTGTGATTTCCAAAGTGACTAGGTTTTTAACTTGTTTTAGAAAGGATAGGGTAAAATATGGAAATGAGTCCCAGGCACATAAAGCAGCTCAATTAATTTTCGTAGGTGAGTTGCTGAATGGGAGCGTTTTCAATAGAACCTGGCTGCAGCAAAAAGGGAAAAAAAACCCCAAACCATTGCCCAATCCATCAATCCTCACACAGGACCAAAACACTCTTGTACCATTTCATATTCATCATCTACGTAGGGACAAGCAACTCATCATTCTCCTTGTTCAGTGAGAGGCATAAAATAATACCTGGACTCTTGAGCATAGTTTCAGGCCACTTTATAATGTTCCTAGGGCAAAGACAGCAATTTTTTACATGGAAATGCAACATTGGAGAGGCTTTGAATGGAAAATTAGCCAGAGCACTCTGCAATTTGGCTGTCAGCAGGGAGGAGGAGACACCTCCTCCAAACATCAAGCCCCTCTGGATTTTCTTGTGATGCTGTAGAAATGTCCTGACGTACCAGTTGTACACAAATATTCTTGTGCTCACAAATTACCTACAACTCCCTTTTGGGATTTATAGGAGATGACAGTTTTTGAAAGGTGGCTCCACTTAACCAAGCCTACTTCAAAAACCTGACTGGAGAGAACCAACTACATCTACAAATACAAGTCACTTTAACCAGTCACTTTATTAGGATGAGAAAGGGCTGGCTAAGGTTATAGCCATAACATCAGTAATACCAAAAGCCACAGCTGGCTCTTGGAGGCCAGACCTGCAGAAGACACCACAGATGCCTCAGTAAAGCCACAACAGACACCAGTCCCTGACTTTTTGCCTGCAGGCAATGCTCCTGAGCTGATGAATGCAACACATGCCCACTCAGCCTCTCATCATGAAAATCACCAAGAACAGCACAAAAAAGGCTTCAGGTGGGGGGGCCCACCTCTGCAATGAAGGAATCACTGAAGGAAGACTTGGGCTGGCAACGTACCATGAGCCCACAGACACAGCTATGAACAGAGGTCCAAGGAGAGGCCGAATAATCAATTCCTGTGCCAGGGAGCTTCAGGCTACGCACATCAAGCTTCAGAAATAATATACACAGCCACATCTACTTGGATTTATCAGCTTGGGTTCTTGCTTTAAATGAAAAGCAAGTTCAATTTTAGTCTTTTGAAATGCAGGAAAAGGAGCAGCAGCAGCCTAAAAATCTGTGGGGTTTGACTCCTTGGCATGCAGTCCCGAGTTGATGATCTTGAAGGTCTTTTCCAACCAGAGTGATTCTATGATTCTATGGTACAATGCAAATAGACAAACCTGAGTGCCCTCACTGCACAGCCCCTTTTGTAGAATCTGAAGAAGAAAGGGCAGAAGAGCAGAGAAAACTGCTGAGACCCTGAACTTGACTCAGTGAGGTCAACCTTCTCCACATTGTCATATTCTCCCAAAGCCAGACTGAGCCTCCTCTCCTCCCCAGCGAGCACAACATATGGCTCTGCTCCAGAAATTTGCGCTGCCTGAAAATGAGGTTGCATTAATATTTCAAATCACATTGAAGCACGAGGCCTTAAAGTGAGTTTCCTACACGCTTGTCTGCATACAGCAGTCTCAGAAAGCACTGCCAGATGTGTCCTGTTGTGCTCTGCACCTGCGAACACATCTGCACTGGTCTCTGCCAACCGCCACGCGGTCCATCTCTGACCACTTGCTCCATCTCCAGCCACACCTTCTGCAGCTCAGAGGGCCTACATGGTGGCTTGCTGTGCTAAGCCATCTCAGCTGAGATGATGAACAGCATTAAGATGATTTTCATAGAGGAAATCAATTAACTTTTAGTCAAAAAAACACCCAACAAACTAGAACAGCTGAATTTTCTCAAGTAAATTACTTGCCCTTTATTAATCACCTGGGTCCAACACCATCCTTCTTTCAGCAATATAATGTAGCAGGGGAAGAAAGCACATATGGAGAACACTGAATCTAGTCTGTAGCACGCTTTTTGTCCACCTCCATAAATTTAAAACTTCACAGCATTCTCTGAAGATCTTACCAAGGAATAGGCCTTTTTATGTGATCAATTCATACACCACCATATCCCTCAAGCTAGAAATATGTATCTGTATTTTATGCACCTCCTAGCACAGGCAGTTTTCCAAGATAACCTTTGCCATGAATTTCAACAAATTAAGTAATTTCCAAAGTACTATATCGCCTGGAAAAAAGAGTTATTGAAATGAATATATGGTTCTTTAGCTAAATTTCATAGTTTAAGAAAAGATTTTACCAAATTATTCATGTTTAAGGCTAAAATGATTTTGAATTGGCCTTAAGTCAATAATACAGTTAATAAAGGTTTTCCTGCCTCCTACTGAGCATAGGAAGGAAACCCTAAAAAAAACCTGTTTCAGAATATTTAGTTCTAAGCATTGTTGTGTTGGCCTTTTCTAGAGGAAAAACAAACCATGCAAACACTGCCTTTGATTTGCTACGTTTCATGTAGAAATATGTCATTAAACAGTCACCAAAAATAATCCTTTCTGCATCAAGAGTGATTTATGCTACGCACGCTTATTAGATGTACACCTCTTTAGGCACTACATATGCTGCAGCAAAAGCCATATGACAAGCTATACTCACCACTCAGCAACTCCGAACACTGCCCTCACCACTTCATTTTCATCTGAACTATTTCTTATAATCCACATCTTTGTGTTTCCAGCAGCTGCGTAAGAACAAAGCCCTGCTCAAGAAGCGTTTCTTTGTAGGACATGTAATTATTAAATTGGGTTCTAATTACAGATCATAAATTACAAACACTTCTTTAGAGAGAAAAATACACAGAATGTTATATAGAAATGCAATGCTTATTTTCGAAGTTAATCTAAAAGCCTTATGGGTTAAAAAATAATTATGCAATTTGGGGATCAAGTCATGACTCCTATATGAATTATATACAATTATTTTTAAGATGCTGTTAGGCATCAGTGTAGACAATTATTATTTCCTGTTAAAATACATAAAAAGTCAACGTATGTCACTTCTGTGGAGCACCAGCAGGCACAAGGGCTGTGCAGTTGGTGTTTCCTATAGGAGAAGTGAATGGTGCCTCTGGATATGTTCTTTCTATAGAAAGGCTGATATCAGCATGCAGCCAAGCCCCTCCAGGAAAGCCTTAGCTCTAACATAAGCACTCGGTTCCCAAAAAGCAACTATGAGCCAAGAATAGTTTAGAGAGATTAAAGCAACCTGCAAACGCTTGGTGTTTGCTCCAGCTGAACCCAAGTCACAACAGCAGTGTCTTTGCAGCATTCAAATATTCTACATTGAGGAAATACACATGAAGATACAAAACCCATAATGTTAAGTATTTGACCAAAATAAAGCACGATGGCTGGAAAGGGGAGGCCAGAGCCAATGTGGTGTGTAGAAACCTGAATTTTGGCTCCTGATCCCTTAGCAGGGAGCCCAGCACTCACCTGGACTCATTGTGCTAAGGTCATGAAAAAGTCAGACACCCACAGGTGGCCATCCACAAACCCTCACTGAGAGGGCTTGGCTGGACCAGCCAAGGAATGGTCCATCCGGCATGATCCCACCCAAGACAGATGACCCAAAGCACAGCCAAAAGACAGAAGCCTGACTCAGACCTTCATCCACTTATCCAAAGATATCAATCCCATGATGCCATGAGGACAGAGCTGCCCTGACCATTACTAGGGTCTCCCGATGGGGACCTCTCGGCTACACAACTTCCTTCAGTTGAATGAGGTGAACCCATGGGCACTGTGGGTTAATGATATTTATGGAGTCTGCTTTTGCCAGGTAGTATGGAAAGAGCCCCTGCTAAAGCATCTTTGTGACAGCTGTCTTGTAAAATGAGAGAAGGGAGAGAATGCAGCCCACTGCCTTGGATATGTTTGGAATAGGGATCTAAGAAGGCTTTGTCTGGGTTGGCCGAAAAAAGAAGTCAGGTCAAAGCAGGCTTCAGCAGACCCCTCACAGCATCCCCAGTACCCTAAGGACAGAAAAGCAGGGTAGCAAATGTTATGGTTCATAAGATTTTGCTGCCATCTTCTGATGAAAAGACATTACACTGGGAGAAATGCAGCTGCTGGGGTCTGGGCAGCACCATGTCCCTTGTGCCCATGAACATGTGCTCTCCCATAGGAGACCCAGCTCCTTTGGCTCCCCAGCAGCCTCCTGGGCTCATTTGGGGAAATTATTTAAATTACTGCTCAAATTTCCTGCTGCAGACTTCTACCTTCCTGGGCAGAAAACAACCTTATGTGCATTATAGCACGCCCATCAGTGCACAGCAGTTAAATGCCATCATATTGTGCTTAGTAATAAACATTTCAATAATTGTAACTCCTCCATGCTCCAGTTTCCAAAGATCATTGGTCACCTTAAAGGGATAACTGAATCTGAGACATGATAGCTATTGAATTTTCTTCAAATTTCTATTTTTTAATATTTTTTTTTCTTTTAAGTGTTTGCCCTTCTCTGGAAATGGATTAAATATTTCAGTCTTTCATTTAATGGAATATTTTACCATTTCTAATTCTTGAAAAATAGGCCTTTATAAAATATACAGAAAAATCAGCTTACCATTAAAATATATTTCTTCTGAGGAGAGTGATGAACAGCTCACCTCTATTTTGCATTACAGAGGCACAAGCCCTGCTCCCTTCTCAAACGTACCACGTGCAACCTCAGACTAAAACTCATACAAAACAGTCAAACTGGAGCAAGAACGGTTCCCTTTTAGTATCTTGATCTGCAAAGCTTTTTCTGTATCTCTGAAAGAATTTATGTTTTCTATGCCACAATATAAATCAGCTCTTTCCATCTCTGTTCTAGTCCTATTTATTTCACCCTCATTCCCCATTCTTCATTGTGGATGAAGGCAAATGAAATATTCCTTTTAAAGCCACTCTCTTTTGCTCAGTTGAATGTCATACTAAGAGCACTTCAGCATACACAATAGGGCTATTGAGGGGCTTTTTTTCCTGCACTAAGCTTGGGTAAACTTTAAATTCCCTTGTGGGTACTTAGAAATTATTGAGATTGTGCCTGAATGTGCAGTGTAAAAAAATATAATTAAAAAGTATTTAATATTATTAATTATATTAATTTTTTCACCCTCTCAGAATTCCATCCATTGCCCTTCTCCCCAGCATTCCCCTTCCAACAAACTCTGTATCTCTTTGCACCCTCCTCAGTCACCAGTTTACTTGCTTATAAAATACTGCAGCCAGACACCATTTCACAGGGCTTTCTCTGTGCTTTTAAGAAAGGCAAACCATTATCAATGCAATAAAATATATTTTCAAATACCCGATAACAATAATATAATTAATTTAGGAAAGCCGGTTCTATTTTCCATCTGGTTTTCCACTCTAATTGGGATAAAGCCTTTCTGAGCACGGCTGCTGACCCCAAGACTGACAGGTGTAAATTGGGCAGAGTTGGGACAAATCCCATAACCGTGAGGAGAGTTCAGAACACAAAGACTCACATCTCTGTTACAAGTCTGGGAAAGATTGAAGACCTCTTCCAGCCCTATTTCCTATGAGCCTCTGAAGATCTTTACAACCTGTGTGCATGTCTGTTCAAATCAATCCACAATGCACTCAGGAAGCTGGCATGACCTCCAGGTGTACTTTAGTACACCTCCTGCTTACTAGTATTATGTCCAGTTCCTTAGGATTTCCTCACCAGATACTATCTATCTACAACAGACAGCTAGGGGTTTGCCCTAAGCTTGGAAAACCTCTCATAGAATAAATCACCACTTTATTTCCCGTAATGAGCTCCACAACATCAAAATAAATTTAAATGATAGAAATTATTAGAAATCCATAATGTCCCATGATTGTTGCTGGCGTTTGTTTACTTCAACAAATCTCATGCCATCTGATTAAATTCTGCAATGTTTACACATCGTACAATGAACTTGCTCAAACATCAGAAAATGAGGTTGACGCTTCAACAGAAAATGATAAACAAATGGATGCAAATCCATCAACTTGGAATGTAGCAGACTGCATTGTTTGTCATGGATGTGGCTCTCGAACTCTGTGTTCGCACAACTACGCTGCTGTACAGCACACACATCCTTAACTGTCAAGCATCTAAAGTGCTTTAATTTAATATATTTATTCTCATGCATAATTTATTGATATTTCTTGCATAATTGCTACTATTTTTTTTAAGAGTTTAATGCTTTTAGTTCATCTGTGCAGGATAGTTAGAGAATTTAGGCATAAAAAACCATGGCCACACACAAAGAGAAGTCATCACCAGGGTTCAGACTCCAGACCCACCTTGTGTGAGCAAAAGGCCACAGCTGTCAGCACACTGAAGAGCTACAACACCCCATGAGCTACAAAATAAATTATCCTATAACAGTGCCCAAACCAGGATGACTTCTTCATTTGAACTTGGTAAGTTAGGCTTGCTATACTTTGATTAAACACATATTTAAATCACCACATTTAATAAAATAACCTATTAACTGAAAACCTAATTTGAACAAGTAAGATCACAAAAGTTCCTAATAATGAAGAAGGTTTCAGATAGCTTGTGATGTGCACCTGCTCGTAAACACATCCATCCACCATGAGTATAACCAGCTATCGCATGAGTCCCTGCCCCACTGTAAAATGAGGCCACAAATTTACTAAACCCAGCAAACATTGACTAGTGTGTACTATGAACATTGCACTCTGTGGTACTCATCTTCATGAGACCATTTCTGGATTGCCTCCACCAAAGAAAATGTGTTTTTTCACAGCAGAAGATACTAAATTTCCATAAATGATGTTGCAATCTGATGAGGAAACTGTCATATCTAGAAAATAGATTAATGTTAATAATTATTATTAATAATAATAATTCCATGAAACATCTGTGTGTGCTGTCATCAAGAATACAAATAATCAAGAATATCAAAGTGTTCTCCTTAAGGAACATTTCCCTTATCTTTCATCAAATGACTACTGAACTTATTTTTCCATAATGAGACATTTCAGCCTCTGCTTGTGTTGTCTTAAAGTAGACAGGAACTTCTGTCTTGCCTGCAAGGTTTCAAGAAACTTGCAGGCAAATGAAAAAATTCATTCGGATTTGAAGACAACACGCTTGGGGAACCTCAAGACATGGCACCACACATACCATGTCTGAAAGTGCTCAGTGGAAATACCTAGCAGTATGCTTCAAAAGAAGCTTAAATCAAGAGTCACTGAAAAACAGAAAGACAGCTGATCAAATCTTCTGCAATAAACGTTAATGAATAAATGATAAGCAGAACTGTTTACTTCATTTTCTGGAGTAAGGCATGTAAATGAATCCATTCACTGTCAGGTCCTACGAAGAAACATATGGCTCCAACCTAATAATGCAAATGTGTCCATATTTTGAAGCAATTAAAAAGCTGGCATTATTAGATAGCTTGTAATTTATTTAAAATGCATCTTCTATTTTCACCTGGGCCTTTCCTTTTAAATCTATGTCTTCCTAGTCTCCACACTTCTTGATAATTGAATCCTAAATAAATTCTTTTGACAGTACTGTGCTCACTGGAATTGTGACACAAATCTGGCTTTGAACGTATTTCTAACATTATACATGTGATTATAACCTTCTCTTACCTACTTTTGACACAAGCTGCCAATATCAATGTCAAAGATTCAATTGTATTTTCAGCACTGGTGGCTTTTGTTGCTGATGTCCACTACGGGAATTTTTTCTCTGGGGTTTATCCCACACACCTTCACTTCCCAGCAGCTGAAATGACTCCAAATAGGTATCTCTGTCCTGTGATGCCTTCATGACTGGGAAGACCAATTCTGGAAGAAAACTCAATGACACCAAAAAACATCACCATTTAGGGCTCTGGTATTCTTAAATCATCATAAACACATCCTATCCTAAATGAGCTTTCCTCTCAAGAGACTGAACAACACCATCTACACACAACATAGCAATGTTTCTCCTAAATTCATAGCTGCCTACTACACCTTAATCTTCCTAGTTCTCCAAATACATTCTAAAAACTTCTTTTTTTCTTATTTTTCTTTTAAATTCAGAAATAGAAGCTTTTCCTAAAATTTCAGTGTCACTACCACAGTGATTGTACCACGATAAATGAACACAAGAGACAAAGTAAACAGCAGCCAGAGGCTAAAGCAGAACTTGTCGGGATGGGTCAATGCTGCAGAGCAAGCTTTGGCTGTGCTGTAACGTTATTCCCTCCTACTGCAGATTCCAAGTTTCTGGCAGAAATTAAGGTAATTATGGTAATAACAGAACAGTGAGTCTATTGGAGGTTCACAAAACCGTAGAAAAATGGCAACTTAGTAGAGAAATAATCTCAATGACTCACACAAATGTGTATAATTATCTATACCATATCTCAGACATACCCAAAATGCTTCTACATGTTCTTAGTTGCCCATATTTCCCATCTCTATTTTTCTGCTACCCAAAGCAAGAAGGTCACCACATCACACCCTGTTCACGGAGTCATCTCATGTGATGCAAAGATACACTGCACATTTAGTGCACCTGCTGAAGATCTAAACACAAAAATATGCATTTTTAAGACAATATTTATGAATGTTTAGGAAATGTAATGGCCTTATAATAGCACAGTTAATTACTAATATTTTTTAGCATTACTAGTATTTTTTTAGTATTACTGAAGCATCATTAACGTTTCTCAATGACTGGTTAAGACAAATGTTAGGAGACTATTATTATTAAAGGTCTTGTCCAGAATGCTTTGAAGCTGATGATGAATAGCAATTCTCAAGTGTGTAAAAATGTAAAGTCTCTTAGTCCTTACCTATAAGGAGAAAATAAACTTTTTATGGATTTTCACAGATAATGAAGTTGCAGGCACAAGAAAAATTTGCATGCTGTTTGTGTTTGATGTATTGCTTCTCGAGGTGGCACCACAATGTAATTTTACTGCTAAAGTTCCTCTGTCCTGATAAATCACTTTGTTGTGACATTTAAATGAAGACAAAAAGAAGAGGCTTAAAATTAAGAAGTCGTTAGGAATATTTTGTTGTAGTAGATTAATGGCTATAATGCAACTAAAATCAATAATTCTATATAAAAATGTTAGAGACAATTTATTTTCTTCTTTACTTGACGTCTAGGGTGCCGTAAACATTACTTCTGAAAATATACAAGTGTAGTAACAAGTTGAAAAGGCATTAGAATTAAGGCACTTCACTGGGTTTGGGGACCCTTTTTGATGAGTGCTTCTTGGAAACTTCAGCAACCCAGATCACCTAAAAATCAATGGGATCAAGAGTTGTGCAGCTTGAAACCACACCACAGCCAAGCTCACTGGACCATAAATTACTTTCAAACAATACACGTTAACAAAAAAAGGTTTCTGTTTTCTTCTGTATCCAGTCACAGGAGTGACACATGTCCAAAATAGCTAGAGAAAGTTCACTGGAGGGAAATAGGCATTAAAAAAAAGCAGAATTGATACACAAAGACTTAAACACGCTAAGCTTGCTTCTCTTATTTTTATTTTTGGCAGAGCTGCAGAGTCAGTGTGCCAGGGAAAAATAATACAGGAGACCTGAATATGTGCCCATCTATGTGTGTGTTCATTTTAACCACCAAAAGAAGTGGTGTAATAAAGAACATTCAGCACACTTTCGGTAGGATGGGTGGGGTGATGTTTCTACTCTCAATTTATGATGGTTTGTGCCCCCATAACCTGGTATGAGCCTTTCTGCTTAACTGCAGCTCAACAGGACATGCAAACCTTTACGTGCAACCTGCCTGACCATAGAATCATAGAATCATTACGGTTGGAAGGGACCTCCATGGTCATCAAGTCCAACCTTTATCCTATCATATTCCTAACCATTAGACCACGGCCTCAAGTGCCTCATCAACCCATTTTTTGAACACCCCCAGGGATAGTGACTCCACCACCTCCCTGGGCAGCCTATTCCATCCTCCTCCTTTCCACCATGCAGCCAATAAAATAAGCATAAACTGGGTGTGCATTTATTTCTACTATTTCTACCATACTTTATCTCATAGCTCAAGGTTCTGTTACACTAAAGTCCATAAATATATTTCACTTGAAGAACAAATGCAGCCCATTAGTTTCCATTAGGTCATAACAGGTGTTGAATCAAACATAAATTTTAGTCCTTCCAATGGTTTCAGAAACAATTGTCAAAGCCTCCAGGACAGACACGATCTCTCAGTGAGCACTACACCTAGCATTAACAAGATATCAATCTATACCTCATGTCTGGAGACGCTCAGTCACACATAAATAATCAGAGCAAGAGCAGATCTAAGATGCACCAAATGTTTCTAACCAGCACAGAACTGCTATAGAAATGCTACGTGGTGCTGAAAATTACTGCAACTCTGAGAAATAACTTTCTTGATTTCCCTTGCAATCAAGCACATCTGTTTTCTCTCTATTCTAATTTATGATAATGAAAAGAAATTTTTATTTTATTTTAAGTGATTCCCAGCATAACCCTGGATTTCAGGGATGTCTGGTAGACTTTGTGTATGAAGTTCCCAGCCTCACCTAGTTGTGCCATGAATGCAAGGACGAAAATGAAAGTTCAGTTGCTGATGATACAAATTAAAGTGGTTTCCGCCCTTTGAAAGGATGGGGAATTTTATACTAGATTGAATTTGACACCATATCACTAAAGTGAATATAATTCACTGTGATCTTCTGCCATTTAGAACCAATGGCCCATTCATGTGTAAATGCACAGAGTTTAAGGAAAGAGAAAAAAGCATGACAAAGATAATGTCATCTGTATCTAAGCAATCAGTTCCATTGTGTGTCTGTGATAAAAGGAAGAGTAAATATTAAACATAAAAAAGATTAGTTTTATAGTTGTTCAGGAATGTAGGTTTTATTGCAGAATAGATTCAGCAGCTATCTCTCTGCGAGTGCATGTATATCAATCCATTTTGTATAGACCACATGAATAGATAACAAAGGCTAACTCACTGCTTAATGCTGAATCACGCTTACTATGCAGACAGAAATTGAACATTCCTGTAAAGAATAATTTTAGATAATTTCACACGCGTCTGCCACAAAAAGCTCCTAGACCAGGAACCCTGAGATGGGAGTTTGGTCAATGCTGAATACAGCAGTGAAACAGCATCATCAGCTGGGGATTCCAGGTGTCTTCTGAACAAAAGAATGTGAAAAAGGCTTGCAAAAAATCTTCCTCTTATATCTTTCAAGCCAAAATCCTACTCCAGGGTTAACAAAATCCTACAGCACTAAGGGAAAAAGAAGCTACTGATATATAAAGTAGGTTTAAATTAATATATGGAAAAACTGAAGACCAGTCCTTAAAGAAAAAAAGCATTGGGATACAAATAAGCAGTGTGGAGAAAGTGCTATGCCAAGAGATAAAAGCAGAAGGCCCCCAGACAGGCACATATCCAGGGTAGTAGACGCTGACTTGTTTATGTGCACAGGTCCCAAAATGTTTAGATACCGAAGTTTCAACTTTAACCCCGTGCTTCAGCATGAGGAACCCTGAAGTTCTTCCTGCAATGCAAAACCTTCCACAATGTTGTCTTATTAAAGAAAAGAAAAAAGTAAATAAGCCAGGGAATCGTTGCTCAAAACAGAATTGGAATGGGCTGCAAACAAATAATCTTTCCACTTGCTTCAGTGGTCTTTAGATGAGGTCTTAAGAGCTTTATCCTACAAATCCTTCCCAGGCTGGGGAAGCTCATTAAAGTACTAGGCATCGGCTGGTGGGCTTTTAAACAGCACTTGCTACTGGGTATAAAAAATAAAAAATAGTAGTCTCAGCTCATATTGGACTGTTTATAATCATTACTTTGTCACCATTTAAAATCCAGATATGATTTTATAGAAGAGACTACACTCTCTAAAATGTGCAAAATGGGTGAAATTGCTGCTAGAGGTACATGTTGTTGTATAGCTCTGCCTGGGTATGATTGCCAGTCACTTTGTACAGTTGTAGATGATTACAAGAGTCATTAAGCAGCATAAAATCATGCATGCTGGCTAATTAATGCAGAATTGATTTTCCTTTTAGTTACATTTTTTATGCCTCTCGAACTCCACTGAAATCAATAAAGGTAAGATCAGTAAAGACTGTAATAAAACTGATGTAAGCGAAGGAAGTCAGACTTAAGGTTTAATGAGTAATAAAACTCTAAGAAACAGAAAGAGAAAATCAAACTTCCAGCTACATCCATGTATTTATTGTAATTGTACATGATCACTATCATTCAGGCAATTTTCCTCACCATTAACGTTCAAGTGATGCTTTGTAAAATTCTGGGGTTCAGTAGAAAAGTAATGGAAGTGCTCAGAGCAGTGCAATCTGGGATATAATCCCCAAAGTGTTCAAGCTGAGGCTTCTGAAGTTTCTATTCTTTACTCCTGTCACAAAACCACCCTGGTTCTACAAAGCATCATTCCAAATTTTCCTTCCATTTGCCGAGCGTTGGTATCTACGGCTGCTTTCATCACCTGCCTGCAGCACTCAAATGGACAGCAGTTCCGTTATTACAGACCTCATGTCTGAGTTAGGAAGCTCTAACCCGTTTTGAAACGCTAAAAAAAACCCCATCAAGCTAAAAACAAAATAATAAAATAATAAAAAAAAGCAATTTACAAGTCTACATATTAAAATTTATCAAACTGTGTTTCTTTGGTTTGCTTTTTTCTCCCTCATCCCACCCACTTTCCTACTGCCTCACTCAAACCAACGTCTTCCAAACTTGCTCTTAGCTATCCCAAGAGTGACGCTGTGTTGTGCCCGGTGAAGCTGAGCTAACTCTGTCACATCAGATTCCATGTTGTAGCACAACACAACTTGACAAGCAAACCTGATATGACCCCACAACTTGAAGAGATTCACTTTTCTTTAGCCATGACCTAGTGTCACGCTTTCTGCAGGAGATATGGGTAAGAAATTTGTTATTCATTATTATTTTTTTTTCAGCTCTAGACTTAGCCCTTGACCTTTTAGCGATGGCTTGAAAGAACAGTGCCAGACTCATCTGTCATGATTGCCTTACATGTTCTCACAATAATTTTGCTGATGACAGGATCAAGCCATGGCCACGTTGAAAACTAACCTGCTCTTTACAGAGGTGGAGAGTTTGCTTCAGAAGCAGGTGTCTTATACAGCCTTAATGATTATTAGAGCTGGATAAACATGGCTTTCATCTCCAGTCATTCACAATTTTGAAAAGGGAAAAAAAGAAAAAATTTTGATAAAAATTTTAAAAATTCTGACGTTTCTGTGGGAAAGTGTTGATCCTCCACAGGAAAAAAATTCAATTTCTGAAATCTGTATTTACTTTTTTCCCAAGAAGGCATTTTCTATGGGTATGTTCATGGTAGTTTAAGTTCAGATTTCCATCAAAAGTTAGTGCCAGTAATTAGGCAGAGATACAGGAATACTCCAGACAGACACTTTCCATGGTAACCACAGCAATACATCACGTCAAATTCTCCTCAGGGCACACATATTTTTAAAGCAGAAACACACGCTGAACGAGCTGAACCATTTCATTCAGCCTCCCAGTGTAGATACTATGTAGGAAGGTCTTTTATCCATCCTCTACACTTGTTCATATATAATAGTTCCATAAACTCTATTTGTGCTAAGGAGTCATCAGAAATTTATTATAGGCTGCAAATGGATTCTGTGTAATTCGTCCAAAGGAGTTTCTTATTTACCCTCTCCAATTTTTATGTTTAATACAAAGTATCTAACTTTAATCCCTGCAAATCACATATGAGATTTTTTTAAAACCAATTTTTGGTTGTTCTTCATCCCCAGTAATCAATGCTATTATTTTACCTTAGCTGGCAATTTTGTCAGTGAGGCTCGAGCCACGCTAGATCCCTGCTTATTCCATAAGACAAATAGCATGAATTTGTCTCGCTGTAACATCTGTGTTATCAAGCAGTATCTAAGACCAGCATGGTGCACAACACATCGTTCTCTTAATTCTGCAGTTGGACCTTACGATGAGCCTTGTTCCCCAGGATATACACACTTCCACATCAGTGGAGAATTCCTCATGGCTAGCAAGTTAGATTTTCATTAAACAGAACAATGTTAACTTTTTGTACACAGTCCTGTTTGACTGGAAATGTGGATCAGATCAAATAAAGAGTATTGCCAAAAAACTCAACAACTGTCTCAATTTTGACGAAGGATATGATTTAGGGATTGTTCTATTGCATATAGGTGAGCAGAATTGATTGCCCTGTATTGAAAAGGGTCAGAATCGCAGTCTGATCAGAATCCGCAATTTCAGAGGCAATTTTCTCAGAAGTTTTTTTTCTCCCCAACAGCAGCTGCTGACTCGCATACCACTAGCTATTAGTTGTAAAAATTTATGACAATAATAAAATGTTTAAAGTCAGCCCTGCTTGCAGATTGCAACACAGGCTGGCGAGCATGCCATTTAAATTCAGTGTAGAGACACATTGATCGTTATTCTGTAATGATTCCTCCTATTAATCACAAAGCAGATAGTGTCTCTGCTGTCTATATTTATTTCTCTTCACATAGACAAAGTAACAGACTTCAGTCTCAGTCCCAGAGAGCCAAATCCCATTCAGTTTGGATTCATCTGCACCTCCGTTACACGCTACGGGGAAAAACAAACCCAGGAGATTCACCACAAAGACTGCTCAGGAAGGGTTGCTGAAGTGGGAGCTGTGGTTGGCAGCTTGGATGTGGCTGCTCTCCACCACCATCAAGGAACTGAGGGAAACCATATTTTCTGTGTGCCCTGGAAATTGTTAGGACAGCTGAGTTTTGTTTGGGCACTTCCAAGTAGCAGCGTCCAGAGCCACTCGCAGTAATTGCCGAGCGGTTCCCCCACCCACTCCTCACATCCCCTCTTGTCTCCAGCCCCTTTACCTCTGATTAAATGCATTTACACTGATTGCATTGTTTACGAGGGAAGAAGGTGGCCAGACTGGGAGCTGAATAAATATAATAATAAATATAATGAAAACTCTGCACTCACAAAGCAGGGCACCACGTACCGCGCTTAACCCTGCCAGCAAATTAACATCAAACAGCCACAATTTGGTGAAATGCATGTGTTCTCCAGGAAAGAAGTAGCAGACATGTGCCAAGCCTAGTAATGATGTCAATAAGCCAAGACAATGCTGCAAACCTTCTCTTTACTCCCTATATCCTATAGACGGCT
Organism: Aegotheles bennettii; assembly: GCA_013398125.1. Classification (NCBI taxonomy): domain Eukaryota; kingdom Metazoa; phylum Chordata; class Aves; order Caprimulgiformes; family Aegothelidae; genus Aegotheles; species Aegotheles bennettii. Next base: position 116,859 of record VZRW01012680.1, on the reverse strand, counting down.
TTGGTTTAGAGCCGGGTGCTGCAACTGGACTGATGCAAGCGGAGCCCAGCACCCACTTACACCTCCCACCCATCCCAGTGGGTCTCGACCTTGAGACCAGGGAAGGTGTGCAGGAGCAGGAGAGATGTGCTGCTTGGGAAGGAGGCACAGGGAAGGGTGATGATCCAATGGAGATGCCTGGATGAATTCGTTTGATGGGTCAAACATTAAATGATGATTCAGATGCCCTGAGTCATCCCCAACTGCCTCACACCCTCAGCTGGTGGCCCATACAAAACACCTTATATAAAATGGAAATTTTACTTCAATAAGCAACCTACATATTATAATTGGTCACATTTTATTGTATTCATGAGAGCTCTCTAGGTCACCTGATGCTGTACAAAGTTTCTAAAAAAAATCAAAGTAATTGCATCCTACTGAAACAAATTGTGCAGGATCATTTTTAATGTCCAGAGAGGTATATTTCTGTGTGATGGGATACCTTTTACAGGCTTAATTAACTCAAAGTTATTTTTCAGACTGTTTATTTGGTCTTGGAGGAATTTTCAGCACTGTGAGATTATCCAAAATAACAATAAAAAAAAATGTTATTTCCATTTTAGGAAGCAAATCCCCAGGCAGACAGGCAGCTGCCTAAATGTTCTTGCCTCTGTCTTAACATAACAAGGACACATTGATCATCTGCCACAGCTTACACAAAAGAGCTTTCTGTCCTCATGGCTTTGTAAAATCCCAAGCCAGATCAGATAGGGGGAAAAAAAATAATTCAATAAAATATTCCATTTTAAACCAAATCTTTGTTTCCCTCTGCACTCTGGTGGACAGAGCAAGAGATAAGGTGGTCCAGTATGTAATTCAGGAATAAACAATTCTGGCATGGATCGACCATGTTCCTTACATGACACCAGGTTCTGACCTTCCAGGCTCTCAGCTTCCCATTCAAACACCCCCAGGGTAGGGTTTGAGAAGCAGAAGGGACCACACTGCTTTCCTCCAAGTTCTGCCAGCACTGCTCATACTACCAACAGGGAGAGAGGCCAGGTGAGCAGGAAACACAAAACACTAGATAAGATGAGGTGTGCAGTCACCAGAAGAACCCAAGGATCTCTTATCATCCCCTGCCCTGGGGCTGCCTATGATGGCTTGGCTACAGGAGGCACTGTGCCATGGGCCATGAAATGCATCTCGGGGAGTTTCTGCTCCCCAGTCCCAGCCCTGTGATCCCCTGGAATGCCAAGAGCACTGTGGTTCTAAGAGCTCAGAGGTGGGAGTAGGAGATTTCATCATTAATCCAAATACATAGTGCTGGCAGTTTTCTGCCTTTAACTGCCTAGAACTGTTGATATTGGTACAACGATCTTGTTCATATATTTATGAACCATTAATAAATCATTAAATGCTAATTATATCTCCTTTATTTTTCTTCCATTAGAGCTGCTCCCCTTGCTGGTCTTTATTGACATGAATATTTTCAACCCACAAACACATTCAAAATAGCTATTCCATAAAGAACGTCTTCTAAATCATTTACAACTAACAAATACTCTTAGCTATGTTAGCAAATAGCATCTGTTTATTTAAATGATATAAGAGAACTCATTAATCTAGAATACACAATAATATTAGCAGCTAGTGGCATGCCATGGGTCAAAAATGCTGTTTACAGCCTTAACAAGGTCCAACCCAGGAAGATCATATCTTGTGCTGTTAAGTATTTATAGATCACCAGAGATCTTGGATCTTCCAGCTTTTCACTGGTTTCTAGATATGTATTGTTAAAACTTTGAATATGCTGGTGACTGTCTCATGTTTTCAGAAAAGGGTCACAGCAGCCACTTTTCTTATTACCAGAGGACTGTTGCTTCAGCATCTGCTCACTGCAACTTCATTTTGCCTGTCGTAGAGCCCTAGGTAACACAAGATTTCCAGAATAAAAGAGGGGATAAAGAGTTTCTCTTGACCCCAAAGAGGCTCTCAACTGACCAAGGTTATCTTGCATTTAAAAGAGTCACAAGCTTTGTTGGCAGTGACAAAGGAAGACTTTGCCTGAATGGAGCCAATGTGATGCTGTGATTCATTTTGGGTGCTGATTTGCCTAGGCTGATGAAAACATGGAAAATGCTTCTGGCTGATTTTTGCAAGGACAGTATTTGTTGCTGTTTTGTAATTGAGCTCATTCTAAGACTTACAATGGAGCAATCTAAGGAGAAAAAAAAATAAATGTTGTATTTCCCTCATATTTTAAAGAAAATATGAAACCAGAACTTTTTAATACATTCAAATGGGTACTTGCATAACAGCTATATGACTTCACAGCTGAAGTGAGTAACATGGTTCTTTATCAACCTTCAAAAACCATGCGAACACTTCTTTAGTTCATGAGAGAAGCTCTTGGAAGTGCCAACATACGCAGTGGTTTGTTAGCACTTTGCATAGGATCCCCGATTTCCAACAGGGAAAACATCAGAAATAAGAGGCTCAGTGCTTGCACTGTCAGCTAAACCAGATCCACATTCCTCCATATCACCCCCCTGCAAACAGGCTATATCTGTACTCATTGCAAGTTTCCACATGCAACTAGGGAAAAAATATTACTTCCCTAAAAAACCAGTCTCCTCCTGTGTGCTCCATTTATTTCTACATTAACAAACTATGACCTCCCAATAATTAATGTACATGAAATACCAACTGAAAACTCTCAGAGCAGATGTGTAGCTGTTGTAGGGATGCTTTTAGTGCAGGGCTCCACTCATACCAGGTACTACTTATTTTATAAGAAAGTAATTTACTATATGGAAGAAGCTTTGGTGCAAGCACCATGCTTTGTTTTGAGATTACTACAGTTTAGTAGCCTGGCTTATGTATTTTCAATGCATTAGTTCCCAAGACAGGTCCTTTGGGAAATCCCACCTTGCCCTCAAGGTGGACAAACAGTATTCTCAGTTCCAACTTTTGTGATTTATACTGCAAATATAAACCGAGGCAGACAAAAGAGAACAGCTTGCTGAGATCTCCATACTTGACTTATGCTGACCACACATACAGCTAAAATAATGAACACTCAAAGCATGTCTGAACTATTTAGGTTATAACTAGTAGCTGCTTTTTAATAAACTACAACCCTTAGCTGAAAAAGTTTCTCGTTAGGATTAACTAATAATGGCTGTTATAAATGGCAGGTTCTTTCTCTACACCTCATTCACTCACCTGAAGGGAAAAGTTAAGGTAAATTCACCCAGAAACCAGTTGCCTGTGTCTCATTTCAAACTTGTGCTGCTTCTTCCCAAAATACATTATCCTGAAATATGGCCAAGAAATAAATCTGTACATTTATAATTTCTTGAAAACACAGCTTAAATACCATTGGTAATAGGAGATCACACCCCTCTCCTATCTCATGTCCCTTTCTGTACCTGTCCTGTTTCTCACACGGTCACAGAAGGATGGGGACGCGTGATGGACCATGGTGGTGGTCATGGTCCAGGGACAGACCCTGGGAAGCAGCAGGGAGAGCAGAGGAATCTCTCTCACAACACTGCACTGTTTGTTTTGAAGACTTCTGTCAGGACGTTGCTGGAAAAAGTGACATAATATGATGCTGTCACACAGGTCAATGAGTGCCACCAGATATTGCATTCATTTCCATCTGGTGCCAAGATCTGAGCTAGAAACAGAGCAGAAAGGGGTGTGCAAGGGCAACGTTGAGTCGGGCAGTCATGGATACGTTGACGACAGGCAAATAAGGTCAGCTTGAAGGCAGAGTTTCTAAATGACAGATCTACTCCTCCCTCCAAACCTTTTTTTTTTAAAAAATAAAATGAATATGCAAATCTCTGATTAACAAGATGCTTTGCACTGGTTAAAAATGAAAACCCTTTTTTCATCCCCAAAACACATAATTTTCTGCTCATAGAGATCCCATCTTTAATTACCAGCTGCTGTAAATGGTCTTCTTATGATCATTAACTGTCAAATCCCTGAACAGCGTATCCCTTATTGCCCTCAGTCTTCAAATACTCCACATGCTTCTCATTAGTCAAACTACCAGAACTCACCTACAATAAGGCTCCTCGGATCATGCACTGCAGCTGCTAAATGCTTCACTTCCTACCCTGTAAGCCAATCATATTTTTTATTATTAAATGGTATCATCTATCCCTACTACAACTGTGACTGAAGGAGGCATTAAAAGCAAAGCATTTTTAATGAGATAACAACACAGTCATTGCTAATGATGATTACTTGTGTTATCCTTGCAATCAGTTGTAATGAATGCTCACTAGCTCAAATTCTCCACTACCTCAACTTGCCTAAGTTAGTCTCATCAAAATAATAAGCAGGATTTAATAAATTGCCATGAACTCAATCTGCATAATTTTACTTACTGCTTTATCATTAGGATTATTTATTGCAGCTACTAAGATATGATTTTTTTTCAACTTTTGATACCACTTCACATTTGAAATACCCATTCTTTTGAAATACCCATTCTTCTGTTATCCCAGAATATCAGCAAGGTTTGCTAATAGCCTATAGCACCTCACACCTTCAGCCTTTCAAGGGGATCTGCTCCAACGGTGTGGACCTATTTATGTGAATGAGCAACGTGGAAACATCCAGTCTCAAAACTGTTGGACTTACAGACATTAGCAGCTTGTCTTGACAGCTGTTTTAGCAATGATATAAATGGGAGCTGTATGCTGTAGCAATACAACTGCTCCTTTTGTGGTGGCTGAAAAGCTTCTGTAATCTGTAGGTAGTGGGAAGCAAGGATATAAACTCTGTTTATGCCAGTAATGGCACAGGTTTGTGTTCACACAGGAGAAAACTATACTGATTTAATTTTCCTTACAACACATGTAAAAAAAATAAAACAAGTTAGTTAAAGAAAAAAAAAGCCCCTGAAGACAATCTGTAAACAACAAATTTTCAGCTCAAGTACCTTGACAGCGAATCAAACTTTTCTGAGTGAGCCTTGCCACATTGGTACAATTAGAATTACCCTAAGTTCATCGAAAGACTGTGGAATTATCCTGTGTAAATCTCCAAGTAGTTCAGAATCTGGGGCTTTAATTAGAAAATAGGCATTAATAATATTAGTACTAGCTACAGAGAAGCAGCAAATAACTCATGGAAATATCACGTGGAAAAGCCCAGACATACGACTTTGTGCCTCCATACTTTCAGCTTTTCTGAATTTCTCCCAAATGAACAGAACCTCACAACAAGCTGTTTAACATGTAGATTACTCTGCAGTGAAACATAAAACATTTCACACCTTTCAGAGCTGCTGATTGCAGATACCAAGACAAGAATCGTGCAAATGAAACAAGCTAATGTCCTGGTGAACTGCAGATCATGTTTAATTTAAAATGAAATCCGTATCCAGCAAAGAATAGAAACTGTAACTTTTAGTTCTATACATAATTTATAACAACCTTAAGGCATTTGCAACATCTGAAATTAAATAGGAAATGAAATTATTCCCTGAAGGTGTTGGGGTTGATGTAAGAAATGCATTTAAAAATAAGTACTCAAATAGTTCATACCATTATTGTGCATATTACTCAGCAGATCTCGTTACCAGTCCCTTGCCACATTTCTCAAGATGTTACCTTAATGCTCCTGAGCTTCAGCTACCTTAATGCCTCCAGCGTGCTCCCAGCTACCCCTTAGAGGGCTGTTCTTGGTGAGGCAAATTGTTTCTCCTAGCGTAAATCTATAAAACACACACTAGGGCTTTACAACTGCTCTAGGTTAGGTTAAAGTTTTCACTTGCTCTCTTTTTTTGGGGGGGGATTGGGGTTTTTTTTAATTAAGTGCAAAAACTAAACCTGATATAATTGTAGAGTATAAATGAAGATATTTTCACTGAGCCCTGCCTCAGATAACCCCATACTTTTAGGAATTATGTTCTCAGATCCCAGCATGAACCAAGAAAATGATTTCCCCTTGCAAAACTGGAAAACAGTGGATATTCCTGCAGCTTTGAAACTGCTGTCAGGAAAGCAACGGGCACCTGCAGAGTCAGGCAGGGATTTTAACACACCCCTCAGTTCCAGAGACACTAAACAAGTCTCAGCTTTGGGCTGGGAAATGCTTTTGGCCCCCAAAAAGTGACAAAAGACAGGAATTCAGAAAGTGGAAAGTATTCTTGGCCAGTTACCACAGTAAGGCAAGCACAGGAGGGATGGGCAGTGTTGGTAGCAGAGCATTGTATCAGCCTTTGCTTCCTACTGAAGTAAACTGGAATTCATTTAAATGCCATACTGGCAGGCAAATAAGATTTGATTCTATAAATATTATTGGCAGTCACAATATAATGATTCATGAACTCACCCTCTGAATTTACCTATTGCAAGAAAGTACTTGATCACAAGGAGAGCTTGCATTGACACAGAAAAACTAAATGGAAATGTTATTGTCATAAAATATCAGTGTGAAACTAATAACACCACAGCTATCAGTGGCATAGATGGGGAGATTTATTGAGGTACAGCCAAATTTCAAGGCCATGGAGCAGGGCTGGTTTGATCTGTCCAATCTGCCTCAGCATTACGTGCCTGGTTGTGGTATTTAACAGCTACGTTCACTAGAAAAATCCAGCTTCATAAACAAGAGAATGTAAGTCATAAATCATTAATTATAAGACTAACCAAAGAGCCAATACCATCATGTTGACATATTATATATCGTTAGAAGAGTCATGAAACCACAGTGTAAGCAATAAGTAGACCAAATTACTTAAAAAGTTGCTTGATGGGATGGTTTATCTGTTCAGACAAAACCACCTGAATTGGAATTGATGACCTGGTTTGAAATGAAGTGGGGTGAAGCAATGGCTGTGCCTTGGCAGAGGACAGCTAGAAGGATTGGAAGAAGCTGGGGTGGGGTGGGACCTGGACACCACGTCAAGGTGGCTGGTCCAGGAGGGCAGATCAAACCCTGACACTCCAAACTCAACCCAAGCAATAGAGACAGCTTTATTCACTGTTATCCCTTTCATGCCATTGTACCACTCCGACTATAATGCCTGGTGTAGGTACTGAGAAGGTCTGGCAACCCTCCTCCTGATGTAAAGCTCATCCTGGGATCTTAATTTGAGTCCTGCCCATGTCAAAGGTAAGATTTGCACTGACTGGAGGAGAAAAACCTAAAAGACAATAAAAAGAAAAATCAGCCTCAGATAGGAGAAAGGTCTCAGTGTTCTGGAAACAGAATTTAAGGACTTCCTTTATCTGGGGGTTTTGTTCCTCACAGAGTCTCCATTTGTTCTCCTTTGATTGTTTCCTAACTTTTTCAATTATCTTGGGGGGCATCAATTTGTTTGCAAAGTCAGGCATTAATTTAAAACAACACTTCTAGCAATCGTACTTGTTTCTTTCTGAAGGTCTTTTTAATAGCATAAGCATCTGCACAGCCCATCAATCTTGGCTCTCTGATATCTTGAGAGCCATCTCTGACATTATAGGAGGGCTGCTTCCAGAGCATTTATTAATTCAAAAGATTCAGATATCTCATTGTGCTTTACCTGAAGAGTCTCTTACTGACTGGGGACACAGACTGGAAGTTTCACTACAAGTGTCTTCAACTTTACTTTTTCCTCTCACAGGTACACGTGAAAAATACACACACCCCCCAGAAACCCTCAGATATAATGTGAATATTTGTAAATAATACCAGTAAACAGTAATATCATTGTACTGGGCAGAGTAACATGCCTGAGGAGCGAGTGCTATATAGGGGGATGCTCTTGGGAGTCCCTTGTGGATAAAGAAAATAATTTCTTTGTCTACGTTCCTGTGGAACACTACACTGCTAAACTCAGATATTAATGGGTATCAGCCAGGTAATCTACCCTACACAGATTTCATGGCTGGTTTCTCTTACTGGGCAAAGACTTACTGGAAGGAGTGGAACAAAGGAGCCTAAGAGCTCTTAGCTCTCTCCAAGGCATGGACAAGGCTGCTCTCTTCTCACTCCATTTTCTCTGCCCAGCAAAGCACCAGATACTTGCAGATATGCTACCTGTTCTTGTTACCAAAGAAGTTAATACTAGAAATTTAAGACGAGATTTTGGAGTATTGGTAAGAGTCCAATATGGGGTTTTGTTAGTTTTACTTTGTGGGGTTTTTTTATTTTTTAAAATCTTTTAAACATTCATGAGCTGACACAATTGTCTAGGGAAGGATTTCATTGAATGCTTGGGATGGTTTGATCTGCTACAAACTGCTGCCAGACAATCCACACCAATCCTTAAAACTACTGTGGATAAGCAGTCTCAGAGTTTGCAGAGCCCACTCCAACCTCCTCAAGTGCTAAATGAAACCGTTTGTTACTAATTCAGTAACCAACTACAGCATCTTTGTAAGACCTACTAGTTATAGTAGCAAGTCAGTGGGAAGAACTGAAGAAAGAGTAGGGGAAAAAAATTCTACTATTCACTCATTAGAGTTACTACTGCAATACTTCAGGAGTTGTGGATTAAAACAATTATTATTAAAAATAGAATGAAAATATAAGAGGATATATCAGAGAAATACAGAAATAAAGTCCTTAACAGCGGATGGAAGAGATGAGTAGGGTAGTCAGACATCCAAATGCATTGAAATTATATATTGGAAGGGCAATACCCGCATTCTTCAGCTTAATTGAGCCTTGTGAACATTATCTAAATTTGGGGCCTTTTTTGTTATGATAAAAATAATGAACATCCATTAGGAAACACTACATTTTCCATGGTAATTACACAGAGAGTATTCCTGACAACTAGCAAATCAAAGACATTTCCTGGTTGGATTCCCACATTGGTTACTCTGTAAAGGTCGATAACTGAGCTTGAAACTGAAAATTAACATTGAAGATGTGTTTACAATTGTATTTTAATCAAAGACAGTTGGTTGCAGATGAATAACTGCACTCAATCACGTTCTGTGATTCCAAGGAAATCCTGGCTCATAAAAAAATAAATAAGCTTTATGTTTTTTTAAAAAAGATTGTTCCAGATACTTTAAGTGAGTAACAGCCCAATTTTGTGACCTTATCATGAAGGTCATTGTACATCTGAGCAGAATTCTTGTATTAATAATGCAACAGATTTAGGATACAAGGATTAGGTTGTTGTACTTCATACTCTGTTACAACAATGGCATTGGATAGCGAGTATTGTAGAAAATGGTACATTTAAATTAATAATTGAATCCACACACATTTTGTTTAAATCACTGCTTTTTTGACTGCTCCAGCAACACAATACAGTGTCGCTTTGAGAAATGCTTGTAACAAAACACATTAACTAAGTTATCCTATATTCCAGAAGTACTGAAAAAATATTACGACTTACCTTCTCCACAGCTTTTACTTGTACTGAGCGAAATGAACCCTTCACCCTTCCCATCACTGCCATTTTTCAACCATAAAATACCAACTCGCAGTTGGAGCTGGGAGCACTGAGCTCAGCATGAACCCTTCCTGCCTTCACATCAAACTTCCCTTCACCTCAAGGACTAATTATCAGGCTTGCCTTTAATTCCTAACTGCATTAAAGAAATTTAATTAGGCCAAAATTGAAAGCAGCTGAAAATGCAGAGCCTTTCTTCTCCTGCATTAACTCACAGCTTTGCTTGCATTAATGTTAACTGATTGCCAATGAGTTGCATTTTATTGTCTAAACCATCACAGTGAGTTGTAATCAGCGACATTAGTACCAGATTAATTTGAGCTAATTTGGGGTCAAATTCTGCTTCCTGTTCCACAGCGGTGAACTGAAGTAACACCACAGAGAGCAGCAGAAGTTCCCCTGCATCTCTTGGCGTAACAGAGATGGGGATCTTGCTCTTATTACTACACTGTAAAGCGCTACCACCCAGGTGCTTGCTTAGCAGCTGGGAGACAGAGAGCAAATTAAAAGGTCTCAGACTTCCCCAAAGAGGCAATTCTGTAGGAAAAATATCATTGCAGACTTCTTCAAAAGCAGCACCCTGCAGCAGATGCAGTTTGCTGACAGGCACTTGACACAATTATATTTGCAGTGGGGATGAGTCTTGAAACGTTATGGTTTTATTTTAAAGTTACCTCTATCCTTAAGAGGGGAAAAAAGAAGTCGTGCAGATGTTAGTGCTTGCATTATGTGAACGTTTCCAGTCAGTGCCACTTAGAGAAGTGTTTTTAGCAGAAGTTGGTTCTCTGCCCAGAATGTGGTCGTGCAGAAATCATACAAATCATTGTCGAGTGCGTGCTTTTGTTCCTGTGAAAGTGCTCTGAATTAAACCCATTGCTGAATAATGAGGAACCTGCTTCATAATTTCCTTGCTCTTGTGAAGCTCAGTGTCCCTTGTCTTCATATTTCCAGCCTGTTCCTTTCAGGTTTTTTTATTTTCTAACCAAATCGCTGTAGGGCTGGGCTGCAGATGGGAAAACTCAGAACTGACATAATTATTGTAATGCATTCAGGTACCAAATGAAAACAAATCTATCAGCAGCTCCATTCCCCAACTCCTGCCTGAGGGATTCCTCAGAGCTGTGCAATTTGGGTTTCTGTTCATTCACTTTTCTGATTATGAACTTGGACAAAATAATCACCATTGCAGAAAAATCATTAATTAAATATGCAGGGAAAAAAGCACGATTAGATTAATCAGAGCAATTGCTCTGACGATTTGGAAATGCTGCTTTTTTTTTGTTTGCCTTTTTTTGCTGCAATTATACTCCTGAAGAAAGTTCTTACTACTCCAAGGAGTAGCGATAGGAGAAATTATGAGATTGTCAAAACCAGCAATGGGGATATTTGGGCAGCTTCAAATTCTGCCTCGCAGAGTGCTAAGTGGTCCTTGCTATTCTCACCAACCCTTCCTGTTTCTCCTTTACAATACATAAACTTTTCCAGATCAGTTCAGTTTCCTGCATGCAAACAGGTGCCTTTTTCCTAGTCTGGAGGGTATGACTTGGTGTGCTAGAGGGCATCTGCTACCGGGTCAGATTGAGTCCAGAGGTATGCATCAAGGGGGACAGAGACCCTCAAAATCCTACTGCTTGAACTCTGCCCTAATAGACATCAAGATAATAAGCAGCTTTATTATTATTTGGGTTTCTTTGAGCATATGCATGTCTTCAGAAGCAAAATACTTTATGGAACAAACTAAAAGTAGATCCTATGGTAGATCCTATTAGGATACATCAGGAAGATAAGAAGAGAAAAAGTTGTTTTTCCATGTTGAAATACAGTCATAATTTTAAACTTTCTCCTGACCAAAGCTTGGGAGCACCTTTCATAAGAAGGCTTTTTATTCTATTAGAGATATCTGTATGCTTGTACACACTGATGCATGCAAGTGGTGGTTGGGGATGTTATTGCAGTGCAACAGCTGTTTGTTACTTTTCATGAAAAAGGGACAGACAGTGGAAATAACACTTCTAGAAAAAAAAATCAAAACCTGGAGGATATTTTGATAACCATGGTTAGTTGGTATTTTGTTTCTAAAAATTATATATTTTTGACGAAACATCACACCCGTGGAATTTGAGATGCAGAAACCTTTCCCTTTTCCCAGCTTTTGGTTGCCACCGCAGCCACTCAGCTTTTTTCTGTGTCCTGATACAGTACAATTGAACCTGGGAAATTTTTATACCTGGAAGTCTGATTTTATTTAAAAGCACAATGCACATGAGATTGCTTATAGTTTAGCATAACTCTGTAGTAACACAACTGCATATTGTCTACAATTTTGTTTTCACTTGGATAAAATACTCCAATAGATGAGCAGTCAGAATTTCATTAATAAGGTCTGAGTGTTCAGGGTTTTTTTCCTGGCATGACCACAAACTTGAAAAAAGATGTTACAGTTCCTGTTTCAATATCAGCATTTACTAAAAGGATTAAAAAGAACTAAAGGGAAGAAAAATTCATCACTTACCAAATAAAACTGTCATGTTCACATGCTTACTACAATGCATGTGTTAAATGATTTATAGTCAAAGATGCATTTGCATTTTAGCATGAAAAAAGAAACTATATATCTTGCAACATGGATAATGTTATGGCATGACTTGGCATTCTCTCTGAAGGACTTAGGACTGGAGAATTTCATTTCTTGGCATTGTACATCTATGCCTTTGCTCCTGCATATCTAAATACAAGTGTCTTCCAGCCAGCCCTTATAAAAGTGAGAAGGTGCCAGTTGGCACTTTCTGTGAAAGCACAAGCTCTCCTTTGATCTCTTACAGGGTAAAACCATATATATAACTGCAATGAACATGATTAATCATCATTATGTTTGTTATCCTTTCAGCGGGCTGGAAAGGAAAAAGCACTTTTGACACCCAGTTGATTTCAGTTATTATGGGAATAGCTGGAGGCAGCACCTCGAGAGTTTATGGTTCCTGTTACAAACCCAGCCCTTCAAGGGCTGTTACAACCTGCCAGCTATAACCTGGCTGTTCAAATACAGCCAGCTGCATCCCTCTGCTGCCTCCTAGAAGAGGGTGAGAGGCTCAGGCTTACCTTTGGCTATGGGACATTTCTTCTACAGACACAGCAACGAACACTGTTGAAGAGATGAGATATTTGAAAGCTTAGAATATAAGCCTCTTTTTTTCCTTCTTTTTGGCATGTATAGCAACAGGGAAAGAGATAAGCCAAAGGGGAGTGTTTCCAAAGTCTCATGCACACTTTCAGACAAATCCCTGGCCAGGTGGAAGGGACCTGGGCCCTGCTTCTGCTCCGTGAGAGGAGCAACATCCCCTGTTAGGGGCACAGCTCTGCAGGACCCCGTAGACAGGCTCAGCAATTTTAAAATTGAAACTACAGGACAAGGGAAAATACGATGGAGATATTATACAATTTTGCTTCGAATTTTCTTTTAACTCTATTTTACTGTAATTCTATCTTAACACAGTACTGCACTCCTTCTGTTATGCAAATAGATAAACAGGCAAAAGAAAGGAAGAATACACTTTGTGTTCCTTGGAAAGAAAGCACAAAGAAACAGAGCAACCCTATGAACTGCTCCTTCCCAGACACCATGCACAGAAAAACCAGTTTAATCAGCTAATGCCTGACTTTTAATGGACAGCCAGCACTGCAGTCCCTAAACTGAAGAGTTTAAGCCAAGTTAGCAAAGGAGCACCGGTGATTTTCCGTGGGAAGATGTGCATTGCAAGCTCATTTGGCATTCACTCATTCCACCTTATTTCTCGGTCAGAACAATCTGAGCCTCGCTGTTTCATCACCCTTGTGAGCAGAGATAGAGAAGCTTGTTGTCAGAGCCTACTTTTTTTTTCCAGAGGCATGTGATAGCTGAGAAGTATTAAAAAGAAGCACATCTATATCTAGAGGGTATCTCTGTCACCCTTGTATATTCAAAACAAGTTTTATTTATTGCTGTTGCTTCTTGACTTTAAATTCTCTGGAGTTACCTTCACTTTTTCATCTTAAAGCCAAAGTCGAGCCTTTGAGTGGCTGAACACTTCTGCACCTCTGCCTGAATCACTGGGCAGGACACACTCCTGAGCTGAGTTGTCAGGGACCAAGAAAATGGGCTGAACCCCCCACGAGATCTCCAACTCTTTAAAGGCTCCACAATTCAAATACTTCTTGAGAAGCATTGAAGAGAAATGGGGTTCTTGGCCCATCTCAGGAGCAAGAGCACATTTGGTAGGAGACACACTACAGGGCTGCACGTCATTGGTTTATGGGTCTGTGCAAGAACTGGCTTAAAGTCAAGAAAAAGGAGTGTAAAATGTGTAAGAAATTTAAGTTTTTTTAAAAGTGATGTATTTTCTGCTGCTGCACGAAGAACTGGAGATGGAAACATGGCCAGTTCTTTACAGACAGCATTGTTTATCTAACTCCTCTCACCATGAATACAGATTAGAGTAAGTCATATCTCCCTATTTCCAACACGTCAATAAATGCTGAACTATATAGTCAATGAAATATCCTATTTCTCCCAGTCATCATCAACTTAATATTTATCCATAAAAATCCTCTACTTGATGCACGTCACAATGATTTGCCTTCACTAGGACTTTACCTGCAATCTTAATTAAAGTTTTGGTTATATCTGATGTATAATTAAAGAATTATCATTAAACAAGCAGTGAGAGTTTCTACTCACATCACAGATGGTGGGATACAAATGCCAGCTCTGTCCTCTTGCACGGTCGCTCCTGACAGGGTTTATTTACACATAAGTGGCCTTGAGTAAATAAAGATACAAAATCAGAGATGATCTTGTAAAATAAAGTGGAACAGCAAAGGTGCAGGACAAATAGTTGGCAACAACACCTTTATACTACCATTCACTGCTGTCAGAGTCCACTGCACTGTTCTTCTTGCACCCATTTCCTAAACAAAGAAATACAGCTTTAAACAATGGTTAAAACTCCAAATTTTGATCCTACTGAGAAAGCTGGAAAACCTTCAGCTGCCCAGACACTGTCACACAAATGTCTGATATCCAAGAGTCTGGCTAAAGTTGGCAGCCCAGATTAAGGAAAGGATCAGGCTAATGGGCATAATCTGGCTTTCAAAACCAGCTCAAACTAGCTGAAGTTTAGGATCAAGCAACAAAGGAATACAAAAAAAAAATCAATCCATCTTATCAACTATTATAGCTGATTTACATTCATTTAAATGTTGTTTTTCTAAAACCTACCAGTATATGCAATGTATCAAAATGCGTCAAAAAGAAAGTAAAATTGTCCTCCTGGTCACAAATTCCAGTTCTCATCAGCAGCTGAAGTTCAACAGAGCTTCTCTGGAGTTATTAATATCTTGTCACCAGCCAGACCGCTATTCATGAAATATTTATTGACCATGTAGGAGATTTCAGCAGGGAAATATTGTGAACGTCCTGTTAAGCAGCAAATACTTCAGTGTTGTCTCTTCTTCAGAAAGTTATCCTGTGATGTTCATAGGCAGGTAGATTTATTCTGATAAAACAGCTACTAAGAAACTGGTAGAAAAAATTAGACAAAAGGTAGTATTCCTATTTTAAACTCTGATCAGACAAGCAGTTTTGGTATATAGGAGTCTGTGTGCATAAATATGCAACTATATTGTGTTGCATTAACCCAAGCCACCTGCCTGCAGCATCTGATCTCTAGAGACACAAGACACTTGAAGATGGGTAATAACATCGGTCTTACATCTTCTACGAGTGCTGTTTGGGATCTTAATGTCACAGAAACAGGTGTGGTAAATTCTTCCTAAAAGTTACCTGGGATTTTGGTATTTTTGCCATATTAGACTGGTATAGAGCAATAACAAGTTCATAATGTCCAAGCCTGGAAGCAGTTCTGAGGCCACCAGCCTCGTCTCAGCCATCTGATCCCTCCTTTTTCCCAGCTGGGAGTACATAAGGATTCTCTGGGCTTGAGAAGTCTGATTTCAGCACTAAAGATAATGGAAAATTTGGACTGAAAAAAAAAAATAAATCAATATAGTGGTTGAATATTGAGCCAGAGGTCTCTCATCCACTTGTAAGGGTACAAAATTATTCAATTATAAGGGGCACAACCTGGTTCTGACTTCATCAAAATACAAGCAAGGCTAATGAAAATAGGTTTACTTGAGCCATTGCTTTCCAGAAGGTCAGGGTGATAAGAAAACATAATTGCAGAATTGTCAGACTTTCAATGGGAAAAACAGAACTCCATCATATACTGTTACAGAGTATGAACTAATGGCTACATGTCAACTGTGTGAGGCCAGAGGTATTTTTCACCTGGAAGCTTATTTTCAAGGAATAAGAGCGTAAGGGATTTTGACCACTCATTTTAATTATCATCTGTAAGACCTAAGGACATAAGTTAAGGAATTTGAGCACTTTTCCAGTGCCTAAAATGAGGTTTTAAAAATTCTTTCAGAATAAAATTGCACAGAAATATCCCTCAGGTTTCTGTCCTGGAACATGGTCTAATACTACATATTTCAATCTCAAATCAGCATGAAAAATTAAAACACTGATATCTTCCATGACCAGCCAGCTTAATGCTGAGCTATAACTGCTTAACTGCATGGGTCGTGGTGTGCCACAGCCTCCATTCTCCCTGGGGACAGGCTGCAGGGCTCGGGTACCACTGTCACATCCCTGATGTGACTGTCCCCAAGCCAAAGCCATCCGGGAGCCACCCCCTCAAGGAGCTGTGCCCTGCTTGCAGGGACAGCTGAATGCCAATAGACATATGCTGGCAAAGTGTTTCTATTACACTATTTTACTATTTATCAGATAAAAATCTTCAGAAAATTATATGTATTGATGATATAACATCACAAAAAAATGCTTTCTACTGAAAAAAACCCCAGCATACCAGCTCCTAAAAATATTTTTTAAAAACAGGGATCATCCAATGCAATATAGGGTTGAATAAACTTAGTCCTTATCCTTAGACATTTATCAAGAGCCTGCACAAAGTTCCACCCTTTGGCTGCATCCTGGGGGCCACGGGCAGCCTTTGCCATCCCCTGGAGAGGAAGGTGTTAATGTGGGGAGACTCCCCTCATACCCCACCCACGAGATTTCAGGCTGTGAATATACTCTTTATTTACAGGGCAGAATATTTTAAGTGAGTGGCCCCTGGAGCTTTTGTGGTTTCACTCCTCTAGGGTTTTCTTTCAATTCTTTCAATTAACACCATGCATTTTCTGGAAGCTCTTAACCAAACCTGGTTTGATTTCCTACCCTGACAGCTTTTGTTCAATAAACCACCTCATCTTGAGCAAAAGCACTGGTGGAATGCCCTGCACTGATTTTACACACAGTTTACTATAGCCAGGGACACAGAGCTATGCCAGGCTGCTGCCTGAACCCTGAGCCACAGCTTTAGAAACGGCACAAGTCAGAGTGAAAGGTTCATGGTGACAAACACACTGTCAAATAGCTCATTTTTGTCCCACAAATGACACATTCTTGCACGTGGTCTTATCGTATTTTTCCCATGGTGGCCAAGCCTGTCTCTGCACCCAGGGTGATATTTTAGCTTTGCATGCACAACCTCTCCTTCTCCCTTCTTCATCAAAACAATTACAGTAATGTAAAATGTCACGTCAGTAAGAAAAGTTTGCTGGTGTTCTCCTAATTATGCAAAACTGCTTTCTCATCACTCTGTTTACCACTGTTAAACCCAAGTTTCCAGCTCTAATTGTTCCTTTGGGCTACCCGAGAGAGGTGGATGCTGTGAAGCTGGCAGCTCGTGTCTCCCTCAGCACCATTCCTGCGCTGATCCCGGTGTCTCCAGAGCCTGCAGAGCAAATCCCGGGCTGTTTTGCAGGTACAGGAAAGGTGGTGGTGGAAAGTAGCTGCAGCCTGTAATCCCCCCACACGACACACATGCATTAATTTTCCTGGGAAGAACTGGCAGCAGCAAGGAAATGATAATTTTTAGTTTTCTAAATCCGTCAGTCTTGGAAGGAGGGATAAACCATTCCAAATCTGCGCTCCCAAGGCTTTTCTCAGGGGGAGGAATGAAAGCCCTTAAAGTCTACCAGCAATACTGTTATAAAAAGTAATGAATTAACAAGAACATCAGATGATGGAGAACAATAAATAACCTAAACCAACACTCTACAACCTGTTTTCTCTCGATTCTATGCACACAAACCCATTTAATAGGTGCTGTGTGATTGGGACATTTTATTACAACTCAACAGCTTTGTCCATGTGGTCCTTTAATGAATCTGAAACATTATCGAGGATACCTCTTGTACATGACAAATGGGGAAAGCTGGCTGAGGGCTTCTGCATTGATACCAATGTATTTTTACACTGCTGTTGGCTCAGTCTCAGGCTTTGCCATCTGTAGCAGCAAATATTTCATGTGAAGTAGGCTCTCGACTGCGGTTAGATAATAAAGGATTCTGCTGAAAAGGTTTGTCAGCAAATATCTGCGAGGCTGCTCCGAGCTGCTGGTGTGGCAGCAGCTTCAGGAGACCTCAGGAGAGGTGACAGGCAGTGCCACCACCCCTCCTGCACACAGTAGGGCACAGCTACCTCTGGCAAGAGATATACATAAATGCTAATGTTTAAGCTAGACTTGTTTTTTAACTCAAGCATTTAATTGGAAGAACAGTCCTTTAGCCTTCTGATAATATTGGTTGCATCCAGCTCTGTATTGGAATAAAAAGATAGCTGCAGTTTACTCAGCAAGGGCCCTATTTAGCATTCCCTGCTGCCATAAAACTCCTATTGTCTGCAGTAGGAGCTTTGCCTGACTAAAACAAAAGAAATTCTGAATAGGGCCAGAAATAACCCAGCACAATACCCAGGCCCTTCATCACACTCATGGAGCCCTGGGGGTCTGGCAGTGGGCACACGCTGCTCCAGGGACTCCTACAGACACCCAGCCTGTGCCCAGGGCATCCTGAGCAACATCACCTGCACCTCCCTGGGGACATCTCAAGAGGTGACATCCCAAGAGGTGACCCAGCACTTTGGTTTGGGCAGCAACAGATCTAGCCAGCTGCCTGATAATCACTATTTTTGTGATTTGGTGGAAGGGACACATACTGATGAGTGTTGGGCTGGCAAGAAGGAGAACATCAAAAGCTGGGCAGGGAAACCATTGCAGTTCCTGGGTTTGACTTTCCCTGTGTCAGCGGGTGCAGCATGTACAAAGCCCAAGCAGAAAAACAAAAAAAAACAAACCAAAAAAACCCAAAACCCAATAGAAATAAGATCATAATCTGAAGACATCTCATAGATGAGAATGATCTATACAAATGTTGCATTTAATGAAGCACACAGAGTTCCCTCTCTTTATGGTAATCACCTCCAAAAGGAGGGATGTCCTCACCTGTTATTTCAGCTCTTCTAAGTAAAAATAAAGCAGTGATTTGTCATCCTTATCCAGGTGTTAAACAAACAAAGGTGCATGCTGATTGTTTACTCCCTCTTTCCGAATGGTGATGGGATTTCCTTCTGAAGGTGCAGAAGAGAACATGATTCAATTATCTTCCCAGGGAATTCAAAGGCTCCGTACTCCCAGTGTAATTTTAGTACATAGTTTTGGTGCCTGGCGTAGACACCATTTCAACAGGAGTCACAGCTGATGTGATGAAGGTGTCAAGGTCCCCCATCCCCATCCATCGCACACAGGAACAGTGGGCAGATGATGGAAGGAGCCTGTCAGTGAGAGACAGATGGGAGTGCCCCACACTCCAACCCCTGCCCCTGCCTCCTGATAAGAAACAAGAGAAACCATAAAAAACCTAACTTACTCATTTGCCCAGGATTCTTTTTCTTCCTTTTTTTTTAAGTCACTCTAGTTCAAGTTATTAAATCCAAACGCTCGTGTTTCAAATCAAAGTCCCAGGAAAGACTGACTTTTTTTGCTTTTTGAAGAGAAAGAAAGGAAAAAAATCAGAAGGATTGATAGAGAGTCAGCAGCTCCTCAGATTGTTTGGATTTTTAAGACGATGCACATTAACTGGACAGGTAAGATGCTTTGTCATATACATCTATTAAATTCAATGAAGTGTTCTTTCAATTAAAACTGGAGACTGAGCATGTTAGAAAATTCCTCTCTTGCTGTCCCTTCCTGACCTCGAGCTTTCAGACAAGAATTTGGAGCTGAGCAACTTGTCTCAGTCCCAGAAAACTGATGCAGGAGGAGGATGCCTCCTCGCTAAAAGCCTGTAGAAATGTCTCAACAGAAACCAGAACCATCCCCCACCTCCCAGAGACCCTAAATCCAGAGCCAGAGATGCCCCTGAGCCTCATGCTCAGGTGAGCCCCTGGCACGTGCTCTCCCCTGAGCTGCTGGACCCATTTCACTGCTCCTCCAGGGGCAGCCAAAACCTTCCAGCAAGTATAATGCAGAAAACCTCCCCCCTCATACATTGCTTTATTCTTTGGCATGTGCCAGATTTTTTGGATGGGAACTACTGTTTCATCCATCTGGCTCCATAGAAAAGCTTAATTGCACCATGCAGTTCTGGGTACTGAAAGGCAGCTGGAGCATCCACCAGCCTCCCCGGTGCCCAACCTACAAAAGTACCTCCAATATCCAAATGTCAAGAGCAATAAAGATTGTTCACCTTCATGGCAAACCTACAGATGATTGGCAATCCCATCCTGATGGGAAAAGAGGGGAGCAGGGGTACCCTGCCTACCTGGTAGGATGAACTAATGTTTAGTTTCTAAAAGAGGTGATGGCACAAGTCCTTCAGCTTTTGGGAAGAACCTTGGGAGTTTCCCCTCCATGTCCCAGTCCCTTCAGTTGGTAGTTGGGCTTTTGCACTGGTTGTTAGGAGTTACTAGGAAAACTGCATATGTTGTTCAAGCTGATTTTCACTGTTTCATGTATGAATTCAATAAATCAAGGCTGTTAAGAACAGCCCTATTTTATCTACAAATATTGTACAGTGAGGTCTCATCTCCCTCCTCTATATATACACTTAAATTAGCAGAAACAGTATATAAAACTACACTGTGATATTCAGGCAGGAGGAAATATAAACCTTTTTTTGTAGTAAATAACATGGCATCCACGTTATCATCTAGAGCTTGGTTTGTTGCACCAAGAAGTTCACCCACTTGTAGGTGCTCTGACCAAAAAAACTCAACAAATCCAAGGGGTGAAGCTCAGGACAGAGAAGAACTTCAGCCAAGATGTTCTTTTATGAAAAGTCTTGCTGCAATAATGTACAGCAGCACATTTCGTAGATTTAGGATGCTGTTTGTAAGCTTGTAAAACATTCTTATATAGAGCATATTCTTTAATGAGGAAAGCTACTTTCTGACAAATATGCAAAGCCGTATCATTTATTTCAATTCCCTGATCCCATCTCAGCTTAAAAACAGCAGAACACACTAAATTTTAGTTGTGGTAATTATAGTAATACCAGTTTTTTTTCCCACATGCAAGAAATGATGTTCTGGATCATAATTATATCCATGAGGCTGCATCCCCATATTCCATCACTCCAGCTGTTGTAAAAGCTAATGTGGGTCACAGTATGTTTCATATACATTATAAAAGCAGGTCTAATAACCTTTTTTTTCCCCTCTTCCCCAGTTATGTGTACTTTATCACTGTAGATGAACGCTAAGGTCTTACACTGAATGCCAAGGTAGGATATTAAGCAGAATTAATGAAATTCATGGTCAGCTTTTCTGCCTTGAGAAAAAAAAAATAATCCTAATTCTTTGCCTATTTTACTTCTCATCCATTTTTGATTTTGTCTTCCCTGAATGATAAAATTGGCTACCAAGGAGATTTATAGACAATTTTAGAAATGAATAGAACTGGGATTAGAATTTTTGTAGGTTTTCTTATAATTTAATTATAGATATAGAAAAATAGATATTATATAATATAATTATATAATCATAATTTCATCTGTTTTGTTTTTTTTTCCCTGGGCTTCTGTTGCCTGTAGTATTCTGGGTTGTTTTGTTTTTTTTCTTTTTAAGACTGTGGCAGTCAGCTATTAAAGCAGATGCTTCAGACACTGTGCTGGGCTGACTGCCAGCTGCTCCTGTATGACTCTACTGACTTCCATAGGGCTACACCAACATACACCAACATTTTGAGAAAAGAACAGTGATTTCACCTGACCGAGCCTTTATGTAATTAAAGGGTATTTGAGTAGGAAGCTGCAGGTTCATGTAAAGCCATTCCTGCCTTTTTCTGTTGCTCACCTAGATGCTGCTTACACAGATGGGAGAAATATTGTCTTAAATATGACTGTGTGCTTCAAAATAATGCCAGGAGCACTCACCTGCCATACACTTAACTGTATGAAAACATCCAGGATCATTTTGGTACAGATAAAATCCTTTGGAGGTCAAGTCAGGATTAGTCACAGACACAACCTCTATCGCCTTAAACATCATCTAGAGTTTCTAAAGACCTTCAGCAAATTGCAACAGGGTTTTGAGTGATCTTCAGACAAAAAAAAAACTCCTCCAAATGGAGTTCTGGTTGTTTTTTGAGGAGTGTTTCTAGAGAAAATACAGGTTGAACAGTATTGCCAATCATCTCCTCTATGTTTGGGTTGCCAGAGCTCCAAGAATAGAAAGGCAGCAGCTAGCTGTTCAGGGCTGGAGGTTATTGGGGAGATTATTAAATCTTTTCCTGTCTTTTCCCAAAGGCTTTAAAAGCAACGTAAATGCTCCAGGTTTCCCTGGCACACAGGGGTCATGTTTAAGCCTAGGTTGTGGTTCCACAATCAAACCAGGTGAGACAAAAGTGAAAAGCAAATCTCAGGGGATGTCAAGCAAAAGGCAAAATCCCCAGGGAACTGAACTCCCTGGTTTTGCTTAGCAGAGAGTAAAATTCATGGCATAAATGCTGCAGAAGGCAACAGGCATAAGGTAATCCTGTTGACAGACACACCACCCTCATCACAGGTCAAATTTTATGGCAGATAGTGGATACACTGATGGTTGTTTCCCTTCAGCACCATTTGGCACTGAGTAAGCTCCCCCAGCTCCACCAGACACCACTTTCACATCTCTATTTCTCTTTCCTTGCTTACCTGCTTTCAAAGAGGAAAACTTGATTTTTTTATGCCTTAGCTACGGTTTGATGCAGAGGATATGGACTTCTCCTGGTGCTGTGCACCCCACAAGTGGAGTAAATTAACAGGTAATTCCCATTATTTGGCTCAAAACTGATTCTGCAATGAGAAATAGGTGAGTTGATGACTGGAATGATGAATAGACAGACAGGCTGATGCAATCTTTTAGAATAAAACAGGTTTAGAATGAATTTTTCTTTGGCAAATAATTTTTCCCCAATGGAGACAGAGGGCTGCATCTCCCCATACTGGTTAGCACAGACATCAGCTGGTTTTGCCCCATAATTCTCTGCAGGTGTTAAGGGGGAAGAGACTGTATCAAAGTATCTGTGAGCTCCAAAATGTTGATCCTATCAGGAAGTCTACTGAGCAAAGACTACATTATCCCACCAGCAGTGATGGAGCTGTGCTTACTGACACAGGCTGAGGATCCTGTTCTGGGAGATTGAAATCAATACCAACAGATTCTTTTAAGGAAGTCTAAAACCTAAGCTGCTGGGGAGTCCGAGCTGATAGTGTTTTCATTTCTGGAATGTTTGGATTTTTTTACTACTTTATCAAACGGTGAGAAAAACAATATTAACCTGTCACTACTGATAGTAAAATCTCCCATGGGTAACTTTATGAGACATCCCTTGATCTTTTTGCTTTGAAAACAAACTCTACCTTTGCTTACCTGTAAGTGAATTAACATTTTCAAGCACGTCTATCCATGGGGAGTTTGCAGACTTGGGGACTGAATATCTGCAACAGCACAAAAGTGAGGTGAAAAAGTAATCCACGCGTTTGGGGAAAAAATCTGATACTTCCCACTTTTCCTCGGAGGCACAAATTTTGAAGGCATTCAGGGGTAATCCTGCTTTGCTGCTGGGAAGATCAGACCTGCCTTCTCTCTGATAGAGGATTGCCCTGGGTAGTTTTGGCTGTGGGGACAGATTTGTTGTGTAGGTAAAGTATGCTCAGCCCTCCCAGGGGGATGGCTGTACAATAATGGCACGCTTTGGCACTCCTGACAGCCGAGTTACTTCATTAAAATAACATTTGAATTCGAGTTACTTCGACCCTCAAATTCAGTGTATTATTTACTTCCCAGTTAGAGCTGACACAGAGCTCAGCAAGTCAGGTGTCACTGCATCATTTGGCAATTATTTCTCTTGACAGGTTGAAGGGGGCTTCGAGCACAATAAATATTTAGTGACTTCCTCCCTTTTTCATTCGAGTTCCTCATCATTCTGTTTGACTGGGAGACTGATACCTACCAACAGCCAGAGCAGCAGCCTGAGGACTCAGAGTCACTATAAGCTTTGGAGTAGGAGCCTCAATCCTTGGCCAGGCTGTCCAAAACTCCCAGCTTCCCTCACCTCACCCCCCTTCCTCCACTGCACCCGTCAGAAACCACCAAGACCCATTTTTGCTTAAATTCTTTTAGCTTCTCTGCATTGAAAACATCACATCTGTGACAGTGATTAAAACATTTTCACCTTTTCTTTGATTAGACTTTGATTTTACTCTTCCCATAGTAGTTTATGCTTCCAGTGAGGATCTGGTTGTCGTCTTTGCAGCAAATACAGCTGCAGGTTTTTGCTAAGGTCACTTGGTGGGTAGATAGGCTCCTGCTCCCTCCAGAAGCCATCTCAGCATTTTCATGCATAACAAAGCCAATTTCCATCAGTTTTAAGACATTTTAAGTTTTTTCACAATGTCCCTAAGACACCCCTATAAATGTCAGGCTCCTTCCTCAGTGCCCCACTGGCCCTATTTATCCTCCGTTGGATCCATGTATCAAAGCTGGCTTCACCTGGCAACAGGATTTCCGTGTTACCCCAGTGCTGGGCTGAAAATAGAATCATAGAATACCAGGTTGCAAGGGACCTCAAAGGATCATCAACTCCAACCCTCAAGGTCAGGAAAAATAATAGGACAGTAGAAAATAATCTAAACTGAGGAAAATTGCTAGAACAAACCTGGGAGAGGAAAGCAGCCGAGTAGATCACTTAGCAGGAGCCTTTGTCACAGTGTGGCACAGCTGGAGGAACACATCCAAGACCACAAAATCAGACAAGAAAAGGAATGCAACCCCCAGTTTTAAAGATATGCCACAGAACAGCACACTTATATGATTCCTGTTTACAATTGGTGTAAATCTAGAGAAAATCCTTTCTAATTAATGGCATTTTCTGGATCTGCCCAAGTGTAAGGGAGTGAATAAAGCCTGACCCATCATCGGGGATTTAATTTGTCCCTGCAGACACTCCTGAAACCAGAGCAGGTGGCTCCAGCTATGGAGCAACTATGGCAGTAGTGTGCTGAGAAGGTACCTTGTTAGTATTCATTACACCCTGAGTTGCAGTTTTATTCCTAAGAGACCAGAAAAGGTTATCCAGCCATCGGCGATCTCCGTATCCTTCCTGAGAGCATGCTAAATCTTCCCAGAAAAATAATACACTATTAAACATGACATTAATTAAGTGAAGGATAATCATTACTTTCTCCTTTGCTGAGAACTTTGAAGATCTCAACCATATGTTTAGGCTTTCCTCTCTCTTATAACTC
The DNA here is from genome assembly GCA_013398125.1 of Aegotheles bennettii. Lineage (NCBI taxonomy): Eukaryota > Metazoa > Chordata > Aves > Caprimulgiformes > Aegothelidae > Aegotheles > Aegotheles bennettii. The sequence continues at coordinate 91,781 of VZRW01012680.1, read as the reverse complement.
AACAATAAAAACTCTGCATAATTTACAAGTGCTAATAAAAATGCATAAATGTTTTCATAATTGTTGGAAAGTCACAGCACAATCAAATTTGCAACACGATCACATCGTTGAGGGAGCAACAGTTGCACAGCAATTTTTGATGCTGGCATTTCCATTTTTAAAGTTATGTTTATCATACCTTCATGTGTTTTTATTGTAACGGATGAGTGTGTCAAGACTCAATGCTAATGTGAAATCACTAGCATTCCTTTTTTCTCCTTTTTGGGGTAAAATTTTTGTTTGAGATTGAATTTATTACTTTATTATTCAAAGCCTGATCTATTTAAAGTGGGTGGAGGTGAATGTTTGGCATTTTTGCCCTAGAATTTGCAGGAAATTTTGGGCTTTTTCGTATTAACTCACCAAGCATCCTTCCCACAGCACAAGACACAGCTTTCATCACGTCTTCCTCAAGTAGAGATTTTGAATTTACTTTTTTAAAAAAGTATTCTTTAGCCACATTTCCTCTTCTAAACATGTTTTATTTCCAGCTCACACAAGTTCTCTGTCTTTTTATCAAGCTCCGTGGCTTTATGTTAATCCTTCAACTCAGACAAGAAGGGAATGGGAGACCCGCTCCTTCCGACCAGCACTTAGGTGAATAAACATATGGAGCTGATCTCACTGACCTTTCCCATCCCAGGGACAGGATCAGGGTTATGATATAAATAACAATATTCATTTGGACAAGAATAGATTGAAATTCAGATTACAAATGTATATTAATGNTGCTCTTAATGACCCCCTCATCATCTAGATCATCTAGTTCCATCATCTAGTTCCATCTCTCTGCCATACGCAGGGACAACTCCCACTAGACCAGGTTGCTCTATGCCCCATCCAACCTGGCCTTGAACACTTCTGCATCAGTTTGCAGGAACGATAGATTTACTTTGGTTTATGGCATTAGTCAGATATTGCTACTGAAACTCTGGTGGCCTGCTGGAGTGGGGTCATTTCTGTAGTGGTAAAGTGACCATGTCAAGGCAATGGGAGCCTCCAGAAGAGAAGGGAGATGGTGGGGAGAGCACCTCCACAAGCACACACACACAGAACCATGCCAGGCAAAGCATGGTTGGATATCAGAAATCTCCCATTTCTGGAGAGCAGTGCTGGACTTGGAGGTCTAAGGGGACAGTTCTGCAGCCTGTGCAATGCTTGATCACTTGGTGACCAAACTTCAAACAAACCATTAGCTGGTGAAAAAGCCTAGGAGATGGTGGGGAGGAAATGTTTCCCAAAGAAACCTGCTAGGCAGTCATCCTGACAGGGTGATGCAGGGCTCCTGCCCTGTACGCCCACCACCACGCCAGTCCTGCAGGATCCCAACCAAAAAGCCCATAGTAGGCTTTAAATACTCTAAGATGTTGTGCTGCATGTAAACAGAGAGAGAACAAAGTCCTTTAGGAGCAAACCAGAAAGGGAACTTCACACCAAAGGTGCACATGGTTGCAGAAAAAATCCCAAAAGAGCAAGAAGAAGTTAATTACGTTTGGAATGTCCTACACCAGGGACAAAAGAGGTGACATTGATGGCAGCAGCTATATCCCAAATTCCCACTGACCGACACACACATCCTTGCTACGGGCAACAGCCCAACGTGAACATTCAGCCACACACCCCCAACCTCGAGCAGAAAGACACACGGCACCCAGAGCATGTCTTTCGGCCTCTTACCTTCACATAGATTCTCCTGCTTTCCATCACAAATACATCAACAGAGCGCTGCTCCGGTGTCGGGCTGGGCTCCAGGGCTCTGTCCCCAGGCTGGGCTGCTGCTCCCTCCATGGGCTCCAAGTGCCATCTTGTGTTCACTCGCTGCATTTCAGGGGAGCTTTCCCCCTCCCAGATCCATCAGAACACCAGCTTCTACGCCATGGAAATGCTCAGAGAGGATTTCGGGTCTTCTAACACTGAATTAATTGCGTATTGAAACGCCAGCAAAGCCGTTTATTAATAAATACAGCTGCAGATTTATAAACAGCAACTGCTTGCACAGTAAAGTCTTGGTGTTTTACCTTGCATGAGACCCACTTCCATCCCAACCCCTCCTCTTGGATGCAGGTATGGCTGCTCTGGTCATCACCATCCTCATTCCTCTACCTGCCACACAAGAGGATGATGCTCGCTGTAATTAAAGCTGTATGAAATATTTATTTTGCAGGCAGGAATCAGCAGAAGGAGTTAAAAATTACAAGTTTGCCAAAAAAAAATATGGATCTATAACAATGAACTGCTCAGGAATCTAAGTCAGATTTCCTGGAAAGGCACAACTGGGAGAAATTAAAAACTCAGAAAGCCGAAACATTCCTCTTGAGATATTTGTAATGGCATACAGGAAAACTTCCAATATTTAATAATTTAGCTACATTTTAAAAGGAAAATAGATGAAAAGCTAAATTAGAGTTCAGTTCTTCAGTGGGGACAAAAACAAATACTTTAGTCAACCCCAAGTTGTATTTCTGGTTGTTTATTTTGCCAAAATCCTAGCCTATGGCTATCCTGGAACAATAGTTTATTTTCTTCAGTTGGGACACCATACCTAAAAATGCCTTTGTTCTAAAGGCACTGATGAATATACACATTTTCCTTTCTCTTTATATTGAGTAGCAAAATCCCTTTGTGCTCCACATGAATAGAAGTGATTTTAGATGCTGTATGCACACATGCATGAACCTGACACCCCATCCTCCCACCTCGCCTTCCCCACACGCAATATTACTGCAAATATTATTGTATTTTTAAGAAATCAATGTACAGCACAAGACATTTCTTCTCTGGCTTAAAGTAGAAGTTCACCCATGGCCATCGTCTTTGATGATCCACTGTCTCCAGGGATGCCCCTGGGCTCAGCCAGCAGCCATGGACATTGGAATGACAACCCCAAATCAGAATTCCCTTTGCTCCTCAAATTTCTGACAAAACATATGATTATCTTATGAATGAACTGAATATCCAGCTCTCTGACCAAGTGCGTAGAAACACTTTTTTTAGAAGTGCAGTAATTTGCAGATACATAGACCCTCATTTATCAGGCAAGATCTCTGCTTGCTTATTTATAGTGAATTATTCAACAAACCATCAGAAAGATCTTTTTTCTCTCCTAATAAACACAGATTCGCATCAGAGCCCTCTCCAAAATAAGGACAAGAATGGAACCAAGACATGTCAGCACAGAAGTCACTGCATGTTGTTCTTAGGCTTGTGTCATGTATGGTAAGAGAATAAAAGATGTTCATGGTCCCATTTCATGTTAAAACCTACTAATCATTTTTCAAAAGTTTATGATTTATGGGAAAATAAGAGAATTAACAGAAATGAAAAAACTATGGAAAAACTATTCACTATGAAAGGTCTTGTGAAGTCATGAAGTCTCCTGAAAACCATTGGCATGGGTATTTTGGGGTAGGAACAATTCTTGAGGAGTATAAAATCTGTCCTATGGGCTAAGTCACCTGGAATCCCACCCCTTGTGCAGCCACTTGTATTTTTGCTGCCACAGCTTTGTCTTTTTATACCCCACAGCCTGCAGGTCCAGGTCGTAGAGTGCTTTCACTAAGCACAGCACTACAGCTCAGTGTATGACACAGGGTTTGGGCCAAGACCTACTGAAATAAATGGAAAGGCTCCCTCTGACTTGCATGGGTTTGCACCAGCTGCACATCTCCATAGGTTTCCCAAGCTCCCAGACATGGCTCATCTTTTGTGACCCCAGCAAGCACTTCACTCAGAGGAATTAAGGTAATACAAACTTACCAGAGATCTCTTCCATTTTCTTTCCCTACAACCCCAATGAAGTTAGACTGAAACCAAGGAAAGATTTAAAACAGAAATGAAGACAAAACTGCAAATTGTTTTTGCACAGGGTTCGTTGAACATGCAAGTCACTAAGTAATAATTGTTGGAATAATGTCTGTTAAAAGACCAAACAAAAGCAGACTTACTGCTACCACACATTTTTCAAGAAAAAGCATCTGCAGTGTTTGTTCTCAAACTATTTAATCTTTTACCTCTGTAGAGAAGATGTTTTCTCTCCGTGTACATACCCAGTACAATAATAAACCTTTACATCTTGGGGAAAAAAAAAAAAAAGAAGTATTAGAGTTAATCCTAAATCCTTTTAATAGTCCTTCTAAAGCAAATGAAATCTCTAGGGATTAAAGGAATACTTGTTACTCACTTTGCAAGGTCACAAACACGAGTTAGGTTAATGGCAATTAATCGCTGAAGAGTGCGAGTCTCGAGATGTTTGTTCATGTGCCTCTGTGTGTATATTTCCAAGGTGTGCATAACTGAATATTTCCAATGAGGACACCCCCTCCTAGGGGAAAAAAAAATAAAAAAATCAGGAAAATGCTTGAAAACCCACGAGCATCCTTAACAGCACTGATGAGTGCGACAGCACTCGTTATCCGCTTTCTTTGAGCAGCACATTGAGTTAATTTTTGGTAATAATAATCCCATCACTCCTGTGCTGAGAACAGGTGCCCCAGATAAGTTTCTTCCTATTTCCCTCCTAATTCTGCCAAAATGAAGCTCCGTGGTACCTGCCTCTGACTCGGAGTGACAGACTGACAGGTGGTGTCAGCGAGGTGCCTAACAACGGCGAGATTTGTTTGGCGTTTAATGGAATTCAATAAGGCATGAAAGCAAGACAAAGCAGCAGCATGTGCAGCTCGAGGAAGCCTTTGGCAAGGCAGCCTTGCAAAATGTGAAACCCCCCCGAATATTTTGATTAGGCAATAAAGAGCATTGTCTATCCAGTCGCCTTTTAATATGCTGGCATAGACCTAGCTGCTTATCACCACTCAGGACATGGGTGCTACTGAATGCACAGGTTGAGGTTTATGGAGCCTCATGGAGGTTGAAATGAGGCAAAAAAAATAAGACTTCAGCCACTTTAGCACAGAGCTGTGGTTCAACAACTAGCTACTGATCCATTTGTTTTCCATAAAGAAAATGCTGATTAAAAGGTAATAACTCCTCCTTCCAGCTTTCCACAAGCTTACTGACAGTAATAAACTCCGTTCATAACCATATGGCTTTCATTGTGAATAAAGGAAAAAAGCAGCAGACAATGTTATCTGTCCACTTGAAAATAAAATAAAACTAAATTACAAGTGTTCCTGCAGAGCAGTCAGGTTCTCAGGACTAATGAACCTCCAGACACTTCACATCACCTGCAAGAACAGCCCAAAAGGGACAATGTCCCACAGTGGTTCCCATGCCTGGAGATGGGCCATGCTGAGGGTATAACAACACGAGCATTTGGCAGCACACAACAACTGCAGCAAGTTTGTTACAGGAAATTCAGATTTCTTTCCTTCTCCACAAAACAAAATGGCATGGTTCTTCCCCCAAGACCTTTCCATTTAGAGAGCATATCAGTTGCCCCATCCATCCATCCATCCATTCCCCTCCATGCATCTGCTAAATCACGTGGCTCTACTCCGGGTTTTAGTCACAGAATGTTACTCACAGTGTTGCAGTAGTCATGATCCATGATGGGTTCCCTGCACCGTGTTAATCCCACCTGTCAAAAGGGTCAGAAATTCAGGCTGTTGTAGTGTGCCCTTGGCGAGCAGCATGGATCAAGTCAGACAGCAATAAATCCAAGCACCATCACACTTTCACCAACCTTCAGCTTCCGTTAGGGTTGTATGTAACATGGGCACACAAAACAAGGAAATACTATTTTACTTTACTTGAATAGTCAAATTTACTATTATATTTGTTCTTTCTGCTTATTAATATTAGACTTCCACATAAATTAATATTCTAATTAGAGAACATCCTCATGCATTATTGAAGCTCAGGAACAACACAATAAGCATAGTTTTTTGATATCAAGATGTCAAACAGGATTATAAATACATTTTCCCCATTATCTATTGCTTTTTAAGTCTTTTTTTATTCTTTAAGTAAAATCCACTTTTAAACTCCAAACTATCAGCTGCTATTCTCCCCAAAGCATTAAGAAGGGTAGACTAGAATCAGCAGCTATATTCAGCCTTGTGAAGGGAACTTGTTTCACAGGAAATCAGTGTATTCTCTGAAGGAAAGAATGGATGAAAGGAAGAAACCTGCACAATAGATGGTAAAGAAGAATCCTTGTTATTCCTAATACATAGCAGACTTTGTTCAATAGCTTGCCTGTGTTAAAAGTTAAATGCGACCTTTGTGTTCCTGCCAAGGTCGGTGAATGCAAGTTAAAGTTGCCTGGGACCTGATTTACCTTACACAGCAAAAAAAAAATAAAATAAAAATCAAAGAAACCTTAAAACTTTAGAAAAAATAAAAGGTGCAAGTTGAAATCTTTGGGCCAGCTCCACATCACTTTAATTTTTCCATACTCTGAGATCTGCCACTTGGGAATCCTTTGTTTTCAGGGTTGGAAATGCAATTTTGTAGAGGTTTTGGAAGGTGCTTCCCAAGGACATGATCCTGCCAGGGACACTGCTCCAAGCCAACCCTGTTCTCAATCACCTGCCTATGCTTCTGGCCACCATTTACCCCACTGGAAAAAAGGGAACAATTCCTGCATTTCAGCCTGTTTTCAGCACAGAGAGAAGTAGTACATGAATAATGGACCAGTTAGGAATCTGCCAAGTCTTCTGTGTTTTTTACTATCTGTATAAAAGTGATTTATCAAAGTGCAAAGACAAAAATGGGCAATTTCATCAGACAACTTTCACAGTCATAAAATTTGAATGGGACAACTTGCATGGGAAAATGAGAACCTCTAAGTGCCATTGCTCATCCCTCAAGCTTACCCTGACCCAAACACTTCTCTTAAGGTTCAGAAAAGTCTGATAAACTGGTTATTTTTCATGCATTTTTACACTTTCAGGTTCTAGCTGAGAGCAGAAGACAATGAACTGAAATACCATGATAGGACGTTGGTGTGGACCGAAATAGAAGCATCACCACTTTATTCCGAGAGAGGTGGTTATCACAAGGTTGCAAACCTAATTCATAGTTGCAAGAGATTTAGATAAACTTGCAGTAAGAAAGCTTTTGGGTGCCTGCTACTACCTAAAGTGAATCTGAATTCAGAATTTGCAAAGGAACACTTAGGGTTTCTTATAAAAAAATTGTACAGCATTTTTATTTTTGACACACATCTTAACTGGAAGTGGACTTCAGAAATNTTGTACAGCATTTTTATTTTTGACTCACCATCAAATTCCATGGACACACATCTTAACTGGAATTGGACTTCAGAAACCTACACATGGAGGAAAAGAAAATACCAGCAGATATTCCTATCACTGTATGGTATCAGCCCCCTATCAGTGATATTCCTATCACTGTATGGTATCATCACTTCCAGAACATTTTCAAGGTTCTTCCTTCTCTTGACTTTGGCTCTGATGAATTCCTCTTATCTGTTTCTCACAATCATTTCCTTCTTTGCCTATTGCAATCCCATTGTTTATGGGCTCCTTATTTTCAGGAAGAGGTTATAACTCAGCCATAAAATTTTCCTCCAGCTCAGTCATAGAACAGATTCTCAGCCTGAAAGCCATTTAAAAGAAACATTAAATAAATCTGTGTATGTTTTAAGTTAAAGTTTACTAGTTTCAAAAGTAGTTTTTTACTTCTGTAACTCAAAGTTAGTATTGATTTTTTTAATGAAATCGTGTATATCACCCAAGTCTTTTTTAATAATAAATTAAAGTTGAAAATATTAGATCAAAGGTAACCACTGGAAACCCATATCTAGGTTTTCTTTTCTTTGGATAGGACTTCATACTTGTTTATTACACTGTCTTTGTATTGACATAATCAATATTGAGGAGCAGTTGGTAAAGAAGCTTAGAAGCACTTATGACAAATTCCAGATAGTATTTTTCCCCCTGAGCATTTCCATATGGTTCAGAAGAGCATGATATTTAGACACAGTTGGACAAATCCTGATCTGTTACCCCGTGGAAACATTGACTGATGTGCTTGAACTCCATCCCACCTGCTCCCGGACACCACCATCTCCATCAAGTTGCTCCCCAGTGATGTGCTATTTTGAGTGCAAAAAAAGGAACATATTTTGCTCTTCCAGGACTTAGTTCTCCTCATCTGAAAACTGAGGGAGATGGGGTTTGGTTTCAGTAAAGCTTCCTTTTATTTACAGTACATTTAGAAGCAATGTTCAAACACTGACATGTCCATAGGCTGATCCCATGGTGCTGCCTACCATCTGCAATCGCTGTTCCCAGCTCAAAATGGTCCTTGTTTGCACCCCTGTTAGACTCATCGTGTCAGACGTACCCATAATACACTGACTGTTGCTCTCCTAATCAACAATATTGCCAGCCTTATTGCTAGCTTCACTCAATAGAGTGTTTTGATCAAACATCTTCTGGAGGAGTCATGTCATAGTGGAAGAGTCCTGGTTTGTATTTAAACAAAGTCTAACCTGCAGGGTGATGGGGAAAAGACTGAACATCCAAACATTAAAGGCTAAAAACTTGAAACTATTTTAATGTCCATTAATTAAAAACTGATTCTCATTATTTTTAAACGACTCTGATGATACAAGAAGCATTTTCTATATGTTTAAACACTTAGAACAATAGAAAAGCCCAGGTTGGAAAGAACCCTCAAGAAAACCATCTGGTCCAACCCGTCATGGGAAATAACACCTAGGTAAGATTTTTCTAACACCGTGGCCAATCACATCTTGAAAACTTCCAGTGTTGAGGACTCTCCACCATTTAGGATTTGCAAAACAAAATGATCACTGAAGTGCTTTTGATTAGAGCTTTGAAGATGGTATCACATTAAAGCAATGTAATACCATAAGGAATTGCTGGAAGTGCTTCTGATACCAGAGAAAACTCTGTTCAACATCCAAAAGGAGAAAACAGGATTGAAATAAGAACTTAGTGGATATATGAATCATTGCTTTCTTAGGTGCATAACATGGAGAGGAAAGTGTAGAATGGGATGCTAGTAGAAAACAGAAGACTAAATTAAGGAAAAGTTATGCTGACTCCACATTACAGACATGTCTAAACGTGGTGCTTAGAGCAGTTAGTGTTTCTGCATTCATTTACATTATCTGGATTAGACTGAGGTTAGATTTCAATTTAAAAAAATAATAATGATTTCAAGTAGATAATTTGAAATCTATCCACTTTTTCACTGGAAGCACTGTTCACCCTGCATTTCAGAATCATTAGGGGCTCAAGAAATGATGCATCGGAAGCAGAGACTTGGACTCTATTCAGTCACAAGTCCATGAATAAGCATTATTATTTTTTTGTCAAAAACTCAGTCACGATTTCCTCTGAAGAGATCTTGACAGTCTTTTCTCCATTTCATCCCATTTCCCAACGTAGCTTCTAATGGGCTACGTCAGTCAGTCCACACCAAGGTTTAGAAAGCGAGTTTCTGTAGCTAAAGCAAAAGAACACAAAAACATTCACATGCTGAGCTGGATACAAGAAAAATACAGCCCAAGGAACTTTAATGAAGAACTGCGCTCCAAAATCATTATTTTTATATTTAACTAGGGCTTCATAATGTCATTAAAAATTTAGGTCAAGCACATGATGTCCAAAGGTTCTCAAGTAATACCAGGATAAATTTATCTGCCAGTAATTTCTGTCCACCAGTGGGTAGCAGCAGGTAGCAGTTAATTGAAAAGTGGCTTATCTCTAATTATTCTTCTATAGCCTCCTTACCAGCTATATTAGAGCAAATACACAAAAAACATACTTAAATATTGTTGAGTCTGATGCAAAAAGAATATTCAGAAACTGTGATACTCTTGTTTTAATCCAAGTTTTGCACAAGAAGCTCTGCAAAATCCTTTGCTATATACCTGATGTTTTCTGAGTTATGCACAGGACTACACATTTCATGATGTTGCTCCCATAAATACAGAATTGAATTCAACTCCACCTATTTCTGTTTCTCCTGTTTCACTTTCTCTGTTAGACTCTTTCTGCTTTTTCTGAATTAAGAAAAAAAGTGGTTTTATGGCTGGAGGTATTGCAGCTGGTTACGAGTAACACAGAGATGCCTCACAGCCTCTAAAACTATAAAACTCTTCTTGGCCTTTCAGTGAATTTCTTTGGAGACTGAGGATATTCTGATCCAGCAGCAGCAGATGGCCCTTAGCTACAGAAGCGATACCGACACCAGAGTTTCACATTTCATTATTGCAAAGTTCAAGACTAAGAAATTGCTTTTTTCCTTGTTAGGAAGAGCTATAGCTTCTCCTTAACCACACTGGCCCCAAGACCAACACTATATCACTTCATTACAGCTGCTCCTTCGTTCCCGAGGTTTGGTCTCCAGAATATACTCCCCAAAACGACAACAGCATTTTAATTTTGTCTCAGCATCTCTGCATTGGGGTCTGAGAGTGGCTGCTGCCCCCAACAAGGGAGCAGCTCTTGGATGGCCCCTTGTTTGCCAAATGAACATGATGAGGTGACGTAGGACCTTCTTAATTAGCAAAATGCCTTGTGAGGGGCACATAGAGCCCTTCAGCTAGAAAACGTTTAGACACAAAACAGGAAAATTTTCAGTTTGTTGAAGTAAACTGCACAAGCTTTTTCTTGAAAAAGGAAAAGAATCAGCAAAATTGTCAGTAAAATGAAAGGTCAGCTAGGAAATCACCAGCCAGGCAGCCCTGCTTTTCCCCACACCAGTTATACGAATGGTAGATCCCATCCTAGGAGCTGGAGGAGAAAACCATCTTAAGTACACAGAGCACATCTCCATTTCAACACCTCTCCAACAAGTCCTCCAGCCCCACTGAGACCCTCTGGGGTGGCCACGGCTCAGCCCTGCTGCCCTCGTGGTGCCAGCAAAGATTCCCCCCTCCTGACTCAGTGCAATCTGCCCAATGCTGGAGGAAAACCTGCAAAGGCAGAGAGATTTCCCCTCCCATGCTGAGGGGGAGTTCCCAGGAGAAAAGAATCCCAATTAAATGTGGCTTTTCTTGAGTGGATCTGCTTGAACGTAACCTTTTCTGGCTAAGGACTGCTCTGGGAGCTGAGCAAAACTGTTTATTCTCAGACTGCAAAACGAGAGCAAAATTTTGCAGTGGCAAAATCTGACGCCTGCTGAGCAAACACCAAGAGAGGACCTGAAAACCTTTGCAGGTGTCTGACTAATATTTGCATCCAGAACTCCATTTTATGATGCCAAACAGGCTTGCACTTTTCCTGTACCTGCTGATCACATCAAGCAGCATAAATCAACAGATTTTCCCCATCCACATAGATATAAGTGCTTATCTTGGATTAGTATCTCTCTCAATTCCTACCATGACATGACTTCAAAACCATGACCCACGTGGAAGTATAAAACAGCCCCAGCAGTTTAAGTCACCATTATCCTGAGCTAACAAGGGATTAAATGAGGGTCAGAGTAGCAACCCTCCAGTGAGATACTGCCTTCCTTTACTTAAGCACTAGTAACTATAGACATAGGATTAATATATATCCCAAAAGGAAATACCAATATGAGACAAAGGACTGTGCAGATGTACCAGATAAAACATCCTGAACCTGAGACAGGTTTCAGCAGAATATGAGTTTCCCCACCTTCAGGCTCCCTATCCTCGAGACTTCAAGTCTCAGCATTAAAAGCAATTACATAAATTAAAAAACATTTAGCTAACGGTGGGAAAACAAATACAATGGGATGTACCAACCTTCTTCATCTCCAGAAGAACGGAGGCAGCCCAGAACACCAGCCTTGGAGCCAGCTTTGAGGAGCACCTCTACGAACAGCTCAGGTTCAACAGCAACAGGGGATGCAGCCCAGGGACACCAGGCCCCTCACACCTGAGGGATCACCCCAGAAATCATTTTATTGTAGCTGATAAATACTGGGAGTGCATGGGAGGTAGGCCCTATGAACAGAACCAAAAGTGAATTTAAGAACCATTTTAATGCAAGGATAATTTCTTCAGCTCTGCTCTAACAAAACTTTGTGGCAATGACAAAGAGGGAAAACTTTGAGACTGGAAAACAAGATCATATAATGATGCTGACTTAGCAAGAGCATAAAGCAAAACAAGATAACTGATTTTCCAATTGCATTTAATTTGGAGAGTTTAAGACTTAAATAAAGAGAAAATTGTGGAAACTTATTGGAGCCAGAAACCATTAGTAGGCACTAACACTATATTAGTTTAAAAGGATTCTGTCAAGTGCAATTTTAGCATTTTACATTTTTTTCCATGTAATTAATGTCCCTGCAACATTAGTTACACTGTCTTTGAAGTTGGAAGATAGTGTTTACTTTCTTATCTTTGCTGACATTGAACTTCCCTTCACATCTTCTGTGGAGATGTTACACAGCAGTCCCATCTCAGTTATAGTTTGGTTTGTTTGTTTATTGGGCACTGGTGTGACCAAGGGTATTCCTTATTCCTACTTTCCCATGGGTGGGCATGATGCTTTGTAAGCAGACAGTCTCCTACTGAACTCCTAGAAATTGTCCAATTGACCATGACTCCATTATTGTCATGGTCCCATGGCACAGGACCCACCGCTGCCCTGGGTTTGGGTGCTGGGTGCAGACACACACCCATCCCCATCAGCTCCAAGCTCTATTCTCATAGCCTAGAGGGCTGAAATGCTGCAGTAATCAAGTTTTGCTTCATCTTAGTGGTTGATCCTTTCATTAAGCTAACTTGACTATTACTTCAGTCGCTGGTGGGATACAGAGAATTAAGGAGTAGCTTAAGGTGCCCAATTTCAACAAGTTCCCATGCTAAGTTGCTTCATCTGAGGAAATTCTGACTTATTAAATATGTGCCACACAGACAGGAAAGCTGCTAACTCTCCACCTGATGGAGTTAAATGCGTTCAAGCAGCAGCCCGTGGGAGGTGGTGGCCAGTTTTGCAGAGTCAGCGACCAAGTCTTAAACACAGATATAAATAAGTTTTGCAGCAATTAGGATTCCAAATGGCATGTGGAAATTCTGCCTTCAACATGGTGTTCTCTCTCTTCTGGTTTTAACATCGCTTTGGGGAAATATAAATACCTTGTTATAAAAGACTGCAATGTGAGAGGCTAAGTTTAATTTCCTTATTTTTGCCACGGACTTGGAAGTCTGTCCCTCCAGTGTATGATTTAGCTGCCTTCAGGAGATGAGTATCTGTAAAATTAGGTGAACAGAAGTTCTACTTTCCTTACCATCTTCCCATTGGGGATATTTCATTTCTTGTTATACAGTTATCACACTGGGTGTCTATGAAGTCTGAAAATTCCTGCTACCATGACACACAAGAATAACTTGTGTTTAAGTCATCAGATTTAATTATTCAAACAGCAAAACAAACCAACTAATCTATGGCCACCTTTAGGTGCAGAAGAAAAGCCATTGGCGCTCTGTTTGCCTGGCGCACTTCAGAAATAGCTGGGCCCCACTAAAACAGATTATTCAAACATCAAGAATCATCCAGGAAGATTTTAAGCCTATTTATACTTATGATGCTTTTATGGTACTTAGAGAATCAAAAAATGTTATGCCGTAAGTTGCTACAATTTATCTGCAGTAGATTTTTTTATCACTTATTTTAACATCAATTCACACAGACACCTCTCTCAAGTAAAGTTGTTTTGAATATTTTTAAACATCCTTATTCTTCCAGTAATCATTCATTATATGGCCACATTTTTAGAAAGCACTCTCATTTAGAGCTCATTTTATGCTCTGCGTGCAATACTTTAAACGTTGTTTGTGCCAAAAAAAGATCTGAGAAGTATCTAGAAGCAACATATTACTGTAAAAGTCCCAATTGCAGCCAGTTTATCATCTGTCTGAACCACAACTCTTCCTGTGCAGAACCCATTGAAGTCAATTGGGCGCCATATGGGCTCTCTGCACTGACCTAAATCTATTCCCACTGATGATAACGGCACAACTCCCAGGGCCAACCCTAAGTGCTTTTGAAAGCCAGTTTGTAAACAGTGGCATTTTAAGGAACATTTTCCACAGGGTCATACATGGCCTTAGCACTTGCTGGAAGCTAAAACTCGGCATACGAGAGTTCTTCACCAGAGAATATTTTCCTAGCAAAACTCAGGCTCACTCCTGCCTCTGTTCTCCAGAATTGATGTTGTCAGTTTTCTGCTTTAAGTAAGAAGCAGAGTTTATTAGTTTAAGTGACTTCAAAAAGGCTGGATGAGCATCTTTATTCACACACAAAGATTACAAGTCTTCACAGAACCGACAGGCTCGAATTTGCAGCCACACAGAAGAAATTCTCCACTGTTTCTATTTCATGTGGTCTTACTCCTATCCAAGCCTGTGGGCTCAGAGACCTTCACCTACATTTGTATTCTACCAAAGATCAACATTCATCAAGATCAATTCATATTCTACAAAGATCAACACTTACTTGAGCCCACAAATACACCTGCCAGAGGAAATTAGAAGATTTGAGGCAATTTTAGCCTGTAGAGAGTGAACAAACAAGCGGGGAAAAGATGTCAGCCTGTCTCTTCTCTAGGGCAGAACAAAGGAAATCTGAATTCAGACATTTTAAGAAACTCAAAGATAGCTAAATCTATACATTTATCATCATTGCAATGTACCATAGACTTGTCCTTTTTTTTGTCCCACCTGTAGCTTGCCAGTCCTCAGTGAGCTTACAGATCATCCTAGAGCTGCTGATGTGCAGACTGGGTTACCCTGTTTATCTACTGCAACTTTATCACCTGAGAACCACTAGGGAGCATTCAGCTTTTGCTCATGACTTATGTTTGCCATATTTCAAAGAGAACTTATCCAATGGGTTCCTAGTGGAAGACCCACTTATGTGCAATTAAATGCCTACCTCCCACCAAAAGGTCACAGCAACAGGATATTCAGCTCCCACTTATATCTCTGGAAATCTCCAGATTTCTTCTTTTTGAAAGGGAAGGTTTGCAAGACACCACTTGCAGTGTCAGCACCACAGTACTCATATTTTGAATGTTGATACTGCACTGTTGAACACACCCATGTTAGCATCAACCCCAGCTCCCCACTACCTGCTCTTGCTCCAGAAAAACCTGCCAGTGCAGCAGGATTGCTCTCCTCACCAGCTTTTTGAGAAAACTGACTGCTGAAAACATTGAATTAATTGGTTTTGCAAGCCCTAGGGGGACTCAACCCCACTCCAGAGAGGAAACGACCCTTCCTCTTTTTAATCTAGTCCTAAATGACAATAAATAAATAATAACTAATAATAATAAATAATAATGGTAATAAATCATAATAAATATTAATAATAAATAATAAGAAGAAATAATAATGTGACATGTTTTTGAAAGACAATGGAGCTGGGGAAGGGTCTGGAGCACAAGTCATATGAGGAGTGGCTGAGGGAACTAGAGGTGTTCAGCCTGGAGAAAAGGAGGTTGAGGGGAGACCTTCTGACTCTCTGCAACTCCCTGGAAGGAGGTTGGAGCAAGGGGCAAGGATCAGTCTCTGCTCCCAAGTAACAAGTAATAGTATTCTGAGAGACAGGGCAAAGAGGAGGGAGGCTGAGTGTGGTTGGTCAACACCTGCCTGCAGCTGCTCATGCAAAGGGAAAGGAGGACAGAGAAAAATGTGTTTCATCTCCAGCCCTAATGCCAATAAGGTTAGAAAGTTTGCATGATCAGTGAAAATTACCCAAAGAATGGAATAACCATGTTATGGTATCCAGATGCAGTTATATGCTGCTTTTGCATAAATCCCACATTTTCATACAAAAGTTAAATTATTTCAGCATCTTTGCAGGAGAATAAATTTTTGGGAAGATTCAAGTCAGAAGGGTAGCAAAATCCAGCAGGGATGGAGACACAAAAGGGGAACAAAGCATGGTGTTTGTATGTTCAGTAACCCCCAACACTGCTGGACTCTGGCTTTGCTGCTACTGCTGGCAGCAGCTCTGCCTTACACAGAGGGGAACGAGGGAGAGAAAACATTTCTGAATCACAGAGCTGAGCTAAAGTGTTTCTCAAATATCATTTCACAGAAAAAAATGCAGTTTGAGAGAGGATGAAGCTCTTGAAAGACTCAGCGAGAATTGGAAATGGGATGTGATGAACTGAAGAAATGGGAAAACATTGAAACATTTCATTTTGATTTTTTTTTCCCCTGAATGTTTCAATTTTTCATTCCAAAGCAACATTGTGCAGCACTTCTGAGCAGCCCATCTTCCCACAGAACACCAAAGCAGGCTTGCTTGCTACCTATGGCAGCACACAGGGAGCTCCCAAGAGCTGTTTGACCACTGCAGGATGCATTGAGGGGGGTGCATGGGCTGTGCTGGACACCCAGAGTTGCTCCAGGCTCCACATGGAGAGATTAAACCAGAAGCAATTTCAAATCACCCAGGGGAACCAAGTGCTACTTTTCTGCAGCACTTTCACACAATTGCAGTAGTCCCAACACTCTTACTTGTCTCAAGACAGGTGCCAGGGGCTGTACTCTTTAGTCAGTCACTTCCCATCTCCCAGGAGACTCGAGGAGATGGGCATTGGCTGTAGTCAACAGCAAATCCTCCAACAAGCTGCTTGGAAGGGGAGAAGTCAGTCAGACCAGGAACGTTGCTGGGTGGCTATTCACAGGCTCTCTGGAGATCCTTCACTAGCACAAGGACTAGGAAAGGCCCTAAATATTAAATTTGGGATTTGTGCACTACTCAAAACAGATATACAACTGCTTTTATTGTTCATCTTTAATAATATGAAGAATTTTATGTAGCAGCAACTCATTCTGCATTCCCCAAACTTTAAACCCTTATATAGAAGTTGGGATTAAGTATCTCAATATGCCAAGCAATTGGCAATCTGATCTCTGGCAGTGATTAAAGTTCAAGATGCTGCTTTCACTGCTCACTGTCCCCATATGAGAGGTGATGATAGAGATGACCATAGTGCCCTTTAATTTTAGCCCCTCTTGCCTGAAGCTGCTGCAGCAGATGAAGAGATCAGCTCCTCCATTGGCAGACACAACCCCCCCAGCAGGGTACACCCTCAACTCCACCAAGACACGTGGCAGCAATTTTCTTCCAACAAAACCAGTGAACAAACAGAACAGGACCTGGGTCAGAACACAACCAAGTCAATGAAAGGCACTAAAGAGGCCAGAAAATGAAGAGGTTCAGCCTACCCCAAAAAGCCCATTTTCCTGAACCTACTCCTCAGATCATAGCTTAGATTAATAAACAGTTTATGTACCTCAACTTTTTGAAATGCCCAAACCTTGGCAAGTGCAATTCCGTCATTAACTAAATGTTATTCAGATACACACTCCAGGACATTATGATGTGCTTTATTTTTCATACTTTTGGGGTAATATATTAATGGTAATGTCAAGTCCACACATGCGCTCGGTGTGAACATCCTGTTGGATGAAAGATTTAAAAGTATTTTCATTCAGCTGGTATTTAAAATCCACTATTTTCTCGCCAGCTTATGAAAATAATTTTCATTAAGGGGAGTTATACCACTAGAAGCATTTGGCTTCCAGCAAGAACCATAATTTAAAGCTAATTCTGCAAGCAATCTCATCGCACGAGCACATCTGGAGCATTTTTAAATGTGCTGAGTGCTGACATAATTAAATAGCCTCTGAAACCCTTGATTCAGTCTCTACAGCTGGGATGCTGTGAGACGGGCATGTAGCTTGTTCTATCACTCATAAAACAGGATTGTTTGATCTCATCTCAGCTAAGCAGACGAGGAAGAGAGGGAAGAAATGAAAGAACTCTGCTTGATTTTTAAAGCTGAAGAGACAACCTACGTCTTTGATGCACCATGTACTTTGTTTCATCAGATGGCTGCTGCTATAAAATAGGGCATCTTTGTCTGAGAAAAGAGAGGAAAAGGGAAGAAAAGACAAGAAAAAATAAATGGAAAACATGTAAAATAAAATTTGAACAACCAGAAAAAATAAGAAGCCTCCTGCAAGGATCATGTCCTGCTCCCATTATGGCTGAACAGCCACCACCATCAACAGAAAGCCATCTTCTCTGCAATACCCCTAAATAAGATTTTTAATAATACACACCTGAGAAGAACAAAGAATAGGGAAAATGCATCTGCCTATTTCATGCTTTCTCTGCATTTTTTATACAGTAATATACAGGTAATAATTCTGAAATTATGGGATTATTCGACACAACTATGTGAATTACAGAATTTTCTGGAGGGGAACTGAGAGCCAGCTCCACTTCTTGAACAGAATAAGGACTGATCACTGCCACAAAGAGCTTGCTTATACAGCTTTTTATAACTGTCCTATAAACAGGCCCACTCTCATCAATTTACCTCATTAATCCTGGCTTGTTAATTAATTCCCCTGTTCCTCAGAGCCTAGTTACCCAACCTATTGGCTTTGGAGATGGTTTCCCCTCTAGCACCAGCCTTTCCTCCGGGCTTGGGTCCCTTCCCTGGCTTTGGGGTCTGCACAAGGGAGAAGGCAGCATCCAGCCCCACAGGACCAGCAGCCCAGCTGGGGCTCCCTGCCTTTGTTTCCCTCCTTGTGAAAAATAAAACTGGATTTATTAGTGAGGAAAAGCATCTAAACACCTCAACTCTGCAAATACACACATGCTTACCTCTGTACGGAATAAACATAGCATTGAGACTCACACCCTTCTATTTGAATATACACAGTTGGCTTTGTGGGGTCAAGGTCTAAACTGAATAACTGATTCTGTACACAAACTTGAAGTCTACGTATGAAATCCAGACCCATAGGAGAATCCCATGACTCAGAATTTGCATCATGTATTCAAAACTTAACGCAACCTCAGGCTTTAGCAGGGTGGTCAGGAACAATACTGCTACTCTTTAAAAAACATCACTTCCTACTAATGAAGCATTAGTGGGAAGAAGTCTCATTGGCATATTTAGGAGGCTGCAGTCAATACTAAGATAAAGCCTGGTAAAAGGCACTGGAGGGAAGGCTGAAAGTTAAGCAGAAAACAAAATTTTCCACTTGTGCATTAGACAAAAACCAGCAAAATATAACTGGGCATCTCTCAGCATCCTGTACAAAATAAAACACCCCAACAAAAATACTTCTGTGCTCTGGTTTTGTCAGAAAAGTCTTCAGTAAACCTTGCTAACACCAGCTGGGCTGCTGCCCTCCCAGCGTGCCCATGCAGGAGACACCCACACCCTGGGGCAGCCAAATCTCCCTCCCAGAAAAACCTCACCCAGGCAAACAAACAGCCCCCAACAGGTGTTAATTACAGTCCCCACAGCACATTTCAGGTAACACAGTGATTGTCATGGTATAAACCTCGAGAGAGCCAATGCTGCACAGAAACAGGAGCCTCAGAGGGGAGTGGATCCCAGTGCCAGTGGGAAGCCAAGCAAATCCCAGTGCCCAAGAGGGGCAAGATGCATTCAAAACTCAAGCACCGAAGATAAAGCAGGGGTAAGCCCTCAGAGGATTAAAAAAAATCAAGTTGTATATAAATTTTGGCAAACAAAAGACAGCAAGTCCCACCTACCTCTAAGAAGGTGGTTGCTTCCAAGCATTTAAATTACTTTAATGATAGCCCTAGTGCATATTCACCTGCTGCTAAGCTATTGTATGCCAAGCACTGAAGAAACGTTTGTTTAAAACTAATCTGCAGTTTATTTCTTTGAGTTACAGAAATTTACTAAGTCGTTGGTCTGGTATATCTTAAAATAAAAATAAAAAAGCAGATTGCAATTTATTGGGAGAGTTGCAGTAAAATTCAGATAGCGTATCAGACCATAGGGGCTGTTAAAAGATCTGCATCTCCAGGGCACAGCAAGCCTGATTGTGCATTAAAAGAAGCGACTAGAAAAGTTAGAAGAAGGTAAACAGTTTTTACAAAAACAGCTGTTTTGTCGTTTCTCTCAGTCTCTGGTAAACACAGAAGAGCTGAATCACGAGGTGACAAACGCCAGCGCTGAGCAGGATGCGAGCGCGGGGCAGGTTGCCAATACCAAGCCATTTGCTTTTTCTGCACCATTGACACCTAAGCTGATGGTGAAAAAAGAATTAATAATTAAGGGTAATTATCTGACTGAACACTTTTTAATATGCTGAACTCAGGCCCGTGTTGTTTATGAATAGCTTATGGCTCTTCCTCTCCGGAGCGTGCCGCTTCCCCATGCAGGGAGGCGAGGGGAGGGCGACGGCAGGCGGGTGGGAGGAAGGAATGGCATATGCTAACCTTATCATTTTGACTTGTTTTGACTGGACACTTAATCTTACCTCTCGTGAAAGCCACATTCTTCTTTTCCATATGCCACTTTCCCCTGGCTGCTCACCAACCCTGAATGCCAGAGGTTACAGGAAGGGAATAAAACACTTACTTTCTAATTAAAGCTTCATTTGGCAATGTGTGCTGTAATTTTAATGCCTTGGTTCTTTCCTTCTCATATACAGATAGACTGGCAATGACTTTTGCTAAATAAAATCTCCACAAAGGAATGACAAACCTGTTAAAACAAAAAACCTTTGATTTGTGACCTTTATACTAAAGTGATCCCCTCTCTTTCCAGCTTTGCTATTAACAAAACATGTGCTGTGAAAGGTTAAGAGATCGGAAATAGCCACCTTGAATAGAGCTCCTTAAAGAAACACCTTAGGACACACCAGCCAGGATCAAGCAGTATTGACTGGGGGCCTGCTAGAAAGTTTCTCACAAAGCCTCAGCATCCTGGCAAATAGGTTTGTCTAAAGCACCCCGCTGACTTTTCCAGCCTGGGACTCCAGCCATCACTGCAGAGCATGAGGAAGACAAAAAACTCAGGAAAACAAGTTTCTGTTGGGTTATTTCAGTCCTTGTGCCAGGTGTTGGATCCTGGTGTGGACACAAAGATACCAGACATTTCTGAGTAACTGCAGTCCATGCCATCTCCTCAAGCATGAGCAGCTTCTCTACTCCCCATTATGTAAAACACTGCCTTCTTCATGCAATTAAAGGTTCTTAGAATATTCTACCTCAGGACTCAAGATTTTTATAATATTCTGTTTCAGACTTTTCCACCAGCCACAAGTCAGTTAAACTTTTTAATCACAGGTCGTGTTTTGCAGGGCTTGATCATTCTTGTGCCTCTCTTCTGATCTCTCCAGTTCATTCACTCCTGTATCAAAAGGAGATGCTCAGACCCGATGTAAGGTGTCTGACACTGCTCCAGCTCTCACCTCCCCAGCACGCAGTCCAGCAGAAGGACCCCTTAGCCTCTCTGACAGCTGAGCTCCTCATTAATGCACACCAGCTAGTCAGTCACTTGCTCGAGCTGCTGACACTGCCAATTCCACCATAAGCCCTGTTCCTTTTTCTGTAAAACTGCTGTCTGGCAAGTTCCTCCTTTTTGCTGAATTTGAAGGTATTTGGAAGGCCAGCAGCAGCTTACAGCTTGCAAAGAAAGAGTGGTTTTGCAAGTGTGACTTATCCTAACAAAGAAAGTCACTGATCTTAGAAATTGAGGATATTTAAGGATTTTTTTTATTATTATCTTTATTATATTTGTGAATTGATGTGGGTTAAAATAGCACATGAAGAAAACTGACTGTCCCATCCAGCAGTTATCATTCACTATCAGCAGCCTCACACTGAGACTGTAAAAGATATCTCTGCTCTGGAAGCAAGTGAGGGTCCAGGTTCCTTCCTCACAGAAAGAACAAGTGATGGTGGTGGGTGGGAGACACCCACCAGTCAGCCAGCTTTGGCACCCCCAGAGACATGAGGATCAAGAAATGGAACCACACCAGACAGGTCCCACACCTACCCAGCAAACCAACTTCTGCTCAGCTATCTGGGCACCAGAAATGGAATAATTCTGCCAAAGATGGTCAAAAAGTAACTGTTTGACTTGAGGAGCACCAGTGAAGAAGCCAGGGCATAGATGGTGTTACCTTAATTGTGCCATGCAAGAGCCTGGCCTCGTGTGGGAACACAACTGTCTTAGAGATAAAGGCTTCAATTAACAGTAGACTGGAGTCCCTATGGTTTTTCCAAATGTAGATGATATGGCACACTGGGAAACTGCTCATGAAGAGGTTGTCCTAGTACACGATCATCTCACTGGCTCTACCACCAGCTCTTTTTCCATGAGCCTTTCGCTCCAGATCATGAGTCAAGAGTGGGATAAGTACCTATCGAGTGGTATAGATGGTGTTAGCTAATAAATGTACATTTGGGGTGCCTGGAGATTCACAGCAAGTGTCATCATTTTGGTCCTGTATATCTGCTGGGTGTACTTTGAACCAAAAAAACCCCTTCTCTCCCCAAAACACTATTCTTCATTTCGTGACTTTTTGAAGCATATGGCATTTCTTTTGGGCTGGGTAACTTTCCTCTTTCCCATATGTATGGTAGAGGTGGGGTTCTTTTTTCCTGATATTTTTCATTCTATTCCTCAAAGAGAGGATGTCTAAATAAGTATGTTTTTCAGCAAATTATCATAGTGCACAGAATTACAAAGACATCTCACAAACATTAGCTGACTATCTTGATTAGTTACAGAGTTCATAGAACAATGTAAAATTCAGCTATGCACTTTCTAGAATTTCCAGAAAGCTGAAATTTGGCCAGAAGCCCTCTTCAAACTTCATTTATGTCAGTACCCAGTGACCTGCCCATCTCTATCAAACCAATCCTTAAATTTATACTCAAATGACTGAGGATAACCCACCATTTCTATTTACACGTGGTTATATCCAATCTCTTCTTTAGCTGTACAAACACTGACATTCTACCAGTTCTCATCTTTTCCCTGGCTCTCTTGGTTTGCAATCAACACCCTTGTGAATTGATGCTGCTCACATCCTTTTCTTTTACAGGCGCACTGAATCCCATTAAAATTCTCCATGTGGTTCATCTCTCTTTATCTGTTTTTCATGAAGCTGGGCGTTCTTTCATGGGGAATATGAAAGGAAAGAAGGAGAGCACTATATATCATTTACCACATACTTTTAAAGAAGCTTCCAGAATGTAAAATAAATAGACAGCAACATTTTTCTACTCAGTTTAGAGGTGACCAGATTATTTGATAATCTGCCTGGATAATCTTAACTCTTTTTTTCTTAACGTATCCATCTCCTCAAAAGATTTTCTTTCAGCATGTTTAACTCATACAAGAACAGGTACCCAAGTCTGGTCACGTACCCAGTATAAGCACACAGCTTCGTGACCCCAAGTCACACGTTGAATTTCACTGAGCAGGACCTCTGGAGGTGATCTAGTCCAACCTCATGCTCAGAGCAGCTCCGCTAAAATAAAACCAAGTTTCTCAAATCGGGTAACTTGACCTTAGCATGGACATGTCCTGCCCAAGCAAAGATTGATGGTGCCAAGGGCTTCTGCAGGTAACCTCTACTTTGTCCCATAGGTGATACTGCCTTCATTATCTTATAAACTGGACACAAGGTTGTCCTCAAATGGATATAGCCACTACTGTGCTTTATTTGCTGTAGCAACACCAAGGACTGAGCTATGATCCTGGGGTGTTTGTAGGATTTTTAGGTCTGTGTTTTGGACTGCTGTGTTATCAGCTTGTCATAATTGACTGAGTTATAAATCAATATGTATTCACTGACTTCAGAAAAATCATGCTGAAAAAACCAGTAAAGCTTACCTGGAAACCTGTTCTTTGGTTTTCTGTTATTGTTTATCATGCTTCCCTCATAACAGAGAAGCTTCTCCAGAGCACACACATTTCCGTTCAAATACAATTGATTCTGATCAGATATGAACCGATTTACACGCTCCTGGGTGCTGGTTAGATAGAGGAGTAATCTGTTTGGAATTAAACGTCCAGATTACATCAAACTATTTCATGCCATTCATCACATCAGGCAATGGAAAGGGTTGCTTTACATGAAACAGAATCATTGAATGAAACATGCACTGCTATGAAATGCTTCAAGTCTATCTGAGATACTGCTAGGACAATCTACCATCCTAACAATTATTCAGTTTCTTTTCTTGCCTCTATTCCTTTCACTAAGATAAAAATAATGGCAATTAATAAGGATAAAGATGAAGTAATTTGGAAAAGAGGGAGACAGTTCCCCAAAACCATTGAAATTAAAGATATGACACTGCTACACTTGAAAATATCTTTGATTTCTTTGTTATTATCCTTGGAAACTGCTATTAGCCTCAGGATTTGTTGTGCTACCCACATTAAGCACAGGGGATGGTGCAGCTGGGTGCTGTGCTGGCACCAGGGGCAGGAAGGCAACAAACCTCAGCGAAAGGCTCAGTCCAGTCCTACTGCCCCAGACAAAACTGGAAACTATTACATTGCACCACCAGGCACCATTTGCACCTCCAATAACAACTCCTCTCAGCTTTCTGGGATTGAAAAAATAATAAAGCTTGAATCTCTAATAACCTGTTTAAACTTTTGTCATATTTGCCATGATCTTGACTCCCAGGGAAACAAATTCCGAGCCCACAGCCCTCAGTGACCATCTCGATGATTTAATTAAAAAGGAAAAGTTTCCTTCTACAGCCAGAAGGCAGCCTAAAGTGTTGGACAGTTAGCAAGAAGAGGAAAACAGCCCAAGGATATTGTTTAAAACATCTGGGTAGCTAAAAATGCAAATAATTTACCAAGTTGTGCTAGAATAAGACCAGAGCAAATAATGAATTTTAAAGTAGGTCTAAACTAGAAGCTGCTTTCCTTGAGTTTAACCTGTGTTATAAAGGCTGTCTTTGACAGACTGAGCCAGACCTGGAAGCACTGCCTCCAAAATACTAACAGCATTTTTAGCATCCATCTGTGCAAAAGGTTCATTATCCTCAGGAAAAAGAGCCCATCCTTCAGGGATCCAAACTCATGTTTTCGGGCTCACACATCTAAAATTCCACATACTTATCAAGAGCAAACAGAACCACCTGAAGCTCTGCAAGGAGGTAAACAAAATTCAAGCATTCTACCCCAGAGCCTACCTTCTGTTTTTGTCCTACCTGCCACACAAGGGGGATAAGAATGAGCTCTCGTGAAGAGTGTTGCAGTGACAGGGAAGGAGAGATGTCCGGAGCCAAGCCCAACTACTGAAACACCTCTCTGAGCCACTCACACATTTCTTTGTCAAGCAGGAACCTCTTCTCCTCATACAAACAGACTTTTTTCCTGTAAAACACCATTCTCCCAAGCACCATTATACTAACACATGGACTGTGCAGCAGATTTTGGTGACATTCAGCTTACACATTTAAAATTTACAACACTTAGTGTATTCATGCCTACTTGCACCTCAATAGATGCACCAAGAAACCTTGTTTGCTGGTATAAATCCTACCTTTTATGTCCTGAAAAAGTTAGATTATTTTTAATGTCATTTTTATTCAGTGCTTCACAATGGCAACAAAAACAGAACGCTGAAGAATTATACTTTTAAAGAGGAGTTTTATCAAGCAGCTATTCTTGTCCTGGTGTAACATCTGATTTTCTCAGCAGTTGATTAAAATCTGTTCTGTTCCACTGGGATACACCCAAAGACACTCCCCTGATACAGAGATATACAGAAGAGATAAAAGAAAATAATATATCACTGGCAATGCTCAGAGCATTGTTAGAAACATATATTCAGTACCTACTTATCTTTTATGTATAAAGATATCTGTAGTGACAAATAGACTATTATGGTATGTCATAGACTGAAAATAGAGAGCAGAAACTGAAAAAGAATACTGAATAACCTGATGGCCATTTACCAGTCATATTTTACATTATTCCTCTAATTTTATGCACTTTCAGACTACCCACAGGAGAAAGAAAGCAAGGAAAGAAAACAACAGTTTTCATGTGGAACTAGTTATGAATTCCTCCAGTAATACAGCCAATAAACAAGGGGTTTACCACTGTATGAGGTGGATGCCACCAGCATCTCTAGGTACTTCTCCAGCAGCAGCAGGAGGCCTTGACACCACAGGACTCACCAGAAGAGAGGATGAGGACTGCATGAAAACAGGAACCAGAGCCCACACTGGGATGAGGCATCTAAAGGCAAGGGAAGAAGAGCAAACAATCACATCTCAAGGTCCTGAGCCCTTTGTGACCCCATAGTGTCCAAAGGGACAGCAAGAAGAGGCACAGGGAAAAAAGAGGTCACGAAACAAAGAAGGGTTAGTGACTAAGTGGTTTATTCTATTTATTTGCCATTGATTCATCTCACACAGGTTATGACATCAGGCAAGTCCTAATATATGAAATTTTGCTTGTCACAGGTTTAAAAGGTTATACTCAACTTTATTCTTATTTGTATAGAAGTATTGTGCCTTCTCCTAAACCGTGCAAGGACACTTAGCTGGGTGGGTTAATTGGCATACAACCAACCCTTGCAGAGATGCAGATGTGAGGCTATAAGAAAATAAACTTATAAACCGATTCCAGCAGTCAAGTGCAGAACTAAGACAAAATGAATGCAGTCTTAGAGCAAAACTTCTTTTGACTCCAGTACTTTTGTTTCTATGGATAAAAAATATAAGAAAAAAGTAAAACATGTCAAGACCCTAAAAGCAGTTGTACATCACCATCCAAATAACCCGTGTTGACCTTGCTTGTGCATCAACACTGATGAGCTGAACCAGGAGAGCATTTGTCAGGACACTGCACAGCCTGACGGCTGCATTAATATGTCAGAGTCTTATCTCTGCTCTTCGGAGCTCAAGGACACTTGTCCACAACACCTTCGATAAAATGCTCACAAGCTGGGAGCTAAGACTCCTTGAGTGCCTGCTTGGATTTCTATTCACTTCTCATTTGGGCAAATTCTCGTTTGTTTTAAGTGAAATGTAAACCTCAGTTAAATCACTGGGAGTTTCAACATTGGCTTCAAAGGATCCAAGTGGCACAACTCAACCACAGCCTGGAAAGACACCGAAAGTTTGGCATCTGAAATCCCTTCTGGTGCAAATCTCCAACAAAGATGGGCTAAAGCTATGGTTTAACTTGGAATTGGATCGTGTGTTTGCTGGATTAGTTTGGAGCAAAGTCTCAGCAGTTGCTATCTCAAATATGTTATAGCTGCATACGCAGAGTCATAAAGGAGAAAACTGAAATATCTCTGTTATCTAGACCTGTACTCCATGCTCCTGGTGAATTAACTAAGGATTCATTTGCCACACAGACAACCAGGTCTTTTATGGTTTCATTTGACAGTAACACAAAAGATGCACAGGCTTTAAGACCAGTACTTTCAGAACACCTTTGTTCATCACCTCTTTAAGCTCTCAATGAAAGTCAACTAGTTACTCTTCACCTAAGTACTTTTCACCTTCCCATCCATTTTCTTCATAGACTTAAGACAACCATATAAACTATTCTCCTTAGACAGATCAATCTAGAATTATCCAACTGAGATTTCTTTGTCATTTTTTTTATGACCCCCTACTGCCCAAGATGAGATACTGGTCACATATCGTTGATCTAATCCATAATCATTGGTCCTGCTACCCAGCAGGTAATAATTCTTCTCATCCACTTCATTCATTTCACCTAATCAATCATCAAATTCAATAAAGCTCCTTGAATTCTTTTGTATCTATCATTTACATGGGCAAGCAATACATATTTAGCTTCCTCAATATTTCTTCACACATCAAGTTGTCAATCTCTCCAGTCCCTTCATCATTTTTGTTGCTCTTCTGTGAATACTTTCTGGCTTTCCCAACTCCTTCCAGCACTGGAGTGTTCAGCTGAGAAGGCAGCATTTCAACTGCACTCTCACAAGAGTGAGAGATAGATAAAAACTCTTCCTTTTTTTACCAGGCATCCAAAATCATGAATATTTGCCAGTTGAGACAATTTTTTTACCCCAAATATTGAGTCTGCAGCGGCAGTACATAAGGAAGCCTGAAATCCACCAAACTAGCTTTGTAAAGTTCTAAATTACTATTTTCTATCATTTTTTTTCATCAATTAATCTCTCAATTTTTACTGGGGAGTTCAGGTTTGAAAATAACTGAAAACACTAAAGCTTAGCACCATCGAGTTTGCTGCATTTCACCTCAAAAAGGTGACAAGGTAATTTGATGTCCAAGCAAACACCAGAAATCATCATTCACTTTCTGTTTCTTGTTACACACTTTTGCTCTGTAGCTCCCCTCTCTCTTCTTGATGTTTCTGAATCTTTCTTCTTTTCAGACATGGGGTTTTACATGGAGACAGAGTTTTGAGGGGAAGAGTCATCCCTAAATGGGTGTCAAGGGAGGCCAGGTGCATGTATGCAGGTTTGCTGCTTTTCAAGCTGAGTAAATATCAGCAACCTATATAAGCCCAACTTCAAGTAGCATAAAGTGAGGTGCACAAACCAATACTTTGAACCCTACACTCATTTAAAGGTTTTAAAAGTTACCTTATCCCTTCTACTCAGTAAGTTTTCTGATTTATTACAAAAAGGGGAAAGGTCCTCCCTCCCATTACTGATTACCTGGGCCATTCAGTCCTCTTTGATGTATTTTTGCATGAAAAAGTTTTTTTTCCAGACTTCCTGGTCCTTACTTTTCTAACTTACAATATTTGCCAAACAAGAACAATTTTCTGCTTATGCAGAAACCAGCTAATTAGTATAGTAGCCTGTTATTCTGTCACACCACCTTGACGAACAATATAGGAGATTAAAGAGTTGTTAATTGGCTGATATTGTTAGCAGCAATTTCATAGTGTTAATGTACTAAGAAAACATTAAAAAGTTGCTTTGATCACACTAAGGAAAAAAAAAACAAACAAAATGAGCTTTTACAAGCTGAAGAGTGATGTCCCACAGAAGAAATCCCACACGCAGGTAGCACACTCAGTATGGGATGAAGGAACAGTACTACTACACATACTGTAGAGATGCTTTGCCAGCAGAAGAAAGTTTCTGGCAAGTCATTCTTGGATTTGGGCAGAATTAATGCAGAATAGTAGGAAAAACACCAAAGAGATCATTAAAACACAAATTATTAACATATTTAAGGGTATAAACACAAGAGCTTCTCGTAGGAATGCCAAGATCCAATAGGAGTAGCAAAGTGCTCTAAACCATTCCATCATGAAAAGCCCATGACCAAAAAAATTGCCAATGGTTGTCCCAAATCAACTTGAAATATGACCACTCTATCCTCAGCCACTGAAGATGAGTTAGAAAGATTGCAGATAGGATATAGCATGCCTTTCAGTTACAACCAATTAAGCCGGAAAAGACAAGATAATAAGGGTAATTAACAACATTTGGACTAAGCTAGGATTATAAAAATTAACAGCATTAATTTTGTTACTTTCAGTTAATGTACCCTCGGACAGATTTTAAATTTGTGGGTAACAGTAAGGTCAGTGCTCAGTGTTAAATTCCCATGCTTGTCAAACCAATGAGAAAGAAATAAAACATAAGTAGCAGGAAACTCATCAGTGAATTGTTCTGAAAAATACTGAAGTACTCACTTTTTCTGAGGAGAAAATGAAACAGAAAGACAAACATTTAGAAATGTATAAACAATACTCACAGCATGGTAAATATTGGGATACAAAAGCCTAGATGAGCTTAAATCCTCTTTTTCATCGCCAAGGCCTCGCTAAATCTTCATATTCCACAAAAAAGGCTGTAATGAGACAGCAAATAACCACACTCGGGAAGATATTGTCTTCTACCATGTCTTGATCAGTTTAGCAAATGAGTCAGAGCTGTTCTTTCACTTCAGCTGCTTTCACTTGGAGTTTTCTGGTTCCTGCAGGGAAAACAAGAGAGAAAATAAAACAACCTCCATGCAGACTCCTTGATAACCACAGCACAGATCCCAAGATACTGCACACTGCCTCCCAGAAAGTGAACAATTGAGGATGAGTTTTTTGGAGATCATAAAGTGCTTCCATCCTGTGCAAGAGTACTTTCAATTACGAGAACATGTCATAGCAGAAAGGGCAGGTGGGCATGGAATTTAGCAAGTCCGTGTAGTGTCAAATCCAACAGGAAATCCACCTGGCACCAGTTACTGAGGGGAAGAGATGCAGGGGATACTTTTTGTCAACAAAAACATCAAAAGCCAAATAAAAGACAAAAGAGGAAAGAACAGAAATTTATTTTCTGTTTTTCTACTGGAAGTTCTCTCCTTTAGGAGCCAACCACAGAGCCCAAGGCAAAAGAAAAGATGACAGGGGGTTGGAAGGGTGGTAGACCCAGAGCCCCACCTGCTTGGCACAGCAGTAATCCCTTTATATTTTTGGATAATCAGCAGCAGGTAGGACACTCTTTGGCAAGACAAGAGGAGAAATTAGAGGCATCTGCTAGCAAGGTGTGGTTCTTTAGCACCTTCAACTTGATTCGAAGTCATTGCTTCTGTTTTTACCCCTCAGAAGTTCTAAATCTTCTCCTGAAGGGCTCTAGAAAGAAGTGAATGTTTATATGTTTGGTGGGATACAAACGTTACCATCTGCTGTTCTACAGTTTATTTGTATTTTCCTGATTGAGTGTAACACATTAATCATTGACACACTATTGTTACTCATTAGAGTAGCTGATGCTGTCTAAAATTATGAGCAAGGAAAAGAATAATATTGAACGAGTTTCAGCTACAAGCTACTGACTTCTCTTCAGCTACTTCTCAATTTAAAACACTAATTAAAATCACTCTACTCCTTGCATTAACAAATGAAGGATAATTATGTTGTTCTTTCAACCTTGTATTCAGAGATTGCATTGATCTTCATTATATTAATAAGCCAAATTATTCCTGCATTTCTGCTAGCTTTATAAGTAGGGAATTGTAGAGGAAAGAATGAAATGGGATGAATATACCCACTTATTTTCTCTTGCTTTTTTACCATTAATAGTTCCACTTCCTCTGTTGCTTAGTGACATTAGTGGTTAAATGGTCTGATATTGGGTCACAGAATTCTTACAGACTGACATGTAGTTCTTTAAGACTTAAAATACAGGAATGGCTGCAGATCTTTTTTCAAGCTCCCAGAGGATAAACAATTAATTCCTGTAGGCTGTGAGGAGCAGATTCATCCCATCGAAATGTAGATGGCTATACTTATATGGACCCATACATAGTCAATACAGGAGAAGCCTCAGTGTTCAATGAATCTGCAGTAAAGCATCCAAGAACTACTCTAGCATCACTATTTATTTGCTAAATCATGTTGTGTATTTGAGCTTACTACATAAACAATCTCTTTTTAAAATATTAGAATATTTTAGGAAGCAATTGCTGCATGTATTTAACTAAGTATCTTCTTGACCATTAATCAAGTCCTTGGATTCATTACTTTTTTACCCTCCTCCATTTCCCACAAACTGAATTAGACCCTTATGGTCACTCTCAGGGCATGTTTGGCAGCTGCAGACCCAGACAGAGGAGCCCAGCAGTAGCAGGTTGGGCTCTGTATCATCTCCTGGCCAGTCTAGGTTGGCTTAGCTGATGGCTCTACTTGTTTGTTGGGCTGGAATCTGTTGGGCTGTTGAGCTGCTCTGTAGCTTCACATATTAAACCCAAGAAGTAGAGCGTGTGGTCTTTCTAATGTACCTGTGTGCAAATCTTCACAAACTGCTGAGTTAAATTAATAGGATCGTTTCCCTGGGACTTTATAGTTCCTGGTCAGAAAGCCAATAATGAAATCACAGCTATATACCATGTCTTAAAGTTTGTCTCATATGTTGTATCTTCTGACCATGAATTAGAAATAAGATCTGTAACTACAGCACTAGACATTGTTTTAAAACTGTAATAATTAAAATGTGAAATCACTTTCAGACACCACAACCCAATGACCATTAAAAACAAGATGATTATAATGGCTATCGAGGGTTTAATGTTTCCTTAATGACATGTATGACGTTTGTTCACACTGAGAGGGCTTGCACACATTTTGGAGAGCAAGCTCAGACTTTAAAGTGAAATTGGAAAAACATCACCCGAAAAAAAAAAGTGAATACCTTCAAACTTCTACATAAAAGAAGGAAAAAAAAATCAGCTGAAACAAAGTATAGGAGTAACTTACTAAGGAGATTAAAGAGAAAAAAAATGAGCAATGATTGAAACACAAGCTGAATTACAGTCACAGATGTCTGGCTGGTGCATCAGAGGTAAGAGTAAGCAGTTAGTCCAACAGTATATGCATTCTACATAAAAAAATAATCTTTATACATAATTTCCTTTCTACTGTGTTCAAATCTAGTTCTTGTGATGGTTAAATAATGAGAAAGAAGAGTGGGAAAAAAACTTATGGAGAACAAAATGGTTTTCTTAAGTACTCTATCCACGTATAATAGAATGCAATATGCAGACTGCAGCAAATTTAACCTCTTATTAATATGAAGGAGAAAAATGAGGACAGTCTAAGAGTGCTGTTAACAAGCATTCATTTAGCACAGATTGCAATTACAATCTATGCAGCAGTTCCGAGCTGTTCTACTGAGCTCTGAACAAAGTTTATATCGCAATTCACCATTTGAAGAGCACAGAACAAGAATGAAAATTATGCTCCTTCTTGTTAAATGACTAACAATACAGTTTCAAGACATATTAAGCATTAAGTAACCCATCTCAAAAGCTTTAATAGAATTTAATCACACCTTTTAAAACACACTTTTGTCTTCAAGAAGCAGTAAGCAATAAATTCTCATTTTATTAGATACCACATATATGGGGCCAGTCACATCACGCCAAACCCATTGCTGCTTAATCTGCTTCCCTATTCACTGTTTAGAGACACTTTCAAACTTTTGGTTAATCAAAGCTAACACAGACCTTTCTGTTTGGTTCACACATAATTTGTAGAAAGTGCCAAGAACAAGGGTCAAGCCACCAGCTCCGCACTCACGGACCAGTAGGATGATTGAATTATGCTGAATAACTCAGACTCGGGGGAATGCCTTTTCATCCTGACCTGAAAAAGCCTGAAGAAACAGCCAACTTTGCATCAGAAAAAGTTTACTCCTGCTAATTCAAAGGAAAAGGAGAGCGTTGCATCACAGCTTGGCTTACACCAGTGTGCTTGACCTCGCAGGCTATGAAACAAAGAATCCTTGTAAGAGTGTTGGTAAATAAACTGATTCAGGCTGGCACAGGGGTGATGGGAGAAGTGATATACATAGAGCATCAAGCTGTCATTTCTATGATTTTTTTTAAACTAGCAGCACTTTAGAAAGTGCCTTAAAACACAGCAATTTTTCAGACAATTTTCTTATGTTATAAGAAACAAAAGAGGGGTGAAGGCTGTATCCAAACACTAAGGGATAAAAAAGGGTGTTTTGACAATCTTGGTGATGCATTTGCAAATGCAACAGTTGTTATTCATATAACATTGAAAACAAATAAATAGGAAACTTATTATAAGTTTCATGAATGTTTACCAAATTTAAATGTCCCTGCTCAACTTTCAGCACTTGCAGCTTCACTTCAGTTACATTCAAGCTGCGTTCATTGTAAGAGCCCTTTAAGCCAAAATATGATATAAAACCATTGTTAAATGCTGGTAATACTTGAGCCTTGGAAGGAAGCAAGCATTCCTGTTAAAATATAAGCACTTCTTAATTCCATGAGAAACTCTGAAAAGTAGTTTTCTCATGCAAAAATTGTTGTAGCTACTATCTACCTATCGTTAATCTCAGTGGAGCACAAACACTTTTGAATTCCTCAGGCAACTACATAACACATCACCTAGCTAAGGAAATGGGCACCTACTTAGCTTTAAAAATCTGGCATGTATTCTCCTAATCCACATGTGTTTTCTGAGGTTATAGTACCCTACCTCACAAGTAAATCACACTATTTGCAAATATTTCATTGGACTCCTATGAAAAGTTCAGCAGAAGAGTGAAGTCTCACTATTATTTCAACCCCACTGTAGAATTTATTTCTTTACTAATGATTGAAAGTATCAATTATACTTATCTTACAGTTCATTATTAATATAACTGGGATTCATTATCTGTGGGTAGGACTTGAGCACTACTTTTAAAATTTATGCTTATGGCTGTCTGCTATGCTTTGAAAATTATCATTTTATAATTAACATGTGCGGTATTAAAAAAGTTTAATCTTCTAAAGCTAATATTTTATGAATGAGCAGGAGGAAGGACTTTCCCACAAAATAGCAGTCAGAATTATTTAAATCCAAAGCCCAAGCAATTACATAGTTCATTTCAACTAAAATAAATCAGTGAGAAGCAGGCAGGGGCTCTAGACTGAAAGGAGGGAAGATGAAGGAGAGCACTTGGGGCCAGATGGATGGTTAAGTGCTGGGGTATGGAGGGTGCAGCCTTACAGCCTGTAGGGTGAAGCTAAAAGTTGCATGGTAACCCATGAGGTTAACAGAAATTAGCTGCTAGTGGGTGTTCCCTACATGAAAACAAAAATGTCAGAGTAGCAAAAGGAATCCTCAGTGTTAAGAGAGAAAAAAATAAAAGTTAAAGTATTGTTAAATGTAACCTTCAGACTAGGGGATACTTATTTAAACTCACTGAATGACATTTATGAAACATTACAGGCAAAACCGAGAAACACAAAGATGCTTAATTTCTCTCTTTTCCCTCCCATTACTGACAGCAGTCCAAAGGCCAGGAAACTCAGAGCAATGCAAAGCAGCAGAGGAGCTTGTGCACAAGACAATCGGGAAACAGATTTGAGCTGATTATCAGCAGGAGCAATTTTCTCCTGGAAGCTGTAACAGCACAGATCTATGCTTTTGGTTTGCAGCAAAGTACTGGATCGCAGGATATAAAATAGTTGTTACAGAAACCATAAGAGCAATGAAAGCAGCCACAGCACTACTGAGCACAGACATAACAAGGGTGTGGATTTTATGGAGGCGATGACTATCTTGCCCCCCTCATTACACACTATGTAGATATTCTTCCCAGAGCACACGCTGCTATAAAACTCCCACTGCCTTGCATTTTTTCTTTTTACAATGTAATATCCACTGCTAGAGTTTTATATTTGTATATAAGGTGTAAGATCTTATCCAGAGGAAAATAAGATGGAGCTGGTCCAAACATTACCTTGTGCATTTGGAAAGCAGAATGCAGCAGTAGAAAAGTCACTGCCTGCTGCTTCTCTCACTCACCACTGAATGATAATGATAGTAAAGGACCTTCACTAGGAATCAATGTCTAAGAAACATACACAGGACTCAAGGGGTCCAGCTAGAGAGGACAAGAAATTCCACAGAATCTTAGAATTTGACTTGGTAAAATAAAACTTTTCATATATTGATCTTGGAGCCACTTGCAGACATCATGGGTAACATTTTGTGTAGCTGCTATGTGAACCATAAATAGTTTCATCAAAAACAATTCACTCAACTTGAAGGTTTTTTGAGCTTTGGTACACAATGAGCCTTTGTAGACCACAAGTGCTGTAGGAAATAGTCTGCACAACCTTATCTTCTGTTTTAAAACTGCAGTAGTTAAGGTATACATTCCTATTTGAATAGGTATACATTCCTATTCCTAAAAGAAAGCCATGTATGGATGTGAGTCTCCTATTAAAGTATCTTTTCTCCTTAGCAATCAGACTGAAAGCAGCAGTGAGAAGATGATAATCATTAAGACTACAGCAAACATTTATTATAATTTTTTCTCAAATCAGTTCAGTTTGGAAAAGATTCCCCAAGAATGCTCATGGTAAATAGTTATGCTGGGAGAAGAGTGAAAAAATATACTACAATATGTTAATTCACTTTGTACTGCAGTTGTAAAGTAACCAACTTCTGTGTTAAATTCACTTTATTTTACCGTGTGGAGCAAGTACTGCTTTAAGCACTGCAAATTAAAAATTAATCCTTAAAAACGACCCAAACTCCCTTCACTGGATTCGTAAAACTGTTGTTGGTGGAGATGAGTTGAGCTCAGGAGAACGAGACCCATAATCCTTCACAGCAGGTATTAAAATCCCCAAAGAAATTAGGAGCAGAGTTCTCCAGTACATCCAGGGGAATATCCAGGATAAATGGAAACACAATAAGGAGAATGACAAAATCTGAGGAGCGAGTACTCAGACTGTGGTTTCTCATCAGATAAAAGTTTTCCAGAATTTGCCAGGAATCCATTAATCCCACTTAGAGAAAAACACCACGTGCTTAGAAGAGTCCTGACTATAGGGTTAACAACTGCCCTCATGTGACTCCAGGAACCTGAAAACTGAATTTTCTCTTCCAGATATCAGAATCCCTTAACCCAACTGCTCGATGAAAGGGGAAGGTTTTCATTTATAAAAATTGATCATCCCAATGATCCAGAAAACAGGTAAAGGAGGCAAAGCATGCTCTGCAACCCAGCTCTGTGAGGAGAGAAATGCAACAAATGCCATGTAGATTTTAATCTTCATTTTGGCCACAAAAATATCTAAGAATTACCACATATTCAAACTTGCAATTTTAAAGCTAAATTAGAAATGGTTTTGACCAAGAAGAGGAGAATGGGGATACTTCAGATGCCAAATCTTTAAAAAAGTCTCTGCTTTCATTTCCTGTTCTGTTTTCTAGTATTTTTTTTAATTGCAGAATCTGTTGCTCATATACTTACAGAACTAGAAGAAAAATTTTATTTAAATTTTATCAGAAAGAAATCAGCCAACAAATAGCCTGGAAAAGTCATTTTCATAGAAGATGAAGGCAAATAAAAGCTATTCTTTACCATAAACAAGTTTATGCCAATTTATCTGAAGCTAGTACTAGTTACTACAGTCACAGCATCTAGTGATGTAGGAAGCACTGAAATGAGCAAAGGCAGTATATATAGCCTTTTTTAAGTTTTATCAACTTGTTTTACCTCTTCTGTTTCTCCTACTATTTTTTTTTTTTTATTTCTTAAGACATTTAAAAACACCCCATAAAGGGAGGGGGCGGCGATGAGATACACATGACAGACAAAAATAAAAGTAAAATAAACAACTAATGGCAGACCAATAGATTTCAAGACATATGAAAAAAGGCTGCAAAGTGTCTAGAATGTCCAGAGGGGCTGTCTGGTCAGTGTTTCTGCTCCTCTTTAGCACAAGCTAGCAAGGAACAAGCCCCTGACATTGCGATTTTTCACACATTTTGTGTGTGTGTGTGTACTTTGCAGCTGAAGTCTCATCCATTGGCCCAGAGCAATCCTGGGTATTACTGATACAGAGCAACTAGTAATACATAGAATAAAAGACAAACTTGTAGAAAATAGCAAAATACTCCCAGAGACAGGCATCCCACAGGTTTTGCTTGCTCTACAACTCTCCCTGAAGGCGAGCTGGAGCACGGCGCTTCTTCCCACCGTGGCTGCATAAGATGCTCTGCTGCATCCACAGCCTCTCCCCACCAGTGCTCACCTGGAGCACCACGCTTCTCTCTTTCCTCCCAGAACCAAGACCAAAGCTATTGGGAAAATATGTTAATACTCCCCAAAGCATTGATGAGTCTATTCCAAACAAACTCAGGTGAACTCCCCCCACTTTGTGTATTACTCTAAAAGCTTGAGCAGAAGCCACTGTGCATTTGAGCTTTGTATTCTTCTGCTAAAGAGAAAAAAAAAGACGGAAAATAAAAACCTTACTACTTCTTAGCAGCCACAGAGCAGACAGGGAGAAGGACAGGGAGCCAACAGGTAGCATCTTCCCACAGAAACCCAGAAAATGCTCCCAACAAAAAGTCAGGGCGCTGCATCTGCGTTCTCCCTACCTGATGTTTTTGGCTTCTGGAGATTAGAGCAGGTACCAAAATAGTCTGAGCACATGAATGTGCATCTGAAGTCTGCACTGAGGACAGAAACTGAATCCCTCTGAGTTTTTTCTTAATATTGGAGGCAGGGAGTGATGGAGAGAAGGGGAGAGAGGTGAGCATGGGCAACTGGTTCTTGCTTTTTAGCCCGAGTTGGAAACAGGTTCATCCCATGGGAGAGGAGAGCTGGGGGCTAGGAAATGTTTGGTAGTCTCTGATGGTTAGTAAATATTCACCTGAGGAGTAAACTAAAAAAATATCAATAAGGAATGACAAGGTAAAGCCATGACATCAGCATGGGAATGAGGGGCTTTTAGTAAACTAGAAAGTGTATATAAACATTATAGCATACACTAGAGTATATGTTGTGTGATGTCTAAATCAATTATTTTTAGATAATAATCAAGTATTCTTAAGAGCTAAACGATTAAGAAACCAATGCCTAGCCTGTACTGTTGATTCCACTCCTCTGAGCAGGACCTGCCTTTCAGGGAAGGCAAACTCCCAACTCGTGCTCACCACTGCTGAGAAACTCAACCTAATGAGTCACATTTTAATATCTCCAGGTTGCAGCATATTAAGAAAAAAAAAAAGAGTCAGAAACCATCTTTAAGACTGCTTGCCTGGAATTTCAAAGAGCACTTTAGAACAATTTCTGAAATAAGAGTTTCAAAATTTGCCAAGGATTACTCTGAATTAATTCAGCAGAAGTTGTGCTCCCTGTCTCTTTCCCTAGCAGTACATTGCACCAACACCCCTGCTTCGAAACCATTTTCCTCTTTTCCAGGGGTAAGTCATTTACATAAATCCATAATGCATCCACCAAACTCTTAGTTCACAAGGGTATTATAATGCTAATAGAGAAATGACAAAGCAGTAGTTTTATCTCCCTAGACCCAACTCCTCTATACTTGACATCTATAGCCCCAAACGACACATACAGCTGCAGGCTTTCCATTGTAGTATTTTCATAATCCTTCCTTCCAGGCATTTATGGTCTAAAGCTGTCTGCTAAGGTCAGTAAAAATATTTTACTGAAGCAAGCTAATCTTAAAATGTTGAAGATGGCCCTATTTTATGAATGGATGTTTAAGCTGATACGTAGTGAGCCCCAGCCAGCACTTGCAGAACAGCTCATGGCTGCATTCATAAGCACTGTAGGGTCAAAACTGCTGGGTAGAACATCCCACATGTCACCACCCTAAACCAGAAATTACAGGAATAACACACAGCACATGCCAGCCCTTCTGGGTCTATCATCCTGCTTCAATAAAGTTGGTGACAGATAAACAACTGTTAAGGCTCAAGTCCAGGACCTATACATACAATCTCTTTCTTGATGAAGGAGTACTACAACCTTTATTCCTTCTGTCCTCTCTGCTATAGAAGAGAATTCACAGGGGCAATGTATGAGCCTGACCCACCAGCAGGTTACTATGCAGAGCAACAGCCCTCTGTGCTTTGTGTCCTGACCCTCTTTGGCCAACAAAACCACAGTTCTCCCAGCACTCCTCTCTATACCATTTTTCAAGGATAAAGGGTGGTTAAAACAATTTCTTCTCCTTCATAATCTGGGTCTCTTTAAAGTACAGGAAAGTCAAAATAAAGCCAGTAGGCTTTCTCCTAGAAGGAATGTCATGGAGGTCTAGTCAACTATCATTTCAAAACCTTCTCAAAATGTTTCTTCCGGGCAGCAATAAGCAGAGAGGTAAATCCCTTACTCATACAGATCCACCGGCATGACAGAGATGTAGGAATAGCACCAAGAACTATAAATCTGCTGCCATAATGTCCCTGCTAGCAGAGAAGTAATATTTTTTTCATAAAGTTTTGAGTCTTCTCCCCCATAACATGACACTTGAGATACAGATAAAAGCTTGGATTTTAATCCTGGAAATACAGGAATCTGTAGCACAACCATCTTACCTTCTAAATATTATATGAAGAAGCTAGGAATTGAAGTGCAACAAAGGGCATCCATAGACCTGATGTACAGTAACAAAAAGAAGCTTTGAAGATGGAATTAAAAATGGACTGACACCTGCAATGTATGCTATGTGCATCTAAAACACAATGTGGTTTTTTTCCAAGTTTTTATTTTCCATTCCAGAGTAGGAGGATATGAATACCCAGGCAGTCTAATTCAAGCTACTGAG
Source organism: Aegotheles bennettii (assembly GCA_013398125.1). NCBI lineage: Eukaryota > Metazoa > Chordata > Aves > Caprimulgiformes > Aegothelidae > Aegotheles > Aegotheles bennettii. The sequence continues at coordinate 51,951 of VZRW01012680.1, read as the reverse complement.
CACCCAGAACCGCTATTAACTGTCTTCCAGATATGTCCACCTCTCTCCATCAGCTGCAACAGAAGTTTAGACTTCTTTCTTCACTCTTTTAAAGTGTGCTTCAAAGTTTGCTCCATTTTTCTGACATTTGCAGAAACCTTTATTTCCCCTTTTTTTTTAAGAGCTGTTATCATAAGTGACCTTACATGGCACCATACGTCCTTTGAAGCTTTTAGCAATAATTGATCAATTTTCCAACGTTTGGGGGGTGGGGGTTAATGTTTTTTGTGTTAGTGAAGCTGGGCACACAATACATCTGAAAGTAGTTAATCCAATTGCCTTTCACCCAAAGGTTAGATATTCCCGAAACAACATTTTAGGAAATGGAGTCTAAATGAGCAGTGACCTGCATACACAACAGTCATCCTCATCCCAGCATCTGGATAGATCACATTTCCCTTTACAGGAAACCACACAGGATACAAAAGTCTTGTAGGACTCGTAAAAAGAGCAGAAACTCAGGCTTTTTGAGGCAGCTTCCCCAAATGCTGTTAAAGGAGCTGATCTCTCCAAACCAAGATATTTTAAACACCAGAGCCCAGCACAAGAGTTCCTTCAATTACTTGCACCATAGCCTATGGCCATTTCCACCATTGGGAAACTGGTCAGGAAATGCAGGAGCATGGCAACATTTTGTACACCAGGAATGTACCAACTTTTATGACCGAAACGAGTCTAATTTGCCACTGGCAACTCGTATAAACTAAGTCATCTCATATCAAGAAAATAACATTGCTGCAGAAAAAAATAAAACCACGGTCTGACCCAATTTCAGATTCCCTTGACAAATTTTAGAGGATAAAAACAAAAGTTGATTTTTTTACAAAGTAACTTCATTTAAGCTAAAAAATAGTGCATAATGTTAACAAGAAACATTTAAATTAAAACAGAATTAACTGGAAGATTTGGAACTGTGCAAAAAACCTCAGCTCTTGTTAGTATAATGTTGAAACATTGTCCCTCTAAGTGCTCTTCAATGAATAAAGCCATTAAAGCTGGTGATGAATCACCTACTAAAACATCTCAGCTACAGACCAGGTACAGAGGGGATGTAAAAGCAGTCAGATTCTCAAATCTTGTGTACTGGCTTCATCTCTATTAAAGTTAGTTGTGGGAGACAGAGGTAACATTCATCAAATAAACCACTTTAAGACTTTTTGCTGCATCTGTTACACTTTTTTCTCTGCATGGTCTAATGCTGTGCCCACCAGAAGGCAGAATCCTATCGCCCAGGTACCAGAGCTACGAAAAGGTGGGGGTCAAGGGAGGGACCCTGGGCTGCATCAAAAGCACATGACCAGCAGGGTGAGGGAGGGGATTCTCCCCCTTTACTCCTCTCTCATGAGACCCCCCCTGCAGTGCTGGGTCCAGTTCTGGAATCCCAGACATAAGGTCATGGAGCTGTTTGAGTGAGTCCAGAGGAGGCCATGGAGATGCTCAGGGGCTGGAGCAGCTCTGCTCCGGGGACAGGCTGAGAGAGTTGGGGGTGTTCAGCCTGGAGAAGGCTGCAGGGAGACCTTAGAGCACCTTCCAGTGCCTGAAGGGAAGCTGGAGAGGGACTGGTGACAAGGGTATGGAGTGATAGGATGCGGAGGAACAGGTTCAAATTGAAAAGGGGGAGATTTATATTGGATAATAGGAGGAAATTTTCCTATGAGGATGCTGAGACCCTGGCCCATGGCGCCCAGAGAAGCTGTGGCTGCCCCTCCCTGACAGTGTTGAAGGCCAGGTTGGATGGGACTTGAAGCAACCTGGTGTGGTGGGAGGTGTCCCTGCCAGTGGCAGAAGGTTGAGGCTGGATAAGCTTTAAGCTCCCTTCCAACCCAATCCATTCTGTGATTCTATGATTCAAACCATACTTAGTGATCCTATTCCAAGCTGTATAAAACGTGCACATGTATGCCCATGCACGTGCCTTCTGTGCACAGAGATCTTCACCGTGGTGCCCAGCAGGTGCTCTGCTTCCCCCCACCTGTACCGAGAACATTGCTGCTTGTATTTAGATGCAGATTTACAGGTAAATGGGAATACCAGGCAAGCAGTTGCCAATGGGAAACTAGAATATGATAGCTACTTAAAGAGATTAACTTTCTTATTATTGTGTCACTGCACACTGTAATTCAAGCAGCTGGTAGTCTCATTTCTGTAACTACGGAAAATTAAACTGGGAGAGAGAGAGCTCCTTTTCGTGCTCTTGTTTTTGTGGCTACAGGACTTCGTTATGTGCCTTTTGTGCCTGTGGTTCTGATCAGGAGGCTCGGCACTTAAAGGGCAAGAACTGCTGTCTCTCCTATTAAATTCACTCTTTTTTAATTTGCCAGGAAAACAGTCCTGTAGAAGTCTTCAGATTAACCAAACCAACTTGCAATGACAGCGTTAACATCTCACCTTTCCCTTCCAGAACAAAAGCAGGCAATAAATGTAAAAAAAACAAAACAAAACCAACAAAAAACCAAAACATTTTGTGTTAATTAGTTTTTTTCACTCTAGGCTGCTAATTTTTACAACAGACTTATATTTTATGAAAACACATATAAAACACAGCTTTGTATACTATGAAAAGAGTAACTCATTTTGCTGTCAGTGGTGACCAACTGTGCCACTTCTCACACTTATCTAGTATTTTATACAGCATTCTTTCCAGTTTTAGTAATACTTTTGCTAGGTTAAAGTTGTTTCCATATGAATAATCAGAGCCAAACTGTCTTTGAGCATGAAGAAAATGAGAACTTTTTTTGTCCATTATAAAGCCATCTTTAAGCTTCTTTAAACTCTTCTGCTCTAGCAGCTATAGAGGGTTAAATTAGCCCATCTTTACTGAGAAATAGGCAGCAACCTCTCAGAGAAAACTATTTCCTCCTCTGGGTACCTCAGGGATGTTTAAAAATCCACGCAGAGTATCTTTTACTCATGTTCAAATTAACTATACGAATTGGAGAAACTCAGCATGTATCATTAGCTTTGGAATTAGTTACTTTCCTTTCAAAGCATGAGTAATTTGTGTGCCTTCCTATTCCATATGGGATCTACGAGCCTTTTATTGAAGTAACAGCTAGAGAAAGGTAATTACTGGAGAAAAACATTGGAGAACTTAAATAGAGAATAGGTTATGTAAAAATCTTGGGCTCGTTATTTCTAAGGAAGATTTTTTTTCCCTGTCAACCTCAGCAAAATGCTAAGGGTTTGTCTTAACTGGTGGGCTAGATTGAAGCTCTAACTTGTGGGACAGGGACCAAGATGTGACTCAAGCAAAGAGAAGTCACAAGAGGAAAAAAAATATGAAATCTAGAAAACATGACTAACAATGGAAGATTGAGGAAACTGGTGATGTCAGGCTTGCAGGTGCCTAAGGGGAGGGATAATAGCATTCTGCCAGCATATTAAAGGTAATTAAAACAGTTGGGAATAAACTCTTCTCCATGATCCCTGGGGAGAAAACTACAAGTGAAGAGCTGAAATCACAGCCAGAGGGAATTAGGTTAGACAATACGGAAAGTTTCCTAATGGTAAGAATGGTTAGGCACAGGAACAGACTGCCCATGGAGGCTACGGACCCTCCATCAGCAGAAAATCTTATAATAGGTAACACAAACATCTGGTGACAACAGTTTTGATGCAGAGGTATTGATGCAGAAGATGAATTGAATGACTTCCCACACCTATTTTGTACATGTAAATCAAGGCTGCTCTATTCACCCAAGCGAGTTCTCATTCCCAACAAACCACAATAACAACTGTAATTGCTTTTTGGCAGCCTGGCAATGGCCTCACATATGAAGGAGTATCTCCCCTAAGCACGAAGGGCCCTTCTCCCCTGGAGGGCAGCTGCAGGGAGGTGACCAGGCAGCAGCACACGCTGGCTTCCTTCTAGTGCTGCAAAAGTGGGTTCCCACCTGGCAGTGAGGTGCTTACCTGTAGCCCCAATGTTTCTGTGTCAGCCCCATCTTTGACCATTTCTAAACTCGGTGCAGAAGTTTTCCTCTTATCCACTGTGTGGTGATTTGGATCAAAATCTGTCAGAGTAGAAAACAGCTTAGACTGTAGAAAATACAAGTTAATTTCTTTACATATATTTGACTCAGAGCTGAGGCTGTATATTTGCACTGACACAAGAGGCTAACATGGATGTTAAATCCACAAAATAATGGCCTGATACTGAAACCAGCTCAATGGAAGTACTTAGGATTGGTCAGTTCGCTTACAATTGACTGAATACCAGATTTACTATTGCAAAGAGAAACCTGGAGAAGCAGCTTGTATTTCTGGTTCAGCCCTGACCACTAGTGGAAGCTGAACAAGCTCTTGGACCCTCTGTGCATATCAGCTCTCATGCCTCTCATATTATCAATATTAGAAGTTTTCTGGAGCAGGGAAAATCTCTTGTTATCTGTCCAATGCCCAGCCCAAAGGATATCTCAGATACACAGTTCAAAATAATATTAATGATTGTCTTCTGTTGAGAGGAACCACCAAGCAGTCACATTTTGTTGGGTCCTAAAGACCTTTCTCAGTTCTACTAAAACACTTTCAGCAGAGAGAAGCCTCACAAAGAAGGGGCATAAAGCACTGCTCGGTGTAGTAAGGTAAACAGCAGTCAGTTGTTTTGCTGTTCTTTGGTGATACATAGGTCTCTGGAGTTAGATACATGAAAAGATGAGTAAGCAGAACAAAAAAAAAATAGTCAGTGAAATGCAGAAGAAAATGTGGTCAACAGCTCACTAAAGCAGTATTATTCACCTGTACTTTGACTATTTACTTCAGTTAAATTCATGATCCATAAAATAGAGAGCAATAAAATCCTTTTTTTTTAGTTGTTGCTCTGTTGAATTAAAGTATTACTAATCATGCTTGAGAAAACATTGCTCTTACTTAAAGCTGTTGTGGTTTTTTTTAATCAGGAAGCTGAGCAATTGCAGATATTTTTTCCCCCTGACAAGTTCCAACCTGAATCTTTCTTAATGCCCTGGTGCCTTCAAGACTCTCACGAGCACAAAATGCCAAGACTCTAGCATAAAGACACAGGACCAAAACTATTACGTGTTCAAAAACTATGCAATGCTTTACTCCAAGTCCTTCAGGTTTCAGGCCAAAGCAGAACCCCAGCTGATCGAAACAATCCCTTGCAGCACCTCTGCACCATTCCCCTGCCCTCAAAGCCCAGGATACAAACACATCATAACTGGAGAAGCCCCAGGACAGGCAGGAAGGCAAAAATCTGAGCCCTGGTATCTCCTCATGGTCTTTTGCTTTCACGGTCACTGTTCCTCTACCACACCTCTCTGAGGTTCTGTCTGTGGGGAGGTTCTGCATTTTCATGTTTTCCATGGTATTCTACACTGTTGACACTTCTATTGCTGTTTCTCTCATTCTCTCCCCTTCTCCAGAAAAAAGTCAGAAATTTCCAATGGTGAAATTTCACCCTTGCCCTCGAGCGTGCTCCTAGAGCAGCCCAGCTAGGGAGACTCTGCTGTGGCCAACCTACGAGCTAGAGCTGAAAGGATGGGGAAGCAGCACGGCTGTACAACTTATGTGTCCACGTGGCACTGGTTGCAGTGTTTCAGACACTTCTTTCAAAAAAAAACCACAAAACAAAAGCTCTGTCACAAGTGAAAGGAATCTACTCTCCATCTGCATTAACAGCAAAGAAATGCAAAACCCCTCTAATCTTCATGGCTTCGTTCCTGTAGAAAGAGCTGATCACTCTAATCTGGGTGCTGTACCTTATTCAAATGCAAGTCATTAAAGAAAGGTGCAGTTGCTCCCAATAAGCATCCTTTATACCTATAATTTTAGGCTCCTTGCTTTAAATATAAAAAGTGAGGTGTCCTGTTGTTACATTAATATATTGCCCTCATTTCTGCATTAACTCAAGTGATTCTCTTGGCTGACTTCACCCTTTTGGTGATAACACCCCCATGGTGTCTAAATGGAAGGTAACTACTTATCCGTGAGCTAAGGGGGCTGATGAATTGCAAATGAGGATGACTTATGCAGCAACAGCACAGAGAGCCAGTACATGTAAGTGGTTTTGAACTACAGGTGTCTGACGAGTGGTCTTTTGCATTTCCCCCTCTAGCTTCAAAACTAAAATTCATCCATTTTGCCCTTTACTCAGATTTAAATGACTGCCCCATACCTAGTGGTTTGATAAGTGAGCCTGTTCTCATTTTCAGGCTAGGAAGGGTATCTGAAGCAAACACCTGGATGAAATAGAAATATCAGTCCTCACCTTCAAGCAGCTTTGCTACAACCACAATTTTGCCATGTACAAGAGCCGTTTGCTGCTGCTGAGGTTTGCAGCAGTGCTCCTCTCTGCTGGAGCTGTTTGCTCTCAATGTCTTTTTTATCCAAGCTGCTTGCCACCAGCCTCCACTTCTATCCTGGGATTCGCCCCAGCCTGGTACGCAATACTGCTTGCTCCTAGCACAATGAACTCTCAAATAAATACACTTTTCCTCCTTAGTAGGGTATCAGGCTGGAATTAACTAAGACTGATAAAACCTGTTGTGTTAGAGGGAACTTTGTAACCCATCTGCTATCAGGTGGTGGCTGCAGCTTTGCAAAGTTGAGGACTAAAGAGGTGCAAAGCCATGCAAGGTGGCTGTCATACCAATACAGACAGCACTGTCCTCACCCAAAAACCCAGCCCTGCATGATGGTGATAGTGCTGCTTTAGCACTTTTTAATAAAACTCCATGGTCTTTGGAAAAAATTCATCTCCAACCATGTTCCAGATAGCTGCATGAAACTCGTGCAGCTCTGATATTCTGAGCAGTAGGTATGGCTGTAAATGGCAACTTCTTATTGCAATTTTAGTGTAATTTTTACAGGAATAGCAATGTAATCTAAATTCTGAAGACAGTTGTTCAAAAAGACAACTGTTTCAGATTACTACTGTCAAAATATATGAATAATATTGTCCCTTAAGTTTCAGCTGCATTTAGAAATTGAAAGATTCCATCAATGCAAGAAACTTTGCATAAACCAAATTATAAACTTTAGTGGAACAGATGGTTCCATAAATACTATACTAGCCAAATGCTAGAAACAGTCTATTAGTTTTAATACTTATATAGACCTTTACAGAAAACCAGTTGTAGAGTAGTAATACAGGCAAAAATATAATTAAAATGAACAGCCTCTGAAAGAAGAAGAAATTACTCAGTAACTTCAGAATCCCAATGAGGATGAATAGATGTCATCTACTGACTGATACAAGTGATTGATTCAATGTCAAATAAGCAGCGACATATAATTTAGCTCTAGTGTTCCTAGTATATCATAGCAGTGAGGAATATACAAATGCAAGGCTATCTTATCTCAAGAGCAAAAGAAATTAAGCTAATGAATCCTCAAAAAACACACTTGGGACCATTTTTTAAAAGATTTCTAATCATTAAATCCACTGTGCCTAAATGCAAATGAAAGAGCATAGCAATAAAAATGGATAAACTTGAAACAATTAATTCAGAGAACCACTTCAAAATGAATCCAAAGCTTACCCCAATGCCTTTAACCAGCAAAACAAAAATCAGTCTGAAAATTCTCTGAGTCAGATTAATTCTGAGACTTCCAATAATTAGGTTCCTTCTGGTGGAAGGAGAGGCTATTTCAGTCATTTCAGCTAAGCTTCCAGTTCTTGCCTGACCAATGGCCCAAACTAATCAAATATTTATTATAATTTTCAGGGTCTGCCCCTACTTACTAAAATATTTTAGGGTGTTAATACAGCTCAACAAGTTTGGCATGCACACCACCACATTGTGGATGCTCAGTTAGGTTTATATTTTAAACAGTGTTTTGACCAGAGTGATTCAGCCAGAGACTTCCTGAGGAGCAACTCCCCAGGACTCTGCAGCTTCCCACGGGCACATGGACCTGGGCTCGTGTCACCATCTGCTTGGCTGCTCATCACAACAGGAACCCACCTCTGGTGTTCAGCCCATCCACTGCATCCTCCTACCAGGCTTCCTGAGTGCTAACAGGAGGTAAGTGGACACTTAAATGTTTTGCAAGATGACATTTTATTAGAGGAGAGCTGTAAGAGCTGCAGAGTGATTTCCTCTTTTTTTCTCCTTGAATACTGAGAGAAATGTTCAGTAAATGAGGAACCCTGTGGTCAGTGGAGTAGCAGGCTGACTGCTCTCTGGGCCTGCCCTGACAGATGAACTCATCAAGTGGGAAGCTATTTTAATGAAGGAAGAAGATATTTTTATGGCAATTTATGTATTTAAGAGGCAGTGCCTCTGATGAAGTGTATTCCAACAGGCTTTGAAAATCATGAAGTCAGAATGCTTTTTTTTTTCCTAGACAAACACTTCAAGATGATGCATTTAATGTTTCACAGGTTATCTGCTGCCATTCCTCATCCAGTTTAGCTCCAGCATATGTTAAGGTATTCCCTATTGTGTTTTTACAGCCACAAACAGTAAACTACCCAAAGCTCTAAGGAACAGAGTGAACAGCATGTGTGTTGTGTTTCATCACAGAAATCACAGGGAACATAAATTAGTGAAGTCATCCGTGTCATTTATCCACCTAATTGGGCTTCCCTAGAGGAAGAATTTTCCCTTTCCCCCTTTGAAGTTCAGGGTACACCTTGTGATTTTGGATACAGACACGTCATCATTTAAAGCAGCATAATAAAAAGCATGAATCACAGATGTAACCTTTGTGGAAACCTTCTAGTTAATGGCCTATCTGTTCAAACTTCCATGTCAACATTTCTATTTCCATTCCCAAACTGATGTTTTGATATGCAAAGGAGCACACATACGTTCAAGTCTCTTTGGATCCTTCTCTAGGCTCATTCAAATCCAGCCTAAGACACTTGTGGGATTATGCAGGCTGGCTCAGGTTCCCGAAAATTGAGTCAAGACTCCTCTTGGAAACACTTTCCTGAGCATCTGTCAAAGGGAATAAAAAGCACTTCACAATATCCAGCAAAACTGTGAACTGGCCAGTTCAGCCTCAGACCTGCTCAAGCTTCCTCAGCCAGCAGTGTATGTTTACCCTAGTCTTATAATATCAGAAACTGGAAACCTAAATATCATTTTCAGTGATGCCCCTGGTGGATTTCCACCAAGTTCTATAGGACTGAGATCAGGCCCATTTCACACACCACTGTTCAGACTCCTCTTTTCTTGGCAACTCACCCAAAGTAACAACACTCCTTCTGCTCCTCCTGGCCTGGCTCACACTAAGGGCCAGGACTCCTGCAAAACCCTGTTCATGTCTGACAGCTCCATATATTCATCCTCTGCAGGCTTAGGAATAACATTAGGAAATCTATCCCTATGGACAGAGGAAGAGACCATTCTTTTGTGTACTTAAATTTTCAGAGCTAAGACTAAGGGATTTATGCTCAATTTAAGGCAAATCTCAGCAAGCTTCAGGAACAGAGGACTTGAATACACACAGATTAATTGTTTTTCTTCAAGTTACCATTTTTGTAAGCTACAAGTCTCCATCTTTAATGCTGTGCCTCTAGCGTGCAAGTTCTGCAAGTGTCTTTTCAGAGCCACAGCACCAGTTCTCTCCACGAATCAAGCCATTCAAAGGTGTATCTTTGAAGGCTGGAAGAGTCAAAGCCCTGTAATCAACTGCAAAAAATGACCCATTCAAAGTTTTCAGCTTTCACACTATACAAAGTGTTTGAATGCAGTCCCTAAGGTACTGTGGAATTATTCTTCAGCAGTTGCCAGTGATCTTACTGAAGAAATACAGCAATAATTTACAATAAATTGCCAGGTTGAAGGGCTTGGTCATATTTAAGGTGATGGCTCTTTTGGTTATCTGCTCCAGCAGATGATGTCTCAGCCACACAGCACTGGAGCCCCCTTTATGGAAGAAGGCAAGAGGGAATGCACAAGGTTCCATCAATAAGTAAAGCTTGAGTAAAGCTTGACCCCATTTTGAGAAATAACCACTATAACTCATTGTGTACAGAAAATATCTAGCTTAAAATCTGTGGAATAAAGGATTAGTAATGATAGCAGTGTAGTAAATGACAACGTAGGAGTCACAAGACACGGGTCACTTGGAGAAACTCAGGACAGCCTTGAAAGTCAGAAAAGAGACTTGAAACCTACTACAAATATCAGCAGGAGTTGTAAGTCAGAGACTGGCATTTGCCATTTATGCTGGCAGATAAACATCAGGGACCAGGACATCAAATAAAGAATCAACTGAAGATGCCAAATGAGAAGACAAAAACCAGCACAGCAGATGGAGATAAATAACATGACTGCTTGTTGGAAAGAGAATGCCTGAAAATTACAGCTTATTCACTGAAAAATGGCAGCAGCCACCCACATAGCCACAGCAGGCTGCCTGTGCCCTGCTGAAGAGGAGCGGAGCCAGGTGCCAACATCCCCACTCAGGGGTGAGGACCATCCCTGGGGACTGCTGACCACCCAGCTCTGATGCACATCTACTCCCGTACAGAAAGGCAGAGCCTGAGGTTGGCACTCCAGCTTGACCCAGTGCACAAACCCAACCTGGAAATTCAGGAAACTTTCAGCTGGGGTGCCAGGAGGCTGAGACTTGTGCAAGCACAAGCTGAACTGTTTTGGAGCACCACAGAGGAGCAGACAATGAATGGCTGATGGAAAAATGAGACGTGCATAGGAGACAACACAGCAGTGATTAACAGAGTCCTTGTGTTTTCCAAGTTAACCAGAGGCGAAATATTGTTTGCTATAAAACAAAAAAGTTCTGTTGTTGTTCAACCTACACGACAGAAAAGATCTGCTGATTTTGACGGGATCAGGGAGTTCTCACAGCACAGTTCTAGCACCACACTTCTAATGATTACAGGAAAGTCCCTGACTAAAGTAATGAGAATAAACCAAGCATCTGCCTCTGGATAAATTGCTGTCTTGGATTTCCCACCAGGAAACCTGATTGCATCTCACAGAGAAAAACTAAGCAGAGAAAGTGCTAAACCAAAGTCTTTTCCAGAGAACACTGCATTGACAACAGGACTGGAAGAAGGGTGTACACCAAAATATGTTGCTCCCACTCCCTTCAGCTGCATCTGCACTCGGATGCAGCAGAGTTGATAGCAGCAAGCTGGGAGACAAAGTCAGTCAAGAGGAGCTCTGCCTGCAGCCACCAGAGATTTACTCCTCAGAACAGCAGAGATGGCTGCACCACAGACCATGTTCAGCTGATGAACTGGACCAAAGCAGTTTGAAGGCAGGAGAAAGCTGGTTATCCAGGTATCTCCATGACTGCTGAGGCACTTTGGCTGAAAAAAGATGAGAAACCAGGGATGATGGGTGGTTCATAGGCACAAGCCACAATATAAAAGCTCAATACAGAAAAAGCACCAGATCTTCTACCAACAACTACCCATGTGTACCCATAACTGACACCCTGCTCTGACCTCCTGTTACTAACTAGCCAGAAGACAGCAGTAGTATATTTCTCCTCTTCCATTTCCCTTACACTACCTGTACCTCACCAACTCTTCAGGTATAGCTCTGCTGAGAACACCTCTCCTCCCCTGGGGTGGCAGATTTATAAATGCCCCCTCCATCTTCAGCCAGTTCATGTTACCATTTACAACTGTATGGCTTCACTCAGTGAAACATTTCAGGACACAGTCACAGCACTGTAATTACCCTGCACAGCAAAGTCACAGAGGGGCTGAGGTTGGAGGCACCTCTGGATACCACCCAGTCCAACCCCTGATGGATCTGGGGCAGCTGGAGCATGTTGCTCAAGGCCATGTCCAGTCAGACTTTGACTATCTTCAAGGATGGAGATTGTACAACCTCACTGAGCAACCTGCCCCTGTGTTCGACCACCCTCATAACAAAACATCATTTTCCTGTATTTAAATGGAATTTCCTGTATTTCTCTTTGTGCCTATTGGCTCTTGTCTTTCCACTGGGCACCACTGAGAAGCTCCTGACTCCATCCTTGGTCCTCCCTCCCCATGATGTATTTATACCCATGGATAAGATTTTCCCCTCTGAGCCTCCTCTTCCCCCAGTTAAATGGTTCCAGAAACAAAACACAGAAGCAGAAATAAGGCATTTTCAGCTTGCAAAGCAGCACTCCTTGATTCTATGCCACATTACATTTTTATTGGAGATAGTTCTGCTTTCTTTGAATAAAATTTGATTTTAACAAGATCACTGTGCTGTATGCATAACTAATCATGGAAGGGGCCTGTACACTTATTTAACCACCACTGCTTCTGCAACATGCCCTCAATAAAGCTTAATAGGCCACATACTCCAAACTCTGACAAGCCAGACTTTGATTATTTAGAGTTGAGTGGTTTCTTTGTTCTCTCTTCATAATAGATGTCACAGTCATCACAGCCTGATTGGTACTTTTCATTGAACAGGAGAGAAATTTGCACTTGTTATGTAGCCATTTATAAAGATTTTTTTTGAAGGATGGAGAATTGGAAATGAAACCTAAAAAACAGTAAATTAAAAATATGAGACAAACCAGCAATGAAAACAGACACTGAGGAGGGTTTCTTTACAGTAGTCTTTACAAACATACTTCTGTGCTAGCTCTGAAGCCATCTGAAACAGCCAGGAGGAGGGATCTGAAAACACAATTGCACAAATTCCTTTCTGTCAATAATTAAGTAACCATTAGCCTGTCAGGATGACACAGGATCCTATTCTGCCCTAATTCAAACCAATGTAAATCATGAATAATGTCAAAGGATGCAGCGCTTACTCCAGTCGTGCCATTATGAAGAGCAGAGGCACAGCCCTGGCCACCCCATGCTGCTGCTTCTGCAGAACTTGTTGCACAGTCCTCAGGGCTGCTCTTTGTAAATGCTTTAACTGCCCAGTTTGGAGGGTCTGTCCCTTTCACTGGCTTCTACATTAACTTCTACATCATCTGCCTCTTTACTGGTTTTGTTGGTGTGATTGTCTATGCTGCTCTAAGGGAAAACAAATATTAAAATATACACTGAGAGACAGAAGAAAGTGCATGGGAACCTGCACAACAGCAGCAGTGCTCAGTATCCAAAAGAACTGAACAGAATCATACAATTGTTTTGGTTGGAAAAGACCTTTAAGATCAAGTCCAACTCTTAACCTAGCACAGCACCAAGTCCAGCACTAAGCCATGTCCCTAAGCTGAATAACAACAGCAAATATTAAAGTGGTTCAGTGTTTTCAAATTTCTTTCAATGGACTGATGGGAAACCAAAGCAGCAATTTCATTAAATTATACAAACGCCAACTCCTTGTTGGATTCCTTCAGACTGGGATCACATGAAGATACAAAGACTCCTATGGAGGGACCAGGGTGGTACCAGAGGGACAATTCCCAGCAACGAGCTCATGGCAGCTCCTCCCAAGGATCTGTGGAGAAGGTCCCCTCGTTGGTCAACTGTAGAGCTGTGGTGGGCTCAGGCAATCAGCCTGCTCCAGCTCAAAATTCACCTGCACAAAAATTTCCCATTTCTTTATCCACAAAGATATGAATAGAGAAAAAGCAGCTGGTACTTAGTACCATTGTTCCTGTGTGATGTACTCTAGGTGACCCTGCTCTGGCAGGAGGGTTGGACTAGATGACCTTTCAAGGTCCCTTCCAACCCCTAGGATTCTGTGATTCTGTGATTGTTAGACAGAAGAAGACATTTCCTACCTAGCATTACCTGTTCCCAGTTGTAAATATTCTCTGTGAAACTCTTGTCCATGTTGGTGGCTTGCATGACTACTGGAACTACCCACATGAAGAAACACAGCAATGTGGTCATGGTTTGTGGTGATCCATGTAAGCAGGATGTGATCCTGCTGTGATGGCTCAGCATCACCCCTCAGTCCCCAGGACAGGTCAGCCCCCTCATCCCATCTGGATTTGGTCCAAGGACAATCCAGGTAGGTTCTCTGCTTTCTGTCAAAACAGCTGAGGAAAAACTTCTCTTGAACTCAGCAAGGACACAGGATGGGCTAAAGCCCACCTCAACCCGATCCAGAAGTAGTAAATTCACCCAGGGAGGTAACACTAAGTAAGCCAGAGGAGGGGGAGCAGCACTGAGTATTTCATTAAACAGAAGGGTAGCACTATGTGCTTTATTGCTTCAAAAGTCTGAACTCCAGGCACTTACAACTAATAGAAAATTAATTGCAAAAGCTTTGTTAAGTGAAAAACTGGGGAATTAAAATTACTAAAACTAGGGTTTAAATTTGTGATACCAGTCAAGGATGAATCCACGATCCTTGAAACAAAATTGTAATAAAATTTAAATGGTTATGGAAATAAAAAATGGCCTCAGAAACACAAGAGACTATCTTGTCCCTGAAAACCATCATTTTTCCCCTGAATATTCAGGTAGTCATCTCACAGATGTACCACACGAGAACTGTATCAGATCCAGCCAAAGAGGATGTAATCATAGCTATTTTTACATAGCATAAGTCTCCTCTGATATTTTTTAAGAATGCTGATAAAGTACTTCAAAGAGATACATGCAGTCATGCTTATCCTCCCTTCTCAACACAGTGTGTATTCCGAGAGCTGGAGAAGGACAGAAAATTCAGCGTATTTTTAGCTGTCATTTATATTTCTATCTCTGCATGGGATTAAGGAAGTTTTTCCTTCTTCTGAGGAAAATGAAAGTACCAAGAGTAAAACTGCAAAAATCAACAGCCAACATCTGTTCAAATAGTATTAGTGAAAGAATCCATTTCCCAGGGGGATTAACAACAACTGCGTAAGCACGGATCAATATTGATATAGGCAAATTATCCAGATGCATGCAGAGAATCATTTGTCTCTCCTGAAGATCAACTTTAAAACTTTACAAATTTAATTTCTCATTAGTGAATGAAGGCATTTGGTATGGATGTGCATCCTTCTAGCCTCAATAAGGGAAGGAATGCAAATGCTACTACCCTGAGCTTTAAAGTTTTATTTCCAATGATATTATGAGAGATTTATCAACTTATCTTGAAACTTGCTGTCATATTTCCGAACGTACCAGCTATCTTTGTGGACCAGGAAAAAAGAAAATCAGGTTTATAAAAACATAGCATTACTAATGAAAACCCAAATTCTTTTGATCATGTAAGGAGTCCGAAACATCACAAACTGTAATGGGTCAATTAGATGGAAGTCAACAATTCAGGAATCAAGACACAATTAAGTAACATATTAAGTATTCTTAATTTAAACATTACCCTATCAGTTTCTCACTCACAACCTACTTAAGCAATGTTGTGGAAGTTACGGCCTGTTGACTGCACTTTTGCTTACCTGGAGATGATAATGGTTTACGATTTGAAGAGCAAATTAATTATGGAGGAACAAAAACGAGTTTGTACCTAAATTAACTAAATTTTGTTACCGAGAAATTTTTGCTCACATTTAATTATAGCTAAATTGTATCATCACTAAATTAAAGCCAAGCCAAATTAGTTCTCCAATTCTTGCTTTAAGAATAAATACTATTTGCCTTCCAGGAGCACTAAAGTATAGGAACTGCTTGAAATTATATCTTTTAAGTGTTTGCTACCTACTTCTAATTAGAAACATTCATCACTGGAATATCATTTGGGGTTTTGTTGGGGTTTTTTTGCATTATTGCTCTGATAAACATTCCAGAGTACCTTATACTTAATTTTTGGCAAGTAAATGTCTTGCTTTCCTGGGATGAACCATGAATGTCTCCTAGACCAGGGACACTCGGTACCTTAATATTCAGGAAGCAAAACCTCTTGAA